>CM061914.1:172962162-173201402 GCA_031002005.1 Vandiemenella viatica | reverse complement strand
ATTTGTTGAGTACCCGCTACTTCCTATAAGCAAAACTCAAATTTGGTCTTTGAAAACATCACACAGCTGGAGAAACCAAGGTTCGTTGTTCTGGGATTTCAAACAAACAGGAAACGAAATGAAACATTAAGTGCGGCTTTATTTGACCACTGCAATCTTGCCAACGTCAAAGTGTTTCTAAATGATGTGGCGTACCCCTACGAGAACATGAATTTGGACTTTAAGAAAAATCGAACCACAGTATTGTACGATATGTATGCAAGATTCCAACAAACTTACTACGAACGGGAGCATCCTTCACCACTACTAAACCGCGAAGATTTTGTCGCTACTGCTCCTATCGCCGTAATCGACTGTTCACATCAAAATGAGTCGGTAAAAACAGGGCCTGTAGATATTCGTATGGAGTTTGATAGCACTGACAATTTTCCAGCCTACACCGCCGCATACTGTCTAATCCTTCACGACCGTGTTGTGGAATACGTACCGCTAACAAGTGTTGTGCGTAAGCTCGCATAAAACCAGGTAGCGCCCATCATTGCCACCCAGTATCATGCCGACCATCTTCCTGGACGCTCAAGGATTCAAGACGAGAGAAGGAGTATTTATCTTCAAAGAAGTTGCCGTCTGTGTAGTGCAATCAGACAACATTATCGCTACACATTGCATCTCTGTAAATTCACCATCACGTGGAGGTAATGAGCCAACAGTCAAATGGCTGACAAAAAATTACCATGGAATACCTTGGACTGCTGCTGGTATAACCTTTAGCAAACTATGTACTATTCTACATGCAATCACAAATGAAGATGACTCCATTATTTACGTTAAAGGACGGGAGAAGGCTCGTTGGTTTCAGAAGATTATTCGCAAGAAAGTCTGCTACAATATAGAAGATTTAGGATGCCCGCCTCTACATGAACTCAAGAAAAATAATTTGATAAAACTTTGTAAAGGACATTTATTTTGTAACGCTATATGCGCTGTTGAAAATGTATTTTTAATTGCCCAATGGTGGGTGAAATAAAAGAAAAGAAATAAAATAAAAATGTGTTATTTATTTAAACACTTTAGTTAATAAGGTCCACGGGTGTGGTGCAGCTGTGCGCATTCAATTACGAACCCGCATCAGGCAGCTGCGAGGGGAGCGATAATTCGAGTGTGGTGCAGCTGTGCTCATTCAATTACGAACCCGCATCATGCAGCTGCGAGGGGAGCGATAATTAGGGTGTGGCGCAGCTGTGCTCATTCAATTACGAACCCTCATTCAATTAGTTACCGGCACGTGCGCGGCGGGGGGGAGCGATAATTGATGGCTTCCGGAGGGGAGCAATAATTGATGGCTTCCGGAGGGGAGCGCAGCTGTGCACATTCAATTACGAACCCGCATCATGCAGCTGCGAGGGGAGCGATAATTAGGGTGTGGCGCAGCTGTGCTCATTCAATTACGAACCCTCATTCAATTAAACTCCCCTAGTTCCTCGGCTCCCCTCCGCTCCAAACTGTCTGCAAAGACAGGTCCATAAGAATACATGGGGAAAAAACTGTCCGCTGACCGCTGTACATAAGGAAATAATAAGATCAATCTGAGGTTACAGATGTGAGACCCCCTCCCCGCAATTCAATTAAAATCAATTAAGGCTCCCCGCCATGGGGGAAAAAGTGGGCTCACTCCATCCTCCATAAGAATACATGGGGAAAAAACTGTCCGCTGACCGCTGTACATAAGGAAATAATAAGATCAATCTGAGATTACAGATGTGAGACCCCCTCCCCGCAATTCAATTAAAATCAATTAAAATCAATTAAGGCTCCCCGCCATGGGGGAAAAAGTGGGCTCACTCCATCCTCCATAAGAATACATGGGGAAAAAACTGTCCGCTGACCGCTGTACATAAGGAAATAATAAGATCAATCTGAGGTTACAGATGTGAGATTGCAGCGGCTCCCCTCCTTAATTCAATTAAACTCCCCTAGTTCCTCGGCTCCCCTCCTTAATTCAATTAGGACCCCACGCAATTCAATTAGCCTTAATTAAAATCAATTATGGCTCCCCCCCCCACGCAAATCAATTAAAATCAATTAAGGACCCCACGCAATTCAATTAAAATCAATTAAGGACCCCACGCAATTCAATTAAAATCAATTAAAATCAATTAAGGACCCCACGCAATTCAATTAAAAATCCAAGATGGCGCCGCCTCATCGTTATAGCACTACTAATAACCAAGCGTTTACTGAGCACTGGCACCAGGCTCATTCCACCAAAATTTCCTTTTACTTGAGCACGCTCAAGCGAGTGCGATCAAAAGAATGTGCGGGTCATTCGCCTGAGCGTGCTCAAGTGGATACGAGGCCTTAACATTTAAGGCCTCGTATCCAACTTGTTTGCCAACCTTAGCAGCAAATCGTGCTGTCACGAATCATTCGAACCTAAGGCTACGTCGGTGTTGTGACTGGAAATACTTTTTTAAATTCCACATTCGACTTATCAGAGGGTAAAAGTGCTAGAGCAACGAAATCATTGTGTGGGCAGCTGACGCATGCTGGTCGGTCTTGCGTGAGTGAAGGGATTGGGTGATGTAGAGTGTCATTCACACCTGTTAACACACTTCACATGCGGAAATAAGGCATCCAGGTAATCCCAGGGCGGCGGGTGAGTTGACGCAATTACGGAGAACCATTACTGCTGTTACTGCAGAAGCAGCTGTACGTAAAGCATTGAGGTTTATTGTCTTGCGGTCGGCAATGTATCTAGGTAAGATCTTGGGTAATATTCGAGTAGGAAGAAAAAAAATTAATTTAATTTAATATCGATGGAGTGTTTGCACCGGTGTCAATTTCCTTAACATCCATTTTCTCATTTCCTGTTCCCACCTACTTTTGCTATCTACTAATTTAAACTTTAAATTGTTTTAGGTATATTATTCATCATTTCTCTTGCTAATATGTTCCAATCCCTGACACCCTCACCTACGAAATAAAATCTTCCCACACCCTTATGCCCGAAATCTAGTGACAGTTTGTTATCATGGTCATCTTTTCCATTTAATGCACGTCTAATGTTTCCACCAATATCTTTCCACGCCTAATCGCCAATGCACGCAGTGTACACTCCCATGACTTTCTTCACCCTCTTCCTGTCCTCCAATGAATCCCATTTCAGCTCCTTTATCATATCAGTTACTAACTGTATTCTGCGGTAATTTCCATAGACAAATCGAGCAGCCCTTCATTGCCAACCCCCTTTTTCAACTCCTGTATTTAATACCCAAATATAGGTTCCAAACTAGACCATCATATTCAAGCAATAGTCTGACCAGAGTTTTGTAACCCAATTGGTCCACTTCTTTCGTACATTCCCTCATCACTCACCCCTTTTCCTACTACCTGTCATTATTTCTAGTATTCAACAAGCAATTCTTTCCTCACCTTATAATTATAATGAACTGCGTATCTAATAAGCTGACTCTTGTTTGCATTTATCTTCATTCCAAGTTCACCAACCCAGCTAGATATCCTGTCCAGATCACCCTGTAACTGTTCACAGTCCCCGAACGTTATGATCCTTTTATACAGAATTACGTCATCTGCAAACACCATAATTTCTGAAAGTAAGCAATCAACACAATCATTCATTAGAATAACGAGTAGCAATGGTCCCAGTACGCTACCCTGTGGCATTCCCATTTTCACTTCTAATCTTTTCATACCGGTTTTCCGACTCTAACTTTTTTCTTTCTAGCCTTTAGGAATTCTTCTATCCAGGAAATGACTTTTCCATCCACACCAACGTTTTTTACCTTATTTAGTACCATTTTATCACTATGTTAAAAGCGTTGGAAAGATCTAGTGCTACGCTATCAATTTGGACTGCCTTGTCCATTTGATACGAAATATCTTGCATTTACCTTCTAACTGAGATTCTCGTGAATTTCTGTGATTTTAGTGATGAGCGATCCGTCTACAATGCTTGTAAGCTTAGCAGAAATATTTCAAGTTGTAGTTACAGCTATGTGTAGGCGGTATGGGAGGCAGGTTGAAACGAATTTACTTTTTTTTTTTTTTTGTAACAGTTTAACGTCCCTTTTTAACAACGTGGTCTTTAGAGACGGGAAAGGATGGGGGCAAGGAATGGGAAGGAATTCGGCCATGGCCTTTTGAAGGAAGCATCCCGGAATTCACCTGGAGTGATTTGGGGAAACCATGGAAAACCCAAATCTGGATGCCCGGACGGGGATTCGAACACGAATTTACTAACTGTACCACAATAGCTGACTAAAGATGGTAATCATGGTGGTCATCACAGCGACTCGTATTTTGAACGCTAGACCGCACGACACTGTAATGTACTTTGTAAAAACGTTGTTAAAACACAGAAGAAAAGGATCAAAGTGTGTCCCATGATCACTGGCTAGCATGGCTAGTCTTCAAGCCTCCATAACAACTTCCCGATGTTATTCTGACTATCTACTTTTCCGCTGCTTTCCCTGGTATGTTTAGCCTTACTAATAAGCCTTAATATACAGGGTGTTAAAAATGTATCGAAGTTTTTGGGAGGTGGTAATAAGAATCAAAACGAGACAAATTGTCTATTAAACATTGGGCCGTAAACACATATTTTCGGAGTTAGTAGCGCGTATATGTTCGCGTTGACATGCATTAAGGACGCGATGCTGGTGCGTATCTTCGTGCAGGACCGACACACTCTACATGGGTATACACCAACGCCACCAAGACTTAAGTCCCGACCAAGCTTCCTGCGGACTTCAAAGCCACTAAGTGGAGCACCAAGCACTGAAAGAATAGTGGCTTGGGACAAGAGAGTGCAACATGATAGCGAGTGGATCAAGCCTAAATAGGGTCTGAACAACCATGGTCCATATGGAAATAATAGACTTCGAGTTGGAATTGGCCGTTCCAAAGATACTCTTGCCTCACGGAGATACCTGGGAGAACAGCCAGATACCACGTGTACGTGCGGGGAGAGAGAAACTATGGTACATCTGTTATCTTATCCAAAAATCGGAATGAATGTATCCCAATTTGACCCCCAATCAGCTACTGACAAAGCCATCGCACTGGCGGAAAAACTACCTCATATTTGATGCTGTAATCGACACGAGAAGAAGAAGAACCAACCAAGACAGTTTCAAAGAGTGCGTGATTCTTTACGCCGAAGGGTTGAGGCGTGCATTGCCGTGGACGGACGTCACATTGTATCTGGAACTCCGGAAGTATTTGTCTGCGGTTCAATGTTTATTAGACATCTTTATCTCATTTTGATGTTTACCATCAGCACCTTAAATAGTCGATATCTTTTTTAAAAAAACCCTTTGTATGTGTACAGCCCACCTCGTTGTCTCAGTTGGTTGTGGCGCCGTGATGGTGTCCGGCGCTGACACGGGGTTAGCTGATTCCAGTCCTGGTGGTGGACTTGGCTGGCAGGGTAGCAGAGGTGGTAGAGCACGATTCCATAACCAGATTGTGCGCCAGAGTCCTGGGTTAAACCTCTCCGCAGTGCGTATGGAGTGACGGCATACCACACTGTTGACGGTGATTCCTCGGATTGAGACATCAGTGTCTATCGGAAGAGTAGGCCTGAAGAGCAGGCACCGGGTTCCACCCTCTCGCTTCTTCATTACTCATTACGTACAACACAAACTGAACACATATACGATTACATTCAACCACACCTACAGTAACACACACTGAGAAAGGAAACCAGAAACCAACCCAGTTCACCTTCCAATGGAGGGGCAAGGGAGAGCCGGGCAAAATGGCCATGGTGGGAAAGTGGTCATGGAGGGAAAAGTAGCCGTGAGGCTTTTTGGGACCAAGAGGTGGTGCCATCAAGCGGGAAAAATCATAACTAGTGTAGCTTAATGCCTTCAGTTACCTTGAGGGCTTGCAACCGACGAGTAAGGAAGTAAGCGGTGCGATACAGTCAGGAAGTGAGACGTGTTTACCTGCGCGAGTGTTAGTGGCAGCGAAGCGGACTCATCTCCCGGCGACTATCAACAGTGCTAACTGCGGTCGTGTTATATTCACAGAACTTTTGGTGAATCAGCGGACAGTTATAGTATTTTTCATCTAGAGAAGACAACCTAACTGTGTTAATACATCCTTGGCTGAGCTCATCTCGTCGGACCCTTCTGCCGGAGGGCGAGAGGAAATGGCGGAAGCAAGTGATGGAATCGACCCGAGAAAAGAAGAGGCGTATACCGTGTACCAGAGTGACCAAGAGATGATGGAGACAGCGAGGAAGACAAAGGAGGCAAACCTAAACGACACCGACGAAGAAGAAAAGTACAATCTGAGGAAGAAACGTAAAGCTGCAGACAGGAGAAACGTCACGAAAGAGAAAATTGAAGAACCGATGATCACTGAGTCGATTCCTAGCAGAGGTAAGGAGGTAGCGTGCAGCCTAGCGACCCCACCTCAAACAAATCCCAGTAGAGCGTCAGGAGATGGAGGCCATCAGTTGAACACCTTATGTAACCATCTGACAACTAGTCAGGCAAGCCAAGTAAGAGAAGAAGCAGTCAAGCGGAATCCCCCCGCGCCGGCAATGCGGAAGAGGCTTTATAATGACCATGCAGAGGGTCCATATATGGTTATAATCGAGAACGTATCAGACAGTGCTTCTCTACACCCAATTCCGCTGGGGAAAATTTTTTATAACAAGGTCACTGGGCTGAAACGACTCAATCAACTTGGGAGAAACAGAATGTCTATGGAATTTTTGAATGCCAACACTGCTAATGGCTTCGTTGAAAACAAGATGTTTCTTCAATCCTTGGGTCTGCAGGCTTATATACCGGCTAACCGAGTAGAACGGAAAGGGATAATCAAGTTTGTGCCTACGGACCTAGCAGAAGAAGAATTAAGGATTAACGCTGTTTCGTCGGCACCGATTATCGATGTACGGCGATTTACCAAGAAAGTATTCAATGACGGCAAGGTGGAAACAGTTCCCCTGCAAACTGTGCTCATAACTTTTGATAGCCAATTCCTGCCAGAGGAAATCGAGATTTTCTACCTGAGATTCAAGGTGGCTCCCTACATATTTCCAGTAACGCAGTGCTTCAAATGCTATAGGTTTGGTCATATGGCCAAATTCTGTAAAGGAAAAGAAAGATGTATGAAGTGTGGTGAAGAACACAACATATCCAGCTGCTCAAATGAGGTCCAAAAATGCGTAAACTGTGGAGGTGACCACAAAGCGAACGATAGGAAATGCCCCGAACGGAAGCGACAAGAAGAGGACAAAGCAAAAATGGCGACGGAAAACAAGAGGAGTATACAACAAAGTTACCAATACAAGGCAGCGGAATTCCCACCTATACAGAGTAAAAGGTACAGCGCGGTGACGATGCCACAGGGAATGAAGCAAATCAGGGAGCACTGCCAAAGTACCGTCAGTACTTCCAAGGAATCTATAGCGACCCAAACCGAAGAAGTAACCAGCAAAGAACAAACTAGTAGAGAGGCAGGAGAAGACATGGTTAATATAATAGTCAAAATAGTGGTCAAACTGCTGGCACAACAGATGAAAGGCAAGCTGGCAGCCACCACAGTGAAGAAAATTCAGGACGAAGCGTGTCGACAAGTGCTTCAAGAAATTAAAGAAATGGGGCCAAGTGGAACCACATCGGAGGCTGCAAATATGTTAATTAAAAATGGCTAGAAGGACTAAATTGACAGTGTTACAGTGGAACGCACGTAGCCTATTACCAAAATGGGACGAATTTCAAAGAACCATAACAGAACATAAGGCCGACCTAGTCCTTATATCGGAAACATGGCTGCGCAGCTCGTCGAACATAAACATCAAGAATTTTAGTGTGTTTCGGAAAGACAGAGATGATGGGCACGGGGGAGTTGCCATCTTGGTGAGAAGCCACATTAATTGCTCCGTGCGCAGATTAGCGGCGCCAATTGCCAACGTAGAAATGCTCTCTGTCGATCTCTCGTACGATGGACCTATCAAAGCGGCCACCGTCATATATAAACCACCTCAAGTCAACCTAAAGGAAGAAGATTGGTCGGCTGTATTCCATCAGCTGCCGGCAAATAGTGTGGTTGGAGGCGACTTCAACGCTCACCATTCGTTATGGCAAGATAGTTATGTAGACACGCAGGGAATCGAGCTCGCCCATGCCATATCAGCCTCTTCATTTGCCGTTCTTAACAACAAACATGGAACTAGACTTGGTGCTCCTAGTCAGAGAAATTCTTCTCCAGATATTACTCTCATATCGATGAACCTAATGCATAGAGCGAAATGGGATCTGCTACCAGAGACTATCGGAAGTGATCACTGCGTCCTCAAATTATCATTAGATTGGAATCTCCCATCTGTCCGCCGGCACTCAAGCAGACGGTGGTTGTGTAACAGGGCTAACTGGGCTCGCTACGAAGGAAAGATCAGCACGCTGTTGGAGCAGTGGGAAGGTGCAACCGACGATATCCAATGTCGGTACAACGAATTTCAAAGAATAGTGGAGGCTGCTGCAGAAGAGGCTATACCAGAGGTTAAAACTCACACTAGAAGAGAGCTCACTAGAAAACCTTGGTGGAACAGTGACTGCTCACGAGCTGTCGCCAGGCGGCGCTTGGCTACCAGAACATATTTGCACGCCGCCACTCAGGAGAACTTGGTAGAACTCAAGAAAAGAACGGCTGAAGCACGAGATACCATTAGAAAGGCCAAACGAGAAGGCTGGAAGAGTTTTTGCTCCAATTTAAAATATGGTGTGACGACCCAAGAGACTTGGCGGAAACTGAAGTGGTTCAAGGGTGAGAGGCCGGCTACCAGTTGGATATCGTCAGACAGACAAGCAGCAGAGGAGTTCCTAGCCTCGTTCACTCCTCCATATGTACCAAAACAGGAGGAATATCACAAGAGTAGGGAAGTAGACGACGTCCCAACAGGATCGACGGAACCCTGTTTTCACCTATCAGAACTATTGCACGCCCTACGGAAGAAAGATACTGCTCCGGGGATGGACGCCATTACCTACACAATGATCGACAAACTTCCTCTTAAAGCGAAGGAAGCCATGCTGGATCTCTACAATACTATGATTGACCTCTCCTATGTTCCTGACCAGTGGCGGGAGGTAATCGTTATTCCCGTGTGTAAACCCCACAGGAAGAAGAACATCATCTCGTCATATCGCCCCATTTCTCTCCTGCCGTGCCCGACAAAACTGATGAGTGCAATGATCAAAAACAGGATCGAGTGGCACCTGGAGCATCATAGGTTACTTGATACGAGAACTATGGGCTTTCGAAAACGCTTCAGCACCTTAGACAATATCAGCACGCTGGTGACAGATATTCAGCTGTCATTCACAAGAAGAAACTATTTAGTGGCTGCTTTCCTGGATATTAAGGATGCTTATAACAATGTGCAGATAGATATACTTGTGGGCATTATGAAAAAGATGGGCATACCTAGCAAGTTATGCTCATGGTGTGGCCGATACCTCGCCCGAAGAGTGAATTCAGTGTTTACAGCGGAGGGAGACAGAATCAGTCGGCTAGTCTTCCAAGGTTTACCGCAGGGCGATCCAATGAGCCCCTTACTATTCAATATCTACATGGCAGACCTATGTAACATCCTAAAGGGCCTAGTATCCTTCCTCCAATATGCGGATGATTTTGTTGTATATATATCTCACCCGGACATAGAAACGGCCCGCAGAATACTAGAGGAGCAATTGAAGCTGATACAAAAGAGATTGCTGGACAAAGGGCTAGAAATATCAATAGAAAAAAGCAAAATTTGTGTGTTTACGCAAAGACAGCTACAAGGAAAAGACTGTGCAATTACACTAAATGGACACACACTGGAGTTAGTTAAAGAGATCAAATTCCTGGGAATGTGGTTAGATTCCAAATTAACATGGAGAAAGCATATCATGGAACTGCAGCAATCATGTATGCATCGCCTGAACTGTTTCAAAGCCCTCGCCGCCCCGACCTGGGGTGCGGACCCTCGACTACTCCGGCATGTATTCTGCTCTCTACTGAGGAGCCGAATGGAATACGGGGGGTTCCTGTATCAAACTGCCGCCAAGTCTCTTCTAACAAAATTGGACTGCATTCAATCAGCAGCTCTGCGAGTAATCGGAGGCTTTGTGAAATCCACCCCCATCGCCGTGATGGAGGCAGAATTAGCCATTCCACCGTTGAGTACAAGAAGAAGTAAATTGGGGTTGAACTTCTGGCTAAAGGTGTGGTCCATGAAGTCACATCCCCTACAGAGGAAGGTGCAGCTCCTTGCCCATGAAAGTTCAGCCAAATCACGTCAACAACAGAAAAAAACCCAGCCTCATACAGTATTTTCAGACAACCGCCCTGTGGAATATACACAGACAAGAGATCAACGAGATGTTCAGCGAAGAAGATACGTGGCAAAGGGCGGAGATCTCGTCGCGAATCCACCTGTCCTTGATCAAGGGCTTGGTAGACAAAAAAACCACCCTTCAGTTAGAATTGAAGCAATGGGCATTAGAAACCTTGAACACACGATGGAAGGAATGGCGGAAAGTATTTACCGATGGATCAAGGGTAATGCAATCCACCAGCGCGGCTGCTTGGGTCGATGCAGACTGTGGCGTTTATGAAGCTTGTAGATTGCCGGCAGAATTCTCAATCTTCTCATCCGAGATGTACGCAATCCTGAGGGCCATACAATATATACAACGGTCAGTACAGACAAAAGCAGTGATATGTTCGGATTCCCAAAGTGCCTTACAGGCTATCATAGGCATTCCTAAAGGCCAGTGCAGAAACTACCTGACATATGAAGTTGGCAGAGAACTTTGGAAAGCCATACACAGAGGCATAGAAGTATGCCTACAATGGATCCCGGGTCACGTGGGAGTGACAGGGAACGAGCTAGCGGACAAAATAGCTCGACGACATCTCCAGGTTCCCGATACTGAGAACATACCAGTGCCTTATACCGACTTCAGAACGATCGCCTCAGCAAGAGCTCTCAACGCATGGGAAAGAAAATGGAACGAAAAGGCCCAAGGGAAAGGGCTATGATACCGCGCCATCGCCAGCAAAGTTACGATGAAACCATGGTTCCAGGAAGTGGATCTGCATAGAAAGGCAATCACGCTGATTAGTAGATTAAGAACGGGGCACACCTGGCTAAATGATAAAAAATTCCTAATGAAGGTCTCGGATTCTCCGAACTGCGAATCCTGTGACGAAGTGGAGGATATCTACCACTTCCTTCTAAGATGTAGGCGCCACCGCGAATATAGAAGAACCTTATTAAAAGACGCTCTTCACATAGAAAACATCGCAGATGTGATCATAACTCTCGCCGCGCCCAATAAGAAAGCGATTAGCTTAATCTACATGTATGTGGCTAAAACTAAAGGCATAATATAAATAAAAGAGCACCATTACTCCATGTAACTGGCTAAATTAGCCTAAGGCTAAAGCAAAAAAAAAAAAAAAAAAAAAAAAAAAAAAAAAAAAAAAAAGTTACCTTGAGAAGCCCTAACCGGTTAGCGTATCATCTCTCGAAGTTATTAGAATATTTTGGTTTTTGATGGGCCTGATGTTTGGTAAGTGGTCAGATTATAAATTTATTACCAAGAGATCAGATGACTTACCGCTTCTGAACAAAATTCTTTTGCAAGAGTGGTTTTTTACTGTAATTTCCTGATTTGGTGATCATGATTGTTTCTTTGCATTGTTAAGATAGAATGACGTTTCTGCAACGGCGCCAAACCGGGCAAAGTGTCCACCTGCTGGTGGCCGTGGCCTCTGTCTGCTGCGCACGGATTCTGTTTGTTCCTATCGTATTATTAACATTACACAATGCTTTGAATAGATGCTTTATTATAATGTGAAGCTGAAGTGAGGATATTTGTAATTATCAACAAAAGTGGTTTTATCATTTCTGTTTTGTGGTGGTATTTCAACAACCGAAAACTTCTTTTTCTGTGAGCTCCAAGGTTTTTGTCGTGCAACAATAGCAGGAGAAACCAAATGCAAAGGCCGAAACAAAGGTTCTTTGCAGATGTTCGTATCAAGTTCATATGAAAATGTAATTAAAGCTGCAAAATCAAACAAAAAAGATGGAAACCAATTCTAGATAGAAAACCACCATATATATTGTAAGTAACCTTAAAACATCGTCAAACCTTCCGCAACTTTGCCCGGCGTTCCCCTACATTCTCCAAAATGTGTAATGGCATCATAAGAAGAAGATATGTGTGTATATGACTGCCAGGCGTGTAGGGATTAAACGTAACTTTTTCTTTTTTTTTCATAGGTATACATTGCGACGAACGAATGGAAAGGGAGAAACTCTGTGACAATATGTTCACACTTATTATTCCAAAAGTCGCTAAGGTGCTGCCGTGCTTAAACGTCCCCATCACCCCGACGAACTAAACCGAGTGGGCAGTAGCAACGGTTTCCTGATCGCCATATTCTTATCTTTTGGTATTAAATATAAAAGCTGAAGACAAAATGATCGCAAAACTAAATTAGCACTAGTGAAAAATGCTCTCTTTAAAAAATAGAAATTTTTTTGCCTCCAAACATTAACCTAACGTTCAGATTTTTTTTTTTGTTTTTTGGCTTTACGCCTCGTCCACGTCGAATGTCATTAGGGGCTGGAAAGGACTGGAGACAAGGAACAGGAAGGAGTTAGGTCATGGCCTTTTGAAGGAAGCATCGCGGCATTCGCCTGGAGTGATTCTAGTCCGGGGTTCTCTTTGAATCTGTTACGGTCCTTTGAAATTTTCAAAGTATGCTTAATTCATCTTCTCTTCACAGCAACCTCATTTTTAGTCTTTTAATTTCAAATTTGATCGAGTGTCCGGTGTTGACCGTATGGCAAAATACGGCGGACCTGTTTTTGTTGCTTTGCGTACAGCAACGGATGAATTTTCGATTGACCGATGCTATTCTGGTCCGGGCACTCCGCAACGGGCCCACGATACCAGTGGCCCGCGCAGTCAGTGGTCATTACCGCGCCTCTTATTCAATCAGCGTGTTTGTCTGGAAGGGAAGCAGGAAAACTGTCCCCGTGTCCCACTCTGTTACTCAGCTTGTTAACATTTTGGTGTTCCGGCTAACGGTCTGTCCACACCAGCCTTACATAAGTCACGCTTCTCGAAACGACATCCGCTTTACACTCACTGCCACGCTAATCTGCATGTGGAACGAGGCGAGCGGCTTGCCCCAGTTCATAGGAACAAAGGGCGGTCTGGTGGCTCAGTGGTTAAGGCGTCAGTCTGGAGATCGGAAGGGCCACGATTCGAATGCCTGTCTGGGCTGGGATCTTCAAAGGGCCTTAACCTAACTTCACCTCTGTCACAGCTTGCTGTGTAGTGCGAAGCTTCGAATGTTGGGATTCCATGATAAACTGTAGGTTCCCTATGCTCGAGAGGATTACCGGGTTATTTTTTCTTATGGCTTTACGCCTCGTCGACGTCGAGGTCATTAGAGGCGGGAAGGAACAGGAAGGAATTCGGCCATTGCGTTTTAATGGATTTTTTTTTTTTTTTTTTTTTTTTTGTAACTGCTTTACGTCTCTTTTTAACATCGAGGTCTTTAGAGACGGGAAAGGATGGGGGGCAAGGATGGGGGCAAGGAATGGGAAGGAATTAGGCCATGGCCTTTTGAAGGAAGCATTCCGGCATTTGCCTGGAGTGATTTGGGGAAACCATGGAAAACCCAAATCTGGGTGTCCGTGACGGGGATTCGAACCACCGTCCTCCTGAATGCAAGGCCAGATCGTTAACCACTCACCCACCACCCTCGGTATTACCGGGTTAGGAAAAACGGCTACGATAAGAGCGAAATAGATTAAATTAGATATGCTAACTTTTATCCTATGTGACACCATTCTCGGGGATATAGAACAGTACTAACAATTATTAACAAACCAATGATATTACTACAAACCTGATAACCGGTTCGTTACTTAAAAATCCATCAGTATAATTTATCCAAAAATCTTCACCTTGGTGTAAGAGGTAAACATGAGACAGTCCAATAATGATAAAGCATGTAAACTGCAAATAGCTGACGAAAATTCGTCCTGATTAGTAGAATACCGGATGGTATGATAGTGTCGACACAAATTCCTCCTGATTATGAATCAGGATCATAATCTTTATGAAAAATCCGCTTTCATTTTGCAACTGGGGAAACTTAACGCACGCTCGACGCTCGGTTATCGCGACTAGACCTTGAAAGTGAGTGCTGTGCAGTTATCGCAACATTTCATCTCAATACGCGAGAGTGACCTACAAAAGTTTCAATGCCTTTTAATGCAGTCAGCTTGTTCTCCTAATCAGGAAGTTACCTATGTAAATATGTAATTGATTATATATATTACAAGTTGTTAATGTCATATATTAATGGCATTTTTGACAGCAAAGAATAAACCGGTAGCAACAGACCGAGACCAAAGAGAAGACAAAAGAGTTTGTTGTTCTCGCAGCCGTCATAATAACATAAATTGCTTACGGGATTAACGTTGCGTTGAAATACACTTCCTTCTTCATCTTCCCGACGTTTCGACCAACGCTTACGTCTTCTTCAGGAGCCGTCTACCGAATCTGCTACAGACTTGGATCTGCTGGAGACTCGCGTGGTTAGTTGTTTACGTATTTTTACTGGCGATTGTCTCACAAGATCGATTATCCAGAGATTCTGTTTACGGTTTAATATTTGTGGGTCCAGAGTTAATTATTTATCTAACACACATTTCCAAGCTTGGCTGAGACCGTAACCACTATCCTTGTTGAGGTTTTTTGGGTGTTGTGGGAGAATAGCTAGAACTGAAGGTAATCTACCAAGGCCATTGAAATATTCTAACACCCAAACAACACCAACAAGGATGGTGCTTACGGTCTTAGCCAAGCTTGAAAATGTATGTTAGATATATATCTGGACAAATTTACAAATTTTTAAATTTTTATTTTCGTAGTCATTTGATTTAACCTTCCACAAACATAGAAAATTCTTATAAAGTTCTATAAATCCTTCCAAATTATCTCTTGACCACATTTTTCAAGATTTAGATTTTTATCTGTTAAAGCAGGGTAAAGTTAAATAAAGTCACCCAGAAATTCGAACCAACAACGAACAAGAACTGACGCATCAAGACTGCAGACCGACAATGCACGTGTAAACACAAGGCCCCGTTAGACCCATGGGCGCCGGGTGGGGGCTGCAAGGGGGTGCACTTGCACCCCCCTGGCATCCCGGGTCGCCGTCTGGGCAGTAGTAGAGCTAAAAAAAAAAAAAAAAAAAAAAAAAAAAAAAAAAGAGGTCGCCCAGCCCGGAAATTTTTGGGGCCAATTGGGGGGGGGGCACCAATGCAGCCCTGGTGCACCCCCCTAGAAGCAATCCTGCCGGCGCCCATGGTTAGACCTGCGCGCCAGATGTGCGCATTAGAAGCGCGCGCCAGGCCTCTCTGACCACCGAGCATTTACACGTGAAGGATTGATGCGCGCGACTGGAGCGTACGCTCCAAAACCGTCGGAAAACCCGTGCGTGTAAAGGGGCATATTGTCGTCAACCACCGTTGCCACCCCATTGTCACCAACCAGTCGTCGCCACTCGATTGTCGCCACGCCATTGTCACCACCCAGGGTTTTGCCACCCCTCAGTAATTTGCGCCCGGGACAAGCGCCCCGGTTTTCCCTCCCCTAGACGCAGCTCTTTTATTTGTAAACTGTCGTGATGTGTGATGGCCTGATGCTTCTTTGGAACTATGCAGCTTCCTTGATATTGGAGATAGAGGCAACGACTTCCAGTCCCTGGTACAGCGGGTTTTTCATTCCACATAGCGATGACGATTCATTGATGGTTTCCCGAATTCAGTCCACATCAACGCGTCGCTTTCCATATTGCGCATGTCTTCCTACGCTTTTCAGTTTCACTGTTAGGAGGAGATACCCTGGAGACAGGTGTCTGAAACGTGTCTACTTCCTACGCTCTCAGTGCTGGAGCAGGAAACGACAGACCGTGGGTTTGATCACGACCCGGCGAGGCGGGGTTCCCCCGATCGTGTCGGAACAGCCCCGGAGCAATGCACGACGGGAAAACCAGACCACAAGGCTGGGTCATGCTCAACGGTGGTGAACTAATGCCGTGCCCGCATCACGCAGGGTGAAAGTCACCTGCTAGAGGGAGCTGTAGTCGCAAAGGTCATCTGTGCAGAACCTGGACGCTCGATAAGGCAACTTCTCCGCCTGCTCTCTTGAGATCAATCGGACGGAGAATCTTCAACCTCCTATGCTGTCAGAGGCGAATTTAAAGTTAAAATTTGTAGAGGGCAAATGTAGGTGAGTGAAGGATAGCGGGAAGTTGGGTGTGTAGGGAAATTGCCACAGGGGCGTGTGCTCCATTGCAATTAAATTAAATTAGAAACCTTCCGCACTGACGTAGAACTGCGCAGTTCCTGTGAGGTTTATCTTCACCTGTGTTCCAGCGGTTATCTCGAGTGCTCTGCCTAAGATACTACAGTACTTTGTAATCATTAGTATCCGAAACATTTTTCGTTATACCATCCATTGTAACCAACATTGTCGAGTCGGGAGAGTAAGGATTTCGTTCACGCATTTTAAGCTGATCCCACGAAAATAACATTAATAACAAAATAAATAAATAACATTAGATAACGTTTTGGTTTTCAAGTTTACATAAATAGGTGTCTTCCTTGCAAAAAAAAAAAAAAAAAAAAAAAATCACAAAAAAACCGAACAATTCTTGTATTTGGTATCTCTGACACCGCTCTAGAGCCATCTCGTGGAAGTTTCAGGTACCAGTAAGCCTACTGAAGTTAGTTAAGTTTCTCTTTGGTTAGAGCAAGGAACTCTAATATTTATTTTTTTTTATTTATTTATTTGACCTTAAAAATTCATGTATACTAACTGACCCGTGCGAATATTTCGCACAATATCGTGGTCAATTACAGAATGGTAATATAAAAGTGCGGAAATAAGTAAATGCAAGTGTATTTATTAATGAAAGGTATTTTATTTGGAAGAATAGTAATAAATATCACTTTTATTGTAAAAATCGTTATCATTATATACTAAACGTTTAATTGTAAAACATTTAAAAGGTAGATTTAAAAAAAATAGATAGTTTATTAATGAATGGATATTGTGGGCCATTTCCTCAATTGCAAGTTAATCAATTTTTTTTATAAAGGTGAATAACACGCCAATGCAATTGAATTTTGCATTGGCGTGTTATTCACCTTTAGAAAAAAAAAAAAGATAGTTTATTGGTTTTGTCACATGTGATTTTTTCAAACGTATTTACTTCACAAAACTTCTTCGATAACATTATCTAATAAACGTTTACTTTTTGGTTATATGTGTCTTTAATGTAAAAATAAATATTATTGAATCTGCAAACTAGTGAAAAACGATACGCACAGGTGTCCATACGAAAAGACAGGTTCTGGTGAGTAAAATTCTGCGCTTTGAAGCGTCTGAACTTGTGATTTGTTAATGGTCATAGAGAAGGTTACTTTTACTGGCAATAGTTTTTTTATTATCTGGAAAGGCACGGTTGAATGAGAACGTGTGAGGTTAATGCGAGGTATGAGCATAGTTTTATCGGAGTGAAGGAATTTAGCACTGGAGATGTACTCGTCTAAGTTAATTATCACTAATCTTGCACCATTAATTAATCCCTGATTAGCATTAAGATTTCTATTTAACATAATATTAGCATTAAAAAAAAACAATTTATGAGGTGGTAAACAGGAAAATCTCGGATATGGCTCTAGCTATTTGGATTAAATTTCATATGTAGATAACTTATTTGATTTTCAAGTTTGTAAGACGATTTTACAAAAAGGAGATATTCTTGTATTTTGTATCTCGGAAACTGAGCTTACCTCTTCTCGTAGAAGTTACAGGTACTAGTAAGCCTACAGATGTTAGTTAAGCTTCTCATTGGTTAGAAGAAGACACTGTGCACCTTGAAATGCCTAGGAAGCCTTCAAGAAAAATATTTAACTTTGATAAAACATCACGCAAAAATCTTGCATATTGAACAGAAATAGCAATGCTCGGTCACCCAGGTACTACTAATAATAAATAAAGTAGTGTGCAGTCATAATTTCCTAAGTTTAGAAGGTTTATAAAGCCGCGTTCCCACGATCTCTTGTAACGGAGGCGGGACGGGACCTCATTAGCCGAAGTGTAGGGACGAGCGCGCGCCGCAGGTTAGCCCTAGCTTACCTCTCCGCCACCTCCCCACCACGTTGCCTAGTATCGTTTGGCACAGAGCACTTTACAGCAACAGAAGGGGTGCGCACCACTGCCGCAAACCGATGGCAACAGCGCACCACTACACACGCCTGTGATGTTTACCGACTCAGAATGGGTAGCTGCGTCTTATCTCCGCTAGCAGAGGCGGCCCTGTTCCCATGGCGTGTGGTTGAGTATCCGTCCCGTCCCGCCTCCGTTACAAGAGATCGTGGGAACGCGGCTTAAGGCAGCCTCGCAGCTCAGGCGGGAGACCATCTGACTACGGTACGCAAGACCGGGATTCGATTCCCGATGAAGCCGTGAATTTCTCTTTGATGCTGAATACCTTGAACGGCTCTCCTTGCCTGCTCAGCCTGTTGTCTAACGAGTACCATGGAGGAAACCCCGCGAGAAGGAAAAGTACTGTCGACCACCTCACATGTTTATAGTGCCAATGGTCGAACGGTGCGAATCCTGCCGGAAGCTGCAGTAAGCGAAGAAACATCGCAAGCTTTAACTTTAAAAGGTTCGTAGGTAATGACTGTGTGGCAGATAAACAAATTGGTTTTTCCATGAAGATTCCGTCTTACATTAAGAATATACGGAACTCCATAAAAGATATGGAAACTTCTAGATGTATTTTCATCTCTCGCAGAAGGTAGCAAAGTTGACTGACGAAACGTTTTCTAGTTTCGTTACGAGTGTAGTGAAATACTTCGTCCACCAACCTATTTGAGCCGGAATGACAGGAAAGACAAGATTACAGAAATAAGGTGCCGCAATGATTCTTATATGAATTCTTTTTTCCCTCGTACCATTCGGGATTGGAATGCACAGCAAAGAGATTAGCTTTGGTGCTGACCACCCTCTGCCACCCACAATTTTGTGAATTGCAGAGTATATATGTAGATGTAGATAGATGTAGACGAAACGTTTTCTGGTTGCTGCAGATCCGATTGCAACCTGTGTGATATTTCGTGTTTCCTCTGTAGGAAGTGCTCCCGCAATCTGTTTTCCCAGATTAACTTGGGTCAGTGTGAACGTTCTATAGTCGACCTGCGTGTGGCGGTGACCAGGAGGGGAAAAACGTCCCCGCCTTTCCGGGTCCTACGCACTGCGTCGGAATGGCCCTGTGATTAGTAATACATTTGTATAAGCGCGCTCTGCATTATGCATTGCTTCGAAGCGCGTACGAAGAACTGCGTGTGAAGGAAAAGGAGGATCACACACGAAGACAGGGAATATGACGCAAAGGCAAGCGGCATTTCAACAGTCACCCTGAAGAGCAGACAAGGTGGTATTCACATATCGTCTACAAAAAAAGGGGGGGGGAAGGAAATACAGTTGGCAACTGTGCAACTTTTATCGTCTTCCCTTCTAGCACTAGCTTCACAGTTATCTACATTTTTTCCTCGTTCACAGGGAATTTACGCCCATTTGCAGTCTCCACGATTCCTTCCGGCTTTATACCTCGTCGATGTCGAGGTCTTTAGAGACACGAGAGGAACAGGAAGGAATTCAGCCATACCTATTGAAAGAAACACACCGGCATTCGCCTGGAGTAATTTCGAAAGATTTTTTTTTTTTTTTTACTTATTGCTTTACGCCTCGTTGGCGGATAAGGTCATTAGAGGCGGGATGGGACTGGGGACAAGGAACGGGAAGGAATTCGGCCATGGCATTTTTGAAGGAATAATCCCGGCATTCGCAAGGAGTGATTTGGGGAAACCATGGAAAACCCAAATCTGGTTGCCCGAACGGAGAATTTAGCCCGCGTCCTCCCGAATGCAAGGAATGTCGTTTGGAGTCGTTGCTCGTTATTTTCTGCCGATCCACTGCCCTCTGTTGAACTGGTTTACCACGTGCGCCATTTAACCAATAGTACGACTTTATAGTTTTAATGAGGTGGCTCTGGATTCGGATTGTTGATGTGCTTCACTCAGTTTGTGACGCCATCTTGTAGATTCTTGGTCCCTTTAGCGCTACATGTATGTATATATGTATACAGGGTGTTACAAAAAGGTACGGCCAAACTTGCAGGAAACATTCCTCACACACAAACAAAGAAATATGTTATGTGGATATGTGTCCGGAAACGCTTACTTTCCATGTTAGAGCTCATTTTATTACTTCTCTTCAAATCACATTAAACATGGAATGGAAACACACAGCAACAGAACGTACCAGCGTGACTTCAAACACTTTGTTACAGGAAATGTTCAAAATGTCCTCCGTTAGCGAGGATACATGCATCCACCCTCCGTCGCATGGAATCCCTGATGCGCTGATGCAGCCCTGGAGAATGGCGTATTGTATCACAGCCGTCCACAATATGAGCTCTAACATGGAAAGTAAGCGTTTCCGGACACATGTCCACATAACATATTTTCTTTGTTTGTGTGTGAGGAATGTTTCCTGAAAGTTTGGCCGTACCTTTTTGTAACACGCTGTATATTGCTTTACGCCTCGTCGATGTCGAGGTAACCAGAGGCGGGAAAGAACTGGGAGCAAGGAACGGGAAGGAATTCGGCCATGGAAGTTTTAAAGGACCCATCGCGGCAATCGGCTGGAGTGATCACGGGAAACCATAAAAACCGAATTGTGGATGGCGTGACGGAGATTCGAATTCGCGCCCTCCCGAATGCGAGGCCACCAGAGCGTCACCGCTCACCCGCCACGCTCGGTGCGTACATGAGTGATGATCATCTTCACCTAGGAATATTGTGTATTATGTCAAAGCTAGGGAATGAGATTGACAATCTAAAACCAATAACTCTTTTTCTAATTTTTTACTTTTGGCAACAGAAACGTTACAGCCAACATAAGGAGAGAGGATCAGACATTATAATGCTTTCGGCAATATGATCTCCACACAGATCTATACTCCTCTTGTATGTACAGAAACTTAATAATGCAGTAGTTTTATAAATACGTACTATTGCAAGCATACACTTAAAGAACAATTTGGATCGTTTTCAAACTTCCACGCCTTTGGATTGAAATACGTAATCGGTCTGGGTTCTGTCACATCCTCATCGCTTCTATTTTCTAACGCGCATAAATTAAGTTCATCGCCAAAAATATAATCTTCAGAATCAGTGATATCGTGCACTAGATTCTATGATTTCATACTCTAGTTTACTGATAACTATCAAGGGCGTATCCAGGATCAGAACTAGAGCGGGGCAAGATTTGAACTAGGGGGGCGTCTAGCGCGAGCGCTCGCGGAGTTAACTTCCTCGTACGTGCAGTGCAGTCATCGTGTTTACCTGTGAATAGCAGACTTTATCTGCGTGTGACATAATATTAAAGTAACGTTCTAACGCCAACAAAAGAATTAGTGTCGTGTGCCGGGAAAAACAGGGTAGGGAGGCAATCCCCAATGGAGACGGTCCGGGACACGGGCCAATCCATTCGCCAAGCTCTGGAGGCCTGCCACGACGGGGATGACAACCAGATGTGTGCAGCCCTAATACCAAACTCAACACAGATGCCCTACCAGCAAGGGCTTCCACCAGACGAGAACGACCAGATGGACTTCTCAACTGGGGAAGAAAACAGCACTGCCATCCAGCTCAGCCCTCACCTGCAACACAGGACAACAGGTACACCTCCAGCCATGGCTACTCCCCCAGTAGACGAAAGCAGAGCAAATATCTTAGATAACGGCGGGCAACCAAGTAAAAGATTACGTACAGCAGTGACGAATAACGTAGTGATAGAGGAAAGCATTTCCAATCCCCTCCACCAAGGTGAAAATAGTCAGTCCTCTCCTCCAGTGAACATACCTCCAGCAACCCTAACTAAAAAACATCCAAGCAAAAACAATCGGTATAATGATACAGACATAGGACCTTTTTACGTCTTCGTCGAGAGCATGGAGAAAAATGTCGGCATGCTCCATCCAATGGCAGTCGGGAAGTTGCTTTTCCAACATAACCCTCAAATCAAGCAGGATGTAATAAATATCAATTCATTAGGGAAAAACAGAATAAGAATCGAAATGAAATCAGCGGCTGCAGCGAACCTACTGGTTCAACTACCCATAATGACTTCCAAAAATTTGGAAGCCTATATTCCTAACTTTCTTGTGCATAAACTTGGAATCATCAGAAATGTCGACACATCATTGAGCGAAAATAAATTAAGGAGGAAATCCAGTCAGCCTATCCCGTAATATCAGTTAAACGCTTCACGAGGAAACGCTCGCACCAGGAAAGCGAAGAACGCGTAGCCATACCGGTGTGTCTGTTATCATTCCGCTCTCAGTGTCTACCAAGCTATGTTTACATCCTCGGCATGCGTTGTCCTGTAGAACCCTACATCTCACCAGTGATCATGTGCAAAAAATGCTTACGCTTTGGACATAAGATACAGCAATGCCGGAGCTCTGTTAGATGTAATAAGTGCGGAGGACCCCACCCCATGGAAGGCTGCTCCGACATTACTACCATCAGATGCGTGAACTGTCATGGCCCCCATTACGCCACAGATATAACATGCCCGGCATATCAACAACAAAAACAGTTAAAATATAACGCAGCTCATAACGATCCAGGACTCCAAACAATCTCTACTCCAAGACTCCACAGCTATGCACATATGGCTACAGCAACACCCTCTCAGAAGAACGAAGAGGAATTTCCACCTATCACCCCGAGGCAGCCACATCAGCCTATACCTCAACAGGAAAACGCAGCGCAAGAAATGAGGCTACAAAGCCATAGGCCGCGACAAGAAAACGCAGCAGCATCCACCCTAAATCTCAACCCAATCTCACCACCTCTAGGCAAACCCATACAACCTAGAGTTGACAGAACTTCTGTTACCCCTTCCCATCAATCCACAACACATCTATGCCAACCCCCCTTGGCAACAAAAGCCGTATATCCCAGCACAACTACCCATCAGTCCGATGATCCAAAATCCATATCCGCCTCTATATCATAATACAACTAACCATGCAAGACATGAAGGATTAGTTGAACAAACTCCTGCAGTTAATTACATATTTCATATCCGAAGCTCTCTCCGCACCCGACCGATCACTTCCAACTGGTGTCATCCGTCAGCTTCTATCAAACTTATTCGCTACAAATGGAGGAATTTAAGATACTACAGTGGAACGCCAGATCAGCGATATCAAATAAAGAAACCCTTCAACACGAGTTAGTCTCTCAAAAAATATCAGTAGCTGCAATCAGCGAAACCTGGTTTCGCCAAGCAACTAAGTTTCGGGGATATTCAACTCTCCATGAAGATCGCATAGACGGCCACGGCGGAGTGGCACTACTGATTAAAACTACTCTAGATTTCCGAAAGATCGAACTAGACTTAACCAATATCCATCAGTTCCAAGCCGTCGCTGCCCAGATCGTATTGCCAGTTTACAATCTCACTGTTATTTCTATTTACCGTCCCCCACGCACGCAGGTAGATCTACAGGAATGGCACCACCTACTCAGACAACTAGAGCATCCGTATATCCTCTGCGGTGACTTCAACGCACACAGCACATCTTGGGGATGCGTATATGAAGACCTACCGGGCCAAGCAGTTAAAGAATTATTGGACGACCACGACCTGATAATCCTCAATGACGGTTCACCCACTCTTATCCCAAGACCAGGACACCGACCTTCAGCAGTGGACCTAACCTTAATCTCCCCATCCATCTCAAGTGACTTCCAATGGAGTATCGTACCGTACTCGCTGGGATCGGATCATTTTGCCATTACAATTTCCTATCTAACCCCAATAAAACAGACTCTAAGCTTCCCGAAAAACAAATGGGACATACATAAAGCAGACTGGTGTCGATATTCCAAAATTGTAGACTCATTGCTCCACACTTGTGTACAAAATGCCTCACCGGAGGAAAATTACAACTCTTTCATGTCCTTAATCAATCAAGCAGCAAACATATCGATCCCCCAAAACCGCTCGTATGTGAGGAAACCAGCTACACCTTCTCCATGGTGGTCCCCAGAAGCTTCAAAAGTGATTGCCAGGAGACGTTTAGTATTTAAAAAATGTAAACAACAATCCACATGGGAGACATACACGGAATATAAGAAAATAGACGCGGAAGTTAAACGTTTCCTCAAACAGCAGAAACGGAACAGCTGGAAAACCTACTGCTCGAAAATATCTAAGGACACGCCAACAAAGGAAATATGGTCCATGATCAGAAAAATGAAGAAGAAACCATCACCTACCTCAAAAATCACCTGCGATGTCGAAGACCTTGCCACAGTACTTGCCCCTCCATCGGTTACCTTACCTCCTTTCGAGAGTATGATCAACCCAGAAGAAAAAGACACCGATCATAACAAATTCCGAAGACCCTTCTCACTGCACGAATTAGACAGGGTATTAGCCTCATGCAGCGACACCTCCCCAGGATATGATAACATACACTACGCCATGTTGCGCCATCTGTCCCCAAGAGCAAGAATTTACCTGCTACAGCTGATACAACAGCTGTGGTCAAAACAAACTCCCAGATACATGGACTACTCAAGTAATCGTTCCAATTCTCAAGCCCGGAAAGGACCCCAAGGATCCAACTTCATACCGCCCAATCGTGCTGCTATCATGCGTCAATAAAACCGCAGAACGTCGCATTGAATGGTGGTTTGAACGCAACAAACAATTCCCAGCATCACAGTTTGGTTTCCGGAAAGCCCGTAGTACCATGGACAGCCTAGCCATTCTCACTACAGATATCGAACGCACAATAAATAACCACGGATACTTACTGGGACTGTTTCTTGATATCTCGAGTGCTTATGACAACGTACATCTACCGATGCTCATGAGGAAATTACAAAAGGTGGGCCTCCAGAAACATCTATTGCAAGGTATATACTCCTCCCTGCATCAACGCACCATCTATATTCGTAAGAAAAACAACGCTCTATTTGGACCTTTCACAATAAATCGAGGCCTACCGCAGGGTTCCATACTAAGCCCACTTTTGTATACTATATACACCAGTGATCTAGAGACATTGTTGGGGTTACATATCAAGATCCTTCAGTATGCTGACGAAATCTGCATCTATGTCTACTCCATGTGTTTTTGGATGATACTCCGGAGGATCTCAGAAGCAGTAGCAAAAGTCACCAAATGGCTTTTGCAACAAGGCATGTCCCTATCTCCACAAAAGTCATCAGTAGTTGTGTTCCCTCGTAAAAGATGCCCACTCTCGCTGGAACACATCACTTGGGACAATACGATTTTCCTGTACGATCAACAGTAAAATTCCTTGGACTCATCTTGGATAGCAGACTTTCCTGGATCGCACATGTAAAGGATATAATAGCCAGAACGAGCAGCGCCTTAAATATACTTCGCGCAGCAGCTCACACATGGTGGGGTGCAGATCCTGCGACCTGCCTACTACTCTACAGGTCATTAATTAGATCACGAATAGACTATGGAAGCATCGTGTATGGCAATGCGCCGCAACAGCACATAAGGAAACTAGACCAACTACAGTATCGCGCTCTTCGCATCTGCATAGGAGCCATGAAAAGCTCCCCCACGAACGCGTTACTCATAGAAACCAGCGAGCTTCCACTCGAACTCCGCCGTCAATACCTCGCGGACAAATACTTACTCCAAAGGCTCTCCTTCACACAACATCCCTTACTCCCTAAACTCCAACTCTTAATTAACAGCATGGGAACCTTCGGAGATAAACGCCCTCCACGATGCCCGCTCCTGGTGTACAGTTACTTCAACCTCAAACTCACAGAGCCGCTTATAACGAAGGAACCCGCCTTACCAGTCTTCTCGAAACCCTATGAATGCTCTGTTCCAACCCTGCAAACCTATATTCTACCACCCCAACTAAATCCGAAATCTGCCTCCCTCCTTTTATCGGCGATCTGGGGGGAATTCACCCACATCTACACGGATGGTTCGAAAACAGATCACAGTGTAGGATGCGCTTACTACTGCCAAGTCAAAAACTACGGAGCATCCTTTTTACTCCCACCGGAGACCTCAATCTACACTGCTGAAATACTAGCCATCAAGGAAGCCATCAATTATGGGATGGAACAAAATTTTGAGAAAATTCTGATCCTAACCGACTCCAGGAGCACACTACAGCGGCTCCAGAACCCACAGTGGAACCTGAGCAGCAATAGCTACATTATGGACATCATCGAGTGCGCAGTATCAACCCAAGCTCCAGATATAAGATTCATGTGGGTGAAAGGTCACTCGGGCCTCATATACAATGAACTGGTAGACGCCCTCGCTAAAAGCGGAGCTACAGAAGGCACGCCTCTATTCTTGCCCCTACCTTACATAGACTTCCTTCCCAGAGTGAAACAGAAGTTGAAACAAGACCTCCAAGAATTCTGGACATCAACATCGTATCACATAGGTAAACACTATGCTACCATACAACCAACAATCCCAAAAAAGGCTTGGTTTCAAGACTACAGAGCAAAAAGACAATATATAACATCTATAATACGAATGAGACTAGGTCACGGTACTTACCCCAGCCACTTGTATAGAATAGGCGTGGTTGACTCACCACAATGCGACGCGGACGTGGAGGAAGAAGCAGACTTGAACCACATATTTTTTGCATGCAGCAAATACTACACCCACAGCCAAAAACTGTTAAACAGCTTGTTATCACTCCAGGTGCCTCTGCCTACATCGATAACCACCCTTATAGCGTCGAGACACGCGAAGATATACATAAAACTTATAGACTTTCTGAGAGATGGGCAGATTAACATCTGAAGAAAACAATACAAGCAAATGGACGCAATATATATATGTGTGTGTGTATAAATATATATATATGTATGTTCATGGGTGTATGTATATATGTGTGTGTGTGTATCTATGTATGTGTGTAGGTATGTATATATGTACATATAAACTTGTCTGTAAAATGTCAATTTGAATTATGTTAAACCTCAAATCTGTATCATATAAAATCCCTCGTGTAAATCATTAACATGTTAAATATTATATATATGTAAATTAAGTTAAGAGAAAACGTCAGAATAACTGTAACAGGAAAAATTTTGTATGTGGGCTGGTGAAATGGTCTGACGACCAAAAACCAATAATAAAAAAAAATAAAAAAAAAAAACCTAGGGGGGGGGGCAACTCATATTGGTTTCGAGAAAGTAGGGTGGGGGACTGAAAAATGATGATTTCTTACAGAATAAATAAAACCCAGTGAGGAAACTATTTTCATTATTGATTAATATAGTAATCCAACTTAACCTAAGGACGTACTATGTAGATATTTAAGATCGTAATTCATTTATAGTTTTTTTATGTAAATTATAATCGTCTCGGATTCTCAGAACATTTTTCCAATAAGTGTTCTTTCACCAAAATTCGATGCACACTCATCAGGCATAATCCCGTCAATCTTTCCTCTCCCATAGTGCTCCTGAGCCAGTTCTTCACTCGTCGAAGCGTACTGAAGGCAACTTGATTTTTTTCTGGGGGGATACGACCATGATAATTATTGATGTGTTGGGGAAGTATTAAATGCCTTATGTTATGGCACCCAAAATTGCATTACGTTCGTTGTTTCGCTAGTTTCGATACTGTCCAAAAAATCCATTTGATGGGATATTGTTCTCCTGATCGATTTATCTATGCTTATAAATGTTAACAAAAGCTGGAATTGATAAAGTTATTATTAATAATCAAATAAAGATCTCAACCGTTGTTGAAGAATGTATAAAGAGCGCCCCACATCCTTCATATTTTATTTATTAGAACATTTAGTAAATTTTATAACTCAGGAATTTATGTCTTGCTTCCATCCTATTATCCATTGTTGGTGAACCGTGTTTATGAGAGGCGTAGTAACTGCATCTGAAATAGTTCGCGCACATTGTAGCGTGGCCCTGCTTGTGAATGACGCGGACCAGGTGAGTGTAGTGTTAACCGACTCAGTTAGGACCTATCAGCAGCGCCAATTAAACCGACTCGCGCTTATCAGGCGCTGGACCATGGAAGGACTGGCTGCGCACTCTGTACACGGGGTCTGGTTTTTATTAATGTTTTCCCTATCCAGCCTGCGATGTCTCTACGATACATAACAAGTGCAGCAAAGATTGACCCTCTAACACGCACACGCAGTGGTATAGAGCTCTGCAACTTATTAGTTCATTTTTTCGTCACCTGCAGCGCCACCAGGCAAAGTGTGGTATTGTTAACCTCCGGTTGATCACATGGAGGAAGGAAATATATGGAGGAGAAGTGACGTTAAATCGGTGAAGCAGGTTTGCGCATGCGCAGTGGCGGCAGCGGCGATATTGCGCTTCCAAACAATTGCGATGTTCACATTGTGTTAGATGCAGTGATTATTTCATTTTGTAATGTGTATAAGTGTTTTATAATGCCATCTTGTGTTGCGTACGGTTGCACAAATAGGCCAGACAGGAAAGAACCTGGAATATAATTTCATAAGTAAGTTGAATTATAATTATCGTTGTTGAAGTGAGCTGTAGAAGTTGCAAACTTCGCTGCCTGTCTATTAATATTTAGTCATAGTTCTCAGTGGGATGACTTTTTTCTCAAATTTTTGTTGGTGTAGTGTAGAAAATCAGCATACCTTGCTATTTTGCACATAATAGACTAGCATTACTTTTTAACGAGTGTTGAAAATGAGATTTAAGGGGTGTGTTTTACATCGCGATTCAGTGAATTTAGTATTGCGCTTTCTTTCGTCACGTTGCAGTTTATACTGACAGTGTATGATGAAATTAAATGTGTTAAATTATGCTATGCAATCTAGGAATCTTGATGAAGCAAACGATGTTGTTACTGCAAATAGAGTTTGCGATTCAAATACGCGTGTGTGGGTATGTCTACATAGTTTGATTCTGTAGCGACGATTTAACGGAGATTGTGGTTAGGTCTAAATGCAGTCTGTACCAGAATGGTTTTGTTGTTCTATGAGGGACAAAGAATTTATCTATTACTGTTAGTAATTTCATGAGAACCAAGTTAGTGACAAAACGTATATCGCGATGGAAACTACTTCCAGACATTTCCAATTAAGCTTACGATGTATGTTAACAAGATAACTATTTTTATTCTGGTCTAGGCCGCATTTCAACCTAACCACAAGTGGTAGTAAAAAAAACTGAAATATCCATTCTGCATGTAATTCATTGTAGCTATGGCTGAATTAATTTTTGGTCCAGGCCGCATATCAACCCAATCCCAGTATATCCCAAAAACTAAGCAAGATATCGAAAAAATTTATTCTTTATTTTCGATTTGTCTCGTCGTGTTACATAAGAATCGATCATTAAATTTGACTTTTGCGAAATTTTTCTTCTCCATTTCAACTCAAGACACCTCACTTTTGATGCAGTATATCTCTAGAAATAGGTGAGATATCGAAAATTTTTATTCTTTATTTTTCATTTGTCTCGTATTTTTAAATAAGAATCTATCATCAAATTTGACTTTGATCAGTTTTTTCTTCTGAATTTCAACCAAAACTATTTCACATTTGGGACAGAATATCTCGAAAACTAAGCAGGATATCAAAAAAAATTATTCTTCATTTTTTATTTGTCTCATCGAGTTACATAATAATCCATCACCAGATTGCGGCGTCACGTTTATCCTAGAGCCCCCTAGAGGTTTTTGTACATGTTCCCCGTGTCTGTATGGATGCGGCCATGCCCCCTCCACTCCGGCCATGCCCCCCCCCCCACTCCTCTTCCACCCTGCTTCACTTCAAAGCGTGGTGAAGGTCTCTTGCGTCGTCTCCATATATTTCCTTCCTCCATGGTTGATCACTACGCTTTTGTTTTCGTTTGCGTTGCAGTCTTTGTAGAAGAATTTAACAGTTAAAAAGCGGAAGAAACTACTTTTTAAAGTCGGAGCACGTAATCTGTAGAAGTACCCTAAGCTAGAATTGATTATCAGGTAAGAAGTCAAACCATCAAAGAAAATTAATTTACCGTTTAATTTGGGCCGTCTCCATATATTCCTTCCTCCATGATATTGAATATCCTGCACAGTTTATTTTCTTGTCACTTGCTGCTTGCGATTTACCAAGAGTTTCATTTAGTTAACATTTCGGCGGTCCGGTATTGCTGTCTGAATCCGCTAAACTTGTTCCCTGTTGAGAACCTGTAGTCTCTGGCTGATTGTAATGAATTTCTGTGTTTACGCGGAGCCGTTCCCTTCACATTGTCCGGTGTCGGCTTTTGTTCCGCCTTCAGCGCTGCGGAGACCAGCTGCAGCGCATGGAAATCGCATTTACTCCGCAGGACGAGTTAATGGAGTTACGTCAGCTCAGATGAGGTCCAGCGCAGCCCTTTGTGACTTCCCGCGGGTTATATCTATGTGATCAAGGGGGTTATTATGGCCGCGCAGTCCACTTGTGAGCGTCTAGATTGATTTGGAGGTTGTTCTTAGAAGTATCTTAGGATTTTAGGCTATCTTCCAGATTATAACAGATCAACTACTTGTGGGCACCGAGATGTTATTTGTCAGGATAAGGATATTGACACCAGGGCGATCTTTGATATAGCAGGGATCCCGAACTGCTCTAACAGTGATATACTTATAATAGATCTTACCTTGCCGATATATCACAAACTCTTCCACATTATTATCTGAAATAACTTGGGATCTAACCTAACGACTGTAAATGACTGAGGCGACACAACTGATAATTTAAACATACTTTAATTATAAAAACCTAATCATACATTTATCCGCAACACTGCCTAACGTTATGCTGGAAGGGAAATGACACGCAAGCATTGATACAATTGTTAACAACTTACTAAATGAATTAATAGCTTCTTCATACAAGTATAATGGAAGGATGTCTTTACTGATTAAATGCAACAAACTGAATAATTAACGATCCTGATTGTAACCCGACATTACCAAATAAGATTATCACGAGGCTACAACATTATTATGACAACAACGGCGAACAACTCATTTAAGTTACACAGATTGAATAATGACTTAATAATTTATGTAACTACTTTAACTAACCAAACTAACTAACGTGAGACAAGACTATGGGCAAGCATAGCTTGCCCAGTGCCGAAAGGCACACAGACAAGACACAAGTCGTACCTCTTACATGGCTGCTGGCGGAATCGTCAATCACTGAATAGAATAGAATAGCACGAGATCACGCCACGATCGCGTATTTATGCGTGAGCTATCACGTGCACTGTACATGCATACGCGCTACGCTGTGCTGTACTGCAGACCTTGGACTGTCAACTTGCAAGTCTGCACTTTTACGCACGTACGCATCTTCTCGCTCGAAGCAGCTTACAATATTCACATATTAAAACATCGAAACTATCAATTCAAACCCTAATTCACAGACTGCCCGTCACATATCCCCGCCTTTTCGAAAACGCGCTACTCCCGGAGCGCGGAAATAAAACCAAACCTAACCGCCAAATGATTTTGCACTCCAGTGTATAGATGCAACAAAATTTAAGTAAAATTGAAAATATGGTATAGAACTAATTATCTGAAGTTTATGTGTGAAGAAGCATTAGAAATCAAAAACTCAAAGAATCGTTGAAAAAAATAAGTTAACTGAAAACATTATGCTTGCTATGCATGTCACTTCCTTCAAATCAAATCTAACTAGCGGATTTCGTTGATATAAAATTCAAGTTTCAAATTCAGAAAATAAATTCACAAAATTAAATCAAATATCAAAAGAAAATCATAATTATAATCATATAAATGTTATGAGAAATTTCAATTATCTGTGTCAAACAAATCTGTAAAAGCAATGTATAAATCAGTGTCACAAATCACAGTGAAAAATAAAATCAGATTTCAACTCAAATAAAAGTAAAAATTGTGTATAAATGTATAAAACTGAAAATAATATAATCAGTTATAATCAATAAAACAAAACGTAAATCTGATTGAAAGAAAAATGAATAAAATGGTTCAAATACAAATTATTAGAAAAAAGTTAAAACCAATGTTTACCAACTCGATAAATTGCTGAGTATACTAGAATTAATGTTTTGTCCTCCAAAATTCATCAATATATACTCTGTCACTGATTACATGAACATTACATAAAGAAAAGGAATTAAAACAAGAAAAGTTACTTAAAATCCCATTAATAAATCTACTGTAATCCCAAAATTAACAAATTATTCATCATGAAAAAAAATTACACTCAAATCACTATCAACAATCATTAAAACTCTCATAACTCGCACTGGAAAAAAAAAACTTCAAAATCAGAAATACTCCCAAAAATCAAAATGGTCTCAAAATTAAATCGTTGTCTTCAATAAATCAACATATTTATACTCATTAATCACATCAAAAAGCATCATAAATACTCTTTAATAAACCTATGAATCAACATAAAAAATTATTTTCATTGTTTAGAATCCACTGTTACATACTACTCGACACAAAGTCCAACCAAAATTAAAGTTTCACAATCATACATTAGAATCATTCATACATAAATTACTTATTACTTGACAAGAAGAAAGTGTTAAGACAGTATATGAATAGAATAGAAAAAGATTCTTTCCTTTTTTCAAATTTCAAATCAAAATATTTTAAATTCATATCACAAAGCAAGATATTAATCCAAAGTTTAAGCAAATCTTTTAATGCAAGAATTTACTGATCTCAATTGCAATGCATGTCATTATGAATTTCACTCAAACAAAATTTTACTCCTCAAAATTTCAAAATGCTCCTTGCTTAGTTCCCCAAAATAAAAAAAAATAAAATTCTCTCTGCTCAAGATGTTTTTGTTTCTTTCAGAGACCTGGACAAGCAAACAGGCTTATAAACTCGTATAACAGTCAGCATCAGGTTCCGGATTCCATCCGCTAGACATGAGCTTGTATTTCAGCCATATAACGACAGTAATTAGCGTACACTCTCGTGTTTCTGTACCACTGCACGTTCTGCTATATCCATTCCCCTAACATGCGCGTATGGTGGTTTACCTGGCAACCGTCTATCCAAACTCTGACTTATACAGAGAAGTTCTTGAAGCCTAAGAACCAATATCCATACCGCAATACATTCTCCTAACGATATACTCTTATTCAACAACATATTCACATATTCTCCCAATATTCAACAAAATATTCTCATTAACAACATATTGCTCTCCATGGCAATAATCAAATCATCTCATTAAAACATTTGACCGTTCTCTCTGGCAATCACAACTCATTTCATTAAATCTCATAGTTCGTTGCAACATTATAACTTCTTGAAACTCCAATGAAACATTTAATTAAATATCATCACATAAACCCACTGAAACAATATATTATTCCCATTATTGAAATTGAGGTTCCATTCATACAAACTGCATTGACATATTTGAAAAGTTAACTACTGGTACTCGATAGGAAAGATTCTCTTCACAGTAAAAAAAAATCAAAATAATGAAAAACTCGGCTTTTGCTTCACAAATGAGGTGTTGAAAAAAGGATTGATCAATATTGATTTATCTAACAGTATAAAGCAAGAACTATGTCAGATCAATGGAAAAAAGATAATAACCATAGTAGGCTAGAGTGCTTCATAATTGCTTATGTCTCGTAGTATTAGTTATGCACACATGAAGTATAACTACAATAAAATAAAATCCCCTACATTGAAACAAAACCATGAAATGAAACTAAACTGTCCCGAAAGAAAGAAAAAAATCCAGATACAAAGGAAAATTAAAATCTAAGATCTAGTGTACTCATAGTTGTTGCCATCGATGTCTTGAAAAGATGTTCTGTCTTGATGTTTCGTCTGCTTGATGTAACTGCATAAAGTCCTCGTGTCCATATCGCCTCGAAATTGCTGTAACATATAACCTGGACCAGTATTTGCTCTTCACTATTTCACATTTAATTAGTTATGCACTTTTAGTAAACACCGTAAACTTTTGCTCACAGAAAATGTTTCATTGTTAAAGTTCAACTTTCAACTGTCTGCTTTGGTCAGGGATCAACTTGGAACTTTATCTCAATTTTCTATATGCAATGTTCTATTTGTTCAACTTTATACTTGTTTAACCTTCCACTTGTTCAAACATTCTAACTGTTCAACCTTCTAATTATTCAACTTTCTAATTGTCAGCATTTGATTTTAAGAAAAATTGAATTGAAAAGGCTTTTAATGGAAAGAAACTTGAAACTATCAACATTAGCTCAAAAATTTGAGAAATAAATGCAATTAAATGAATACTGCTCAATACTTAAGTCTGTGGGGGGGGGGGGGGGAGAAAGAGGACATCCTTTTACAAATTCAAAATACAATACATGGAACATCAAAATTCAGAATAATCACTTGCATACATTGGTTCAAAATTAAATCATCATCTCTGTTAATTTGCATTAAAATTCAAATGCTTACTTCACTTTCCAAAAATTTATCACAACACAATCAATCAGAAACAGGTTTAAAAGGAAAAGAAAAATTTTCAAGACTTATCACACGATTATAAACAAGAATAGTTAAATGTACAACTCATAAATTTATAACACAGAAAAAAAAAGAAAAATACATATTAATGCAGAACTGAATTTAAAAACACTGCTGCTTACAGCATGAGAATTTTTAAGTATCATGTCATTTCACCAACAAATTCATCATATACATGTGCATCCATTCTCATAAACTATCATTCGAGCATTTTTATGTTCCCTAAGGTAACCTCGTAAGAGGACTCGACATTCCTAGGTTCAGCTGTGTCACATATGTAACTGACCTGATAATCCAACTTAAAAACAATCCATATTCATTCAACATGCAGTTTTAGACAAATCGTTATTATGCTTGACATTATTACCAAGAAAAATTCCAAGAAAATGAACCAGTGAACTATTTTCTCACCAAAGGAAGAAGATTTTTTTTTTTATGACTTCAGATTATTTTAGTATTTCCCCATAAAAACTCAAAGAAACTGGATACAATATTTTTAAACCAACAAGATTTATAATTACCATAATTACACTAAAACATGTGCATTAAACCTTTAAAATTCACTTGTGGCTTCATAAACAATTTTAAACTCCTCATTACATATTCTTATACATGTGGCTTGTTATCTGATGTTAAATACTTTTTCAATAGTGACTTTGATATAATATCACCTATTACTGTTTACTTCATTTTATCAACATAATCATAATTATTTTATTAGTGGCTGAAAACTTCCCAAATACTGCATCTCATCTCATATCACATCAATACTCACTTGTAGCTTCTCATAATTCAACATAACTTTCATAAAAAAATACTTCTGATGCATCATTATACTTCATAAAACCAATAAATCATATACTTCAGCTTTATATATCCCATAAGTCATATACTCATCTCTATAAAACGTTGCAACATAACTTCACATTCATAACCACAGTAACTTCATATAACCATAAAACAACTAAAAATCACATAATTCTCACAATTCTTCTTCAAAATACCTCATTATCACATTTCTCATATCAACAACAACATAAATGAACTAAACAATAGACTCAAAGCAACATTTCACACTCAGATCCCTAAAGATAAGGCTTCATTTGCTGCTGGACCATTGTATTAATTCTTACTCCTTCTACACATGTCATAAAGCCAAATTTTGATATGAAAGTTTTCTGTGAAGATAGATTATCGACAATCACGACTTCTGAATCTGCATAACGAGTGAACTTTGAGTAGCTAATTCAAATTCCATTCTAGATCCGTATTTGGCCGTATAAATTACTATAGTTGGGTCCACATGATGGTCCTCAGAACTTAGTAATATTGCCTCAAACCCACTAACACAGTTACTGACATAAGAATACTCCCACTTTGCCACTTTAAAGATGTTAATTTCACAAACACCACTAATTTTCAAATTACGCCACTTTATATAAAGAAGATACTGTTATCACATGACAGAACAGGTTTTGTGCAGTGTCTTTAACCTATTTGTTAGGTTGTATTTCGACAAAAACACATGATTGAAAAACTGTCTACCCTTTAACAGATCTTTTATAATGAATGAAATCAAATACCACAGATTTAAATACATTTTAAAACATTTTCCAGAATACCAAAACACTGCCACATTTTAACCAAACTGCATATTTCTCTTATAACTTAATACAAATCTCTCAACAGAAAATCATAGTTTACATAGTATAAAATTTTTTTTAAGGATGCCCCCATATGCTGACAAAATAGAAAAATTGAATGCTTACTTTATTTTCTGGATTTCTGCCATATGGTTGATACGTTTTGTCTGCTTTGCACCGCCAAAACTTGAAAGCGCCAAGCTTTCCATCCCATCATGCATCACGGTTTTCCCTGATTGGCTGCTCAGCTGCTGTATACGTGTCGTCTGCTTGTGCGTTTGCAACTGAAGAGCGCCCTCTTATGGCGAAACTTGGTACTTTTCTCCACATTTACTCAAAACATACGAAACGAAATTTCACATTAATAAAATATTATTTAACAATTTTCAAACTTAATAGTAAAAGATAAGAGCATGTGACATGTCTGTAAGCCTCGAATTGTCTCAGAAAAAAAAATAAAAAATAAAGATCATACATACTTTCTAACAGTCGCAAAAATTTACCGAATATTTGAACATACACGTTAGCGAAATATTACGAAAAAAAAAGACACTTCTAAAGAACCGTTTTCTTCTGGCACCAGTTGTGACTTGACGTGAAATTACGAAGGGTTTAAAATGACGACTGTAAATGGTTAGGGGCGATTCATACTGATAATTTAAGACATACTTTACTTATAAAAGCCTAACATACATTTATCCGCAACACTGCCTAACGTTATGCTGGAAGGGAAATGACACGCAAGCATTGATACAATTGTTAACAACTTACTAAATGAATTAATAGCTTCTTCATACAAGTATAATGGAAGGATGTCTTTACTGATTAAATGCAACAAACTGAATAATTAACGATCCTGATTGTAACCCGACATTACCAAATAAGATTATCACGAGGCTACAACATTATTATGACAACAACGGCGAACAACTCATTTAAGTTACACAGATTGAATAATGACTTAATAATTTATGTAACTACTTTAACTAACCAATACTACTAACGTGAGACAAGACTATGGGCAAGCATAGCTTGCCCAGTGCCGAAAGGCACACAGACAAGACACAAGTCGTACCTCTTACATGGCTGCTGGCGGAATCGTCAATCACTGAATAGAATAGAATAGCACGAGATCACGCCACGATCGTGTATTTATGCGTGAGCTATCACGTGCACTGTACATGCGCTACGCTGTGCTGCAGACCTTGGACTGCCAACTTGCAAGTCTGCACTTTTACGCACGTACGCATCTTCTCGCTCGAAGCAGCTTACAATATTCACAGATTAAAACATCGAAACTATCAATTCAAACCCTAATTCACAGACTGCCCGTCACACCTTCACCCTGTAGGGGAGCGTGACATGATTCACGCACGTGCCGTAGGGTACGAATGGTAACTCACACTAAATTGTAAAAAGTGTAAGGTAGTGTGTATAACTAGGATCCGTTTTATTCAGGAACACAAAGTGAACAGTTCAGTTATTGTTGTGGTAGATTCCGTGAAGTAATTGGGAGTAACAGTACAAAGCTACATGAAACAGGCTTCGAATTACCCGTAATCAATAGTCTACGTAGGCGTATTATACCCTGTTCACTCCGAACAGGCGACTCAAGGTCTTCTTCCCCTGGCCCCGCTCCTCACCTCACCACCACTCCTTTCCTGACTGTACGAGGTGACCGCTAGGCCAGGGGTGAGACCCCAAATGATCTTACTGGCCACTTTGGAAGTATATCATAACCTCGCGCGCCGCATACAAAATTATATATCCCCATATTACATTTAGACCCACTATAGATATTTTTTGGAGTGAAAAATTAAAACATAATGAGTTATTGTTATTATACTAGCTGGTACCCACGACTTCGTTCGTGTTTGTTAAGAATTTGGATTGACAGCTACCGACATCTAACAACCATAGTGCATGATGGGAGACTCGATGCTATTACCACACACAAACACCAAAGCTCTATGCTATGTAGTTGTGGCAAAAAAACTGAAAAATGCCTAGACACATGACTTTCGTCGAAATACGAAAATATCCTTGATCGGCCAATTTAACCACCATATCTCCCACACTCCCACAGTTACTGAAATTCGGCCTACGTTGTGATCGAAAGGTGACTCTGTGTTACTACCACACACAAACGCCAGTGATGTGCGATAGATAGTTTTCGCTGAAAAGTGATACACAAAAACACATGCGTCTTTGGCAGAAATATGGAATTGACGCAGGTCGACCACTTTCAACCCCATAGCTACCGACATCTAACAACCATAGTGCACGGCAGGAGACACGATTCTACTACCACACACACAAACACCAATGGTCTATGGTATGTAGTTGTGGCAGGAAAGAGAAGTACATGGAGACACAAATTTTTGGTCCAAATATGAAAACGCCCTACAATGACCAACTTTAATCATCATATCTCCCACATCACCACAGCTATCGGCATTCGGCCAACGTTGTGCACGACAGGAAACTCGATACTATTTCCACACACAAAGACCAGTGATCTGTGCTAGGTAGTGGTGATTGAAAAGTGAAATATGGGAAAACACACGTCTATTTTTGTATATATATATAAAATTTACTATTATGCTTACATTTTATTATAGATAACATAATAATAATAATGATACTAAACGCAAATAGTAAAGAAATATATAACACTAAAAGTAAATATATGGATGCACAAATAATTTATTTTTTAATAAATTGGTTTTCTCTACTTTGGCCATTATAAAATAAACATAATCTCGCGGGCCGGAAAAATGTTATTGGCGGGCGTCGGGTTGGCCACCCTTGATGTAGGCGATTGTAAGACAGTTGTACGGTAGTTGATTGGGGATAGAGGAAACTGACCTGTTAAGTGAACGGACTATAACACTGTGTACAGTCTCACACTCGCACGCTCAGTGTGGATGAATAGAACTATTTCTTCAACAATGGAAATTATAAAAAGTCAGAGTTGTGATACGAAGCTACTTAAAACACTTAGAAATGGATTCAGTGACTCCGAACCAACGTACGGATGGATAGCTTGTAACTTCCGATTGGGGTCTACACACTCACACGGCTAGCTCGAAACACCAAGGATTCCCAAAACCAAACAACCAAAGATATGTATCCTCTCTGGAGGCCTAAATTAGAATAATGTCAAATCAATCGAAAAAACATCTTCCACTTGATAAAGGGCAGCACATGTTATAAGGCTCCGCTATAAGATGGGAAGCATGAGCCAACAAATGTCTATTCAATAGTAACGTCTTTTCCCGTTATGTAAGGTAATTGGTACTTCTTTTTCTCAAGTTATCAGTTCTTCGATTACATAAGATAAGAAAATTCTGGCTTATGAGCAATATCTGTGGTGTTAGCGTCTATTGTACTAGGCTGACGGGTTGGCAGGCCTGCCACAGAAGATGGTGCTTATAATATCTTTGCTGTTAACGAACTAAAGCAGTGAGAAACAAGAAACAGCTAGCAGAGTCGATACAGCTAGTAAGGTATCGATTCTGGAAGTAGCCAGTTTGGTTGTTGCCAAGATACTTCAATGTCATTTGATCTACAAGTATTTACTAGCACAACAAGCTGTAAGATTTGTACAAATGCGTGGAATGGAGTACATCAACGTAACAGAAATATAGGACTGTATATTAACGAACGGACCGATATAATTTGTAAGATATTGGAAAAGTAGAAATTGCACGCCTAGTCGATTGTTGAATATAGTAATCGTGCCCAAATAAAAAAGCAATAGGAGAAGTGTAGTTTTTCTTCTATATTAAAGTTCAAATCTTATGGGTTTTTTACGTGAAAAATTTCAGCAATTTTGCGAGGCAATAAAAAGTTCTCCAGGTTACGGCCAGTTCGAAATATCACAGTTCCCATTTATAAAGTCCAGTTCCCAGCCAACAGAAATAACTGCAAGCCTGCACCTTGACTCGGATAGTGGCTGGAAAACTATTGATCAAACACAACTACTGTTTATTAAGGTATTTTCAAAAAAACATTTCTGGATTCCGGAAAACAGCCTGTGTATGTACTGCGATTGTAAAACATGTTTCAAATCAATGTGTCCAAAACAGTTTGCTCTAAGTTCACGGTCATATTATTCAGTATTGTTGGGGGATGTTAGGACTTGATAGGCTGCTTTGAAGTTTGGGTATCAAAATTTGTATGACGGAAGAATGAATACTTTGATTACTGTTGAGTGGATTTTTTTCTTCACTTATGGCTTTACGCCTCGTCGACGGCTAAGGTCGTTAGAGGCGGGATGGGACTGGGGACAAGGAACGGGAAGGGTATAGGGAAAATTTTCTTTTGTAGCCAAGGGAGTAGGGCTATATATATATATATATATTTGCAGTGTTAATTCACATCTGATTTGTCGGAAGAGAGCTGGAGAAATGACAGTAGTTCTCATTTTCCATCTTATTATTAACACCGACAATTCTGAAAAAAGTTATTTCTTCGAAATGTACCAGTTTATTGAAGAAGTATTTAGAAAAAACACAGGAGCCGATGAAAGTTAAGATTGCAACTGAATTATTTTGGATTCTTTTTGAGAGTGCATCTCAATGTCTCCCAGATCAGTCCCCCCCCCCCCCTTCCGAGGTTTATGACAGGCATTTTAGCGACCCCTTGCAATTAATCTACGTGAAATTAGTTTCGCTGTAATCAGACATTTAACAAGTTCTGTTGGTAATATACTGTATGCAATAAACGGGGAGGGTATGTTATCGCGTCCATATAATATATGAGTCATCTAGACACCTCCGTGTTTGCTGAAGTCCCCCTCAACAATAAAAAAAAAACCTTTCTGTGCTTGACTTATGATTAAACTTAGTTTACAGATGGAACCATTTTTAAGACCGATTAGTTAGCATTTGAAATTACCTTCTAGCTCCCTTGGTTTCACGTTTAATTATTTTAAAAATGGTCGTAAATTATAACAAAAGTTTTATCGTTTTTTTTTTAAAATTCATTGTCTAGTACTCCGCAGCATAACACAGAACGGCAGATTCCGCTAAATACCTGAGGGGTAACAATTCGTAATAACTTGTCGTGGAATGAACATATCGAGAAGGTAATTGGGAAAGCAAATCGTTTGCTCCGATTTCTAGGTCGTAATTTAAAACAGTGCACACCGGATGTTAATATAAGTGACTAGTACGTCCTTACTTAGAATATTGTTGTTCTGTATGGGGTCCCCATCAAAAGGGGTTAATGGAGGCTCAGCAAAAGGTCCAAAGAAGAGCCGCCCGATTCGTGACAGGTGTATGTATAGTTGGACGGTAAGTGCGATGTTGAAGGAGTTAGGTTGGGAAGACCTGGAACACCGAAGACGTTGCTCTCGACAGAAGCTAATAGAAAAATTCACGACTGACTTGTTTCGGAATGACAGCAAACAAATATTACTAACAGCAACATTCATATCTAGGAATGACCGCGGAAATATGATAAATCAGGGCCAGAACAGATTTATTTCTATACTCATTTTGTTCCGGGAGCGATTGGGGAATAGAATTGGAAGGATTTACCGGGCGTATTAATTTAAAATCCGACAGGAGTAGCTTTCGATAAAGCTCTCCGGCCATCCTGATCTGGGTTTTACATGGTTTTCCCAAGTCACTCCAGGCGAATGCTGGGATGGTTCCTCACAATAGCCCATGGGCGCCTCCTGCCATATCCCGTATATCCCTTCCTATGAAAAAATGGTTACACATTAGGATTGATGCAATGCACCCTTCGTCACCCACTTTTAGTGAACCGCGGAGTAATAATAATAATAATAATAATAATGCACAGCCGCAGACGCTATGAACATGGCGTAATTACTTAATTGTTCAGAGTTTAGCTCTGAGTGGTTACAATGCCTGAGATTGCAGTATCGAATGACTGCTCATTGTTTGCAGTATTGTAGTTGGTTTTTGGTTATTCTTTCACAGCTGCTTAGTTTAGGTTTTTAAATTAAACACATCGTCTGTTAATAACTGTTGTACGACGAATTATTTCACGAGACACAAACAACACATCAGATCAATAACGTGAGGAAATTACTTCACACTTGTTAAACCAAAAAAACGAATCAATCAGCATAGAGATAGATACGAAAATACTAAGACTAAACAGGAAGTTAGTAATATTTCAACAAAGACACCACATTCACAAAGTTACAACGATAAAAAAAAATGCTTTGTGAATTTAAAAAAAATCTCTGTAAAGAAATGGAGCAGATATAGAGGAAGGCAGATAGATTTCTCTATGGAAAATATGTAAAACACAATCAGTAAGACATGAGGAGGGTGAAGAGAGTGCTGGGAGTACAGTACAGTCAAACCTCGTTAGTACGAACCTCGGTAAAACGAATTCCTCGATAAGACGAATTTTTTAAAATCCCCTTGAAACTTCCATAAAGGTCAATGCTAAAAACACCTCTATACAAAGCAGTAATTAGGTTAAAAACCTCGATAAGACGAATTTGTTTGTGACATGGGCTAGGACTGATTAACCTCTATACAACGAATATTCTTAGCACAAGACCTCTACAAGACGAATGTTACCTCTTTAAGACGAATTTCTTATGATCTTAACCTCCATAGTGCGTAGTTTTCAAAACAAACAGAAGCGTGTCTTAACATGAAACTCCCCTTCATCAGTCATTGTTTGGCACGTGCCTTTGCAGTGTTGAGTAACCCTTCCGGCTGTGTTTTTAAGTGTCCCTTCCGGCTGTGTTTTAAGACTGACCGTTGTGCGTATCTTTATTGTATGAACAGTAATGGCAGGGAAAAAGTCAAAAACGGCGCTAACAGTAGAGTTCAAGCGTAAAGTTTTGAAGCATGTGGAAGAAAACCCGTTGAAGAAGAAAATCACCATTGCTAAGGAGTTTAACATCCCTTCAACAACGTTAGCAACGATTATAAAGAATAGAGACAAGTACGATGAAGCAAGTGGACTTTCTAAGTTTTGCAAACGCGCAAAGACCGGTGAATTTCAGGAAGTAGACAAAGCCACTTTAAAGTGGTTAAAGCAGTGCCGCGATAAAAATTTGTCAATCGGAGGCCCTATTCTCCAAGAAAAGGCACAGCAGTTTGCTGTACAATTGGGACACCCTGATTCTCGTGCCAGTAATGGCTGGCTGGAAAAATTTAAAAAAAGGAATGATATTGTTTTTAAAAATGTGTGTGGTGAATGTGCGTCTGTGGACAGTACAGTATGCGATGATTGGAAAGAAAAACTTGCTGACATTACTCAGGGTTACCACCCAGATGATATATATAATGCAGACGAGACCGGACTTTTTTTCAAGTGCCTACCAGATAAAACAATGACGTTTAAAGGAGACCCTTGCAATGGAGGCAAACACAGCAAAGACCGATTAACTGTGTTGCTTGGAGTCAACGCTTCGGGAAAAAATAAGCTCAAGCCTTTGGTTATTGGCAAGTCACAAAAACCTACATGTTTTAAAAATGTGAACAGTTTACCAACACTGTATAAGGCCAACTCAAAAGCGTGGATGAATGGTGATGAGTTCAGTGCATGGCTGAAAACTGTAAACACAGAAATGAAGAAGAAAAAGAAAAAGATCCTGCTGTTTATTGACAATTGTAGTGCACACGGAACTGTTCCAAACTTGACAAACATCTCAGTCCAATTTCTTCCCCCAAACACCACATCAAAGCTCCAACCACTTGACCAGGGAATTATTAAAAATTTCAAAGTGAACTACAGAAAGGAAGTTGTTCGGCAGTTTTTGACAGATATGGATCAAGACGTACCGACTAAAATCAACGTTTTAAATGCAATGTGGATGATTAACAAGGCCTGGTCAAACGTAACCGACAAAACTGTTTTTAACTGTTTTGCAAAATGTGGATTTCGTGTGACGGACCTCGAAGATGAGGACGATGACCAACCTCGAACTCCAGCACCCCAAAATGCAGAAGTAGGCCCAGATCAAAACTGGAACAAAGTTACCGAAAGACTAGGCGTCCAAGAAATGGAGTTTGAAGAATTTGTTGATTTCGATGATAATGTAGCAGTATGTGGAGAGCTGACGGATGAGGATATCCTGGATTCTGTTCAACCCTCAAATCATAAAGAAGATGACGCAGCTGAAGATGATGAGGAGGATGCAGCCGCGGAGAGTGATCGACCGGAACTGTCAACGAAAGACGCAAGAGAAGCTATTGATGTGCTCAAGTGTTTTTTCTTAAAGAAAAATGCTTTAAGTGATAGTGTAGTGAAAGCCATCATCGATTTGGATTCCACATTGGATATGGTAACCCTTCATGCAAGTAAGCAATCTAAAATTGATGACTTTTTTAAGATTAGTTAGTCCTTATTTATTATATGTACATACTACATATGTATAAGTTTGGTTTCCATTTATATTTACCGTATTTTGGCTTCAGATTTGTTTTCATTTTACTATACAGTACATGGTTTTCAAACAGTTTATTGTTTGTTTTGATACTTGAGTGATTTAAATATAAACGAGTATGTATTTTTAAAATTGCTACATACATGTTTTTTTTCTTTTTTTTTTTTTTCTTTTTAACCTTTTTCCTACATTGAAAAAATAACTTTAGTGTAACGGTAACAATGATTCGTATTATAGAGGTTGGCCATAAAAATCTTCGTTTTATAGAGGTTATCTCAGAGCGAGGAGAAACCTCTATAAGACGAATAACGGCAGTATTAAACCTCGATAAAACGAACCTCTTTATTAAGAATACCTCGGTAGTACGAATTTTTCCCTTACCCCTTGAAATTCGTCTTATAGAGGTTCGACTGTATATGAGGAGTATGTTGGAGACCAGGCTTAGATTATTATCTGTAGAAAAATTAAGAATAGTGAATGGAACGGGTTAGACGACCGTGACCACAAGCTGGCACTAGATTTAAGACGTGAAAGAGTGAGAAAATTTTCTTTTATGGATAAGGGTGTCAGGGATTGGAACAAATTACATAGTGGAATAAATGCAGTTTACTAGAAATACTACAAAAACAAAAAACAAAAAATCGTAAAACGAAATAGTGGCTGGGTAGAAATGTTACGTTCATAGAATTTGACTGAAAAAAAGTGAAATTAGAAAAAAATTGTTTAGTGAAATTACCATAGGGGCGTGTGCTCCATTGCAGTTAAATTAAATTCGGTTAAGCTCTTAAAGAAGCGCCGCAGTTTAAAACTGGCAATGTCGAGCATTATTACTTGCACTGGTTTGTTTAACTTGCCTCGCAAAAAACTCGGATGAAAACTTACAGTAGAATCTTCTTTCTACTGAAAGGCTCTAACGTCTTCAAATTAAAAGGTTATGAAGGCGAGGGCAACGCTGTGGTCTTCTGTAAAACCGCTGTGTTTAATTAAATTCTCGCAACAGGCAAGGAGGGCAACAACTTATATAAATACGCGCTGGAACGCACTATATAAATTTAATACCATATTCTCTAATACGGGTATTCACATTTTGTCGTTCTGCGAATCTGTTTTAATTATAGAAGAGAATAGGTTTAATCTAGGGCTGATGATATTTTTAAAAATATCGGATTATCGATATAACCTTATTTTAAAATCAATATTGGCTGTCGATATATTGGAAAAAAGTATCGATATATCGATACTTTCATATATGCAATTTCATATAATCAAACCTTGCAAAAATAAGGCATTCCACTGATAAATAGACGTGTGATTTTGTTCTTAATCAGGTTTTCACTGTCAAATGGTTTCTGTTGGTGATAATGATTATTGATTTTTTTTTTAATTGACCATTATGCGTTTCATAAAATTTAATAAAATTTATAAACTCGAAAGAGGTTCGAGGCAAATCTTATTTTGTGTATTTTTGAGATTGATAAGTAATACCGTTGAGGCATTTATTTAGGTAGAAGCTTAGCTATCATAACATGGCCAAGTTATATAACTTTTTTCATAACATTTTTTGTGGTATTTCCTTTAGTTTTGTATGTTGATAGCTTATTCTGAGTTGTCTTATTTTTCTTGCTTTCTAATTAGCAACTATTTGTTATTTAAACTTCCCACTATTCCTGCTAACACACTAATTTCAGGTTGGACTACCCTGGACAATCCACAAGCTCATTTCAAACAATGGACTCGCGTTTTATTCGTACTGGGCGAGCGATGCCTTGCCTACACTGTTATCATCTGAGTAAACTTGGTTCCTAGAACTTCCAAATTAATTATTGAAACGTAGTAAGATTTACTTAAGTTTGCTAATGACTATGCGTAACAGAAATATGAGGGTCATAGTGTCATTCAGAGCAAACGAAAAATGATAACTTATTTTAAAAAATATCGAAGTCGATATTCAGATAACAGTATCGAAATATCGACCTAAAAATATCACTCATAAATATCGATATTTTCAAAAAATAATATCGATATTTCGATATATTATCAACAGTCCTAGTTCACCCTTCATTTTGTTCACGTAGACCTATACTTTCTCGTCAAAACGTAAATTATTAGAGGAAATGGTCAAAAAACGGCCTACTTCTTTCATCTTGGCATCTACCAATTTACCTGCTCATTCAACGTGAATAATTTTGGTGTCACTTACTCATAAGAACAATCCTGAAAGTCATATAAGGTTTCTGAACGTCAGTAACCAGTTTAAGGATCAAATAAGGGGAGGCGGTAAAATGAGTGATCTTCAAGAGATGGTTCAAATATGGGCTACTTGTATAAAACAGGAAACGATTCTCGTAATAAATAAATAAAACCCAAATATTGTACGAAAACATTATTACTTTAATATTTTATGAAATAAAAGTATTTTCTTCATTTCTTACTTGCGCGGAAATAGCAGATGCACACCTCATCTTCCATTTCGGCACATTCAGAATGTGCCCAACTATTACGGTCTTTGGATGATTTAATGACTTCTCGTCCTGTCGACGTTCGCCCTATTACGTTCTTCGGTGGCTTAATTACTATATTGATTAATTAAAAAGTCCACCAAAAAGGTTATGTTGATCTTTTGTTTATTCTTCTCAAAACAAAGTCAGCGATATTCACATGCATAGATACAATACAGAGATGCACTTCTGAACAGTCGCAAAGATAATCTCTGTGAACTAACTGAATGAAACTCTCTGTAACACTGAATACTGAATGATGTCAACTAACTAACTGCTCTGTCCAGCCGATCTGTTTATATAGTCTCTATCGAAATTACGAGAATTCTTCAAAGGCATCCGCCCGATATTTCTCGATCATTAACAATAACTCAATCAAACATGTTAAAAACAATCGGAATTAGTACAAAATTACTTAACAACATTACAAAATGATCAGAAATGGTAATTAGAGATACTTAAATACAAAATTATTTACAGAAATCATCTCAAACTGTAGAAAATTGTCCTGTAGACATCATAACTTGCATTAATACATAGAATTACAAACATTTAAGAAATTCTCTTGCACCATTCGGTTCTTAAACATATTAAATGGACTTTAAATAATTTTCTTACATAAAACAAAGTCTATATACACTGATTTACAAGAAATTACAAAACAAACATACCAGATCATATTCAAGCAAACTTTAGCTCACTACAAACACTTCATACAGTACAATACTATTCAAAATTCAGGTATGAGGGCTGTTACACAACCTTCACACTTGTACCACTGAATTCACACTTTCCTTCTAACATCATCTGAAGAGAGTCAATCACAGAAATTCCATGCTGCATTGTCACCACGTTTATCCCCCCAGGGCCGGATTAAGACAGCAAATATGAAGAAGAGGCCCTTCATTTCCCCCGTCCGGGGAAAAATTGTAGAGCTGGAAGGCGCGAGGCCCGTAGCATTTGCTACCTCCTGCTACGTGGTCAATCCGGTACTGTATCCCCCAGAAGAATCGCCGACTGGTGATTGTCGTCATCATACTGTGGTCTTCTCCCAAGTCCAACTCTTTTCGCTGAGTCTCCTCGTTAGTTTTTTTTTTAATTTGACGTTTTTTTATTCATTTTCTTGGCTGGGGAACCTGATTCCACGTTCACAATCTTCTGACAGTTGTTCAAGGCTATATGCTCCACGCCATTTTTCAGTTCTTCTTTCTAAGGAGAACCAGTTATGACGCAATTCTCGGCACTCTTGAGACCGAGATTGCTCGTTTTGTTTGCAGTGGAGCAACATCGTATGAACTAAACCGTTTGGAAGTTGAAGCTCGTTGATCCGGTAAGCTGAAATCTTGATGTTTACTCACAGAGGGCAAGCCAGTTGTTGCATCACCGATGGTAACCCGTTTTTAGACCATGCAGTAGCTTAGCCATTCCAAAACAAATGACTGGAATAGTACAGGTACCCTGCAAGAAGCTTTTGAGGTCCCACTCAAAAATCATTGTTGAAATTGTAAATAGATTAGCAAATAACAGACTTTCACAGCATAAGTAGTATGTATAGATATGTGGGTAATTTTAAGTCTTTTGTAGTAATGTAATTTTTTGTAGTTGGTACTACTGTATTGTTGGTCGAGAAAGAAGGAAGGTGTTAAGATGGTGCAGAGAGACCACGGGAGAATGTATTAACTGGACAGTGACGACTAAGTATTGTGTTGTATGAGTATTTAAAGTGTTCAATAAATTGTGCAGATAAATGAAAATATTGGTGGATTTGATTTAACATTAACATCCGTTGCGCAGGAGTGTGTAATTTGAGATCAGTTTATAAAACAATAATAATATGTTAAGTGATAGCACTACCACGAGGAACAACGCTTGGCCCATGTGTTGAAGTTGGCGGGCTATCTACCTTCGATTAATTGATAGTAATTAGTAAGGAGGACCTACCAAGCTTAGGTCATTGAGATGATGTTGAAGAAATTTACTCTACTGAATAACTAAGAAAGAGAGAAATTTCGGTTCCTCAAAACTAAATTTTCCGATAAAACAATTCGCGGCGCCGCAGTTGTTTTGAGGGCCAATGTCATTTGCTCACTATTCTTCTCCCGCTTCTTGCGGTTCTGTTTGGTGCCATACTTGCACAACCCCATTCCACACATTCCTGTATTTAGGCCGTAACCCGATTCTGCACAATTTCCTCCGTCATTAATTTTACTTTTTTTTTTTAACTGTTTAACGTCTCTTAACAGCGAGGTCTTTAGAAACGGGAAAGGATGGGGGACAAGGAATGGGAAGGAATTCGGCCATGACCTTTTTGAAGGAAGCATCCCGGCATTTGCCTGGAGTGATTTGGGAAACCATGGAAAACCCAAATCTGGATTCCCGGACGGAGATTCAAACTGGTGTCATCCCGAATGCGAGGCGAGAACGCTAACCGTTACACCACCACCCTCGGTGTTAATTTTACGTTTGGTGCTATTCAAGTGAAGAACAAATAACGGAAGAGGTATTTAAATTTAACACATAATTTCCTCATTGAGACACTTGTAACACTTCATAAAAAAGAAAAAAACGTTGTGTCCAGTTACTAATTTTAAAAATACGCGTCTGTATCCAAAAGCTGTTTAGAATTGTTTTTGCTACAAAAACCGGAAGAAATTCTATTGGTCAAAGTGTTATGAAATCGATCTTTGAGAAGGTGTGAATAGTTGTCTGGCAGATCTTTCTCGTTCCATGAGCGCAGCCAATAAACGAACGGATTTAGTTGGACTGCTCTTCAGATATCACGGGTGGAGGGGTAAATGGGAACGCGTAAAGTTGGCTCTCGTAAAAGACTTTGACGGGGGAATGTTTAATCAGGAGCGCTACGGCCGTCGCAGCCAGAGATGAATATCGCGATTTCGGAGATCGTCATAACCTGGAATTACTTACGTGCCTCGCAGCGGAAACTAAGTCCAGTTAGTTCTCCTCTGCACTTGCGCCACTAACCTAATCCACACAGTACTCATCAACACTCGTCTCTTGAACTTTTTTTTAACTTATGGCCTTACGCCTCGTCGACGTCGAGGTCATTAGAGACGGGATGGGACTGGGGACAAGGAACGGGAAGGAATTCGGCCATGGCCTTTTGAAGGAAGCTTCCCGGCATTCACCTGGAGTGATTTGGGTAAACCATGGAAAACCCAAATCTGGATACTCGGACGGGGATTCGAACCGGTGTCCTCCCGAATGCGAGGCCAGAGCGTTAACCACTCACCCACCACGCTCGGTTCTTCTCTTAGACAACTGTTACAGTTTTAGTAACGTTTCCAATTTAATAGAACGCATAGTTTCAGTAAGAGAATCTGAGCAAAACCAGATCATTAAATAGTGCGAGAATTTCTGGAATAAAATGCTTTTATAGCAGTTGTAAAGGGAAACACCTACCGAGCGAAAATTTCGCGTATAAAATACGATGAATAACGAGGTTTTGTAGTAGATTCAAAGAAGAACAATATATTTCCAATTTCATCTTCTAACAGCCCTCAAACCTAAACTTTAACTGAAATTGTGTTTTATGAAGCATTTGTAGCAAGCTAGGGTGTGATTGAAAATGGTTTTGTATATTTGTCTTGTATTTTATTGTAAATCAGTGTAAAAGGATTTTGTTTTCTGAAAAGAAATTATGTAAATATCATCTAATATGTTTAAACACAGACGTATGCAAGAGAATTACTTAAATATTTGTAATTGTAAGTATTAAAGTGAGCTACGATGTTTAAAGGACGATTTACTACAGTTAAAAATGATTTATGTGGATCATTTTGTGTTTAAGTATCTTTAATTTTCATTACCAAGCATTTTGTAATGATTGTAAATGATTACGTATTAATTCTGATTGTTTTTAATGTGTTTTCAATTGTTTAAGTATTTTTAACGTTCGAGAAATATCTGTCGGAAGCCTTTGTAGTGTTCTAGAACTTTCGATAGAACTTACATAATCCGATCGACAGAGACAGTTTTAGTTTAGTTTATTCGACGAGTTTATGAACACGGTGGTGTGACTGTATTGTCTTTGGAAGAGGTGGTGAATGTAATCGCTGGAGTTGTTTACATGTGTCCAGTATCTTTGAAGTTTGATGTGCTTATGAAAATAAAAAAAAGTTGAATTTGAAACTTGATCGTGGACTAGTTATTTTATTATATGTAATTAAAACCAAGAGGAATTTAATAATCTGCAGCCTTCAGCTTTGACGTAAACACCTGAAGCTATCCAGCTGAAGTGTCACAGATCTCACTGGAATACAACCTGAACAAAACACACTCACTATTTCCATATCTCTGTGATACCTGGTGCTGCTATCTAGCGGTTACGCGGTTTTGTCTTTATCGTCGTCAATGAAACCTAGCGGCTGGTCTCTGAACGGGTGTCCTTGATAGTTAATACTTTTGCCCTTTAAGGATTGAATTCCGAAAAATTCATTTTTTAAAATATGATATTACTAAAGCGGAGAATACCTCATTTATCGATTTCGGTTAGGTATGATTGGAGATAAATGGGTTGTGACAAAAAAAAAATAACTTTTAGAAACAGTATATATGACTGAACTCCAAAATTAATAGAAGCAGAGTGATGAAAACAGCAGAAGCTGTAATAGTGGAAAATCACCCAGGAATCGGAAAAGCAGAGAATACAATGAAGACACACACATAATCCTCATTGACTACATTCAAGATAGCGATAAGAGTTTAAAGGCCCCTGCTTTTTTACTTATTAGACAAAAGAGATTAATTTAATTTAAATGCGATGGAGTAATTGCTCCGGTGGCAATTTCCCTACGCACACATTTTTCACTTTTTCTGTTTCCACCTACTTTTTCACTCTGCTAATTTCAACTTCAAATTATTTATTCGTATTTGGTAAATTTTCCATCGTTTCTCTTGGGAACTTACTCCAGTCCCTGAGCCCCTTATTTGCTGATTTCAAATCACTTACTGATTGTGTGTTGCGGTAATTTCCAGAGAAAAATCTTAAAGCCCTTCTTTGCACACCCTTCAGCACTTGTATTTGATACGCAAAATATGGGTCCCATACTACACTATCATATTCAAGCAATGGTCCGACCAACGATTTGTAACCCAATTCCTTTACTTCTCTCGTGCATCCCCTCATCACTCTCTCCAACAAGTGAAGGATTTTGAAACCTTTTCTTACCACTACCTGTCCAATGTGTCTTGGCCAGTTGAGTTCACTTTCAAACGTTACGCCAAGGTATTTATGTTTGAAGTCTTCAACAAGAAATTCTTTCACCAGTTTATAATCATAATCAACCTTTTGTTTTTTATTTGTGTATCTAATAAGTTGACTCTTCTTTGCATTTATCTTCATCCCATGTTTACCAACCCAACTAGATATCCTGTCCAGATCACCCTGCAACTGTTAACAGTCCTCTCCCGTTTTGATCCTATTGTATAGCATTATTTAACAAAGCGTTAAAATAATTGGGTTACAAAACTTTGGTCAGACCATTGCTCGAATATGGTAGTGTAGTATGGGACCCACATTTTGAGTATCAAATACAGGAGTTGGAGAGGGTGCAAAGAAGGGCTGCTAGGTTTTTTTCTGGAAATTATCGCAGAATGCAATCAGCGACAGATATGATAAAAGAGCTGGAATGGGACTCATTGGAAGACAGGAGGAGGGTGAAGAGGGTCATGGGAGTTTACAGGGCGTATATTGGTGATGAGGCATGGAAAGATATTGGAGAAACAATTAAAAATAACGCATGGAAGGGAAAAGATGACAATGACCACAAGTTGGCACTCGATTTCAGGCACAAGGGTGTGGGAAGATTCTCTTTTTTAGGTAAGGGTGTCAGGGATTGGAATGGGCTACGGAGAGAGATGATGAATAATTTGCCAAAAACGTTGAAAGAATTTGCAGTTTGTAAAGGACAAATGTAGGTGGGTGCAGAAAAGAGGGAATATGGGTGTTTAGGGAAATTGCCACCGGAGCGTGCGCTCCATTGCAATTTAATTAAATATTATTATTATTATGTCATTTTCAGACACCGTAGCTTCAGATAGGAAACCACCAACACAATCATTCATTAGAATGACAAATAGCAATGGTCCCAATACGCTACCCTGTGGCACTCCTATTCACAGTTCCACATCTTTTGATAATGCATTTATAACCCTAACTTTTTGCTTTCGATCATTCAAGAATCTCCGGAAATACCTACAGATCTTTGTGGGTGAGCGCTCTGGCCTCACGTTAGGGAGGACGCGGGTTCGAATCCCCGTCCGGTCATCAAGATTTGAATTTCCCACTATTTCCCCTAATAACTCCAGGCGAATGCCTGGATGGTTCCTTCAAAAGACTATGACAGAATTCCATCCGTTCCGTGTCATTAATCATATCGCGTTTTTGATTTCGACGAAGCGTAAGGCTATAAGCAAAAATAAAAAAAATAATTCTGGAAAACACGGAAAATCTGGATGCCCGGGCAGGGATTTGAACCAGGTTCTCCAGAATGCCAAGCCAAAGCGCTCAGGTTTACAACAGTCACGGTACTACAAACAACAAAGTTGGGTATTGGGTGACAAACGTATATTGGAGACTTGTGGAACTATTTTTTGTCGCGGAATATCTCACTATGTGAGCAAATCTCGGCATTGGCTCGGTGACTGGCGGGCAGTGTGCAGTGAGACGACCCACAAGAGGACCATCTGGAGGCGTCTCTGACGTAGAAGAACAATGTCCAGCGCTCCTCTGGAGTGTTTGCGTTCTTAGTTAAGACTTCCAGCGACCACAATGAGACCGCCGACAAAGACGATCCTAGGGGCACGGTGTAACCACACCAGTCATCCCTTACTGCTGGAATTCTTGAACATCTCGATGTTCACCTCAAGAGAACTTGTTTGAGCTATTTGTGTCTGTTTTATCTTTTTCGTTGCAGAATGATTGGAGATTTTGTACAAGGGTCAATCAGAAAGTATAGTACAAAGCCAAAACTTTTTCCAGACACAAGATTTTTTGATGATTGTATTGTTATTATTATTACTCCGCGATTCACTAAAAGTGTGTGGCGGAGGGTGCATTGCACCTATCGAAAAGGGTTATGGTTTGGAAGGGTTATAAGGGATATGGCAGGAGGCGCCCATGGGCTATTGTGCGGAATCATCCCCGCATTCGCGTGGAGTGATCTGGGAAAACCATGGAAAACCCAGATCAGGATGGCTTTTTGCTCTTCGCGTTCCAAGCCCTATCTCCCTGCTAGAGGATTCCAGGGAACTCGAACGCTCATGCAGAAAAGAAAACTCTTCCCCGATCTCCCGACGGCGTCTCCGGGTCCTTTTGGGTTACCCCGACGAGCTTCTCAGATGAGGGGCCCGACTTGTATCGGTTCCGCTGCCGGGTTCCGGAATAGGATCCGGATTCCCTTTGGCCCAACGGGAACACTGTTTGTTGTTCGATCTTTATACCGAGCGTGGCGGTGTAACGGCTAGCGTCCTGGCCTCGCATTCGGGAGGACGGCTGTTCGAATCCCCGTCGGGGCATCCAGATTTGGTTTTTCCATGGTTTCCCAAATCACTCCAGGCACATGCCGGGATGCTTCCTTCAAAAGGCCATGGCCAAATTCCTTCCCATTCCTTGCCCCCATCCTTTCTCGTCTCTAAAGACCTCGCTGTTAGAGAGACGTTAAGCAGATAAAAAAAAAATCGATCTTTATATATCGACACCAAAATTGATTGAGGTTGTAGGTAATCAACTTGTACAGCTCAGTGGCTTAAACCAGATATCCGTTCTGTGATCCAATTTTTAAGCTCGAAGAAGTGTTCAGTGACCGAAGTGCACAAACTGGTGTCTGAGGTTTATGGTGAAAATGTCAGTTCAGGGCCAGCCGTCAGGTAGTGGTGTGATATGTTCAGGACCAGTTAGAATCGCTCCTAATCTACGAGTCGTTATGCGTCGGTCCTCGCGAATGGGCACATCATCACGCTGTATCTTGTCAGGTGTTACAGCCGTGGGTGTCCTTCCCGTCGCTGCAAATCATGGAGCTCTGCAGAACTGCTTTCATATGGCCTGACCTCGCCATCTGTGCCCACGATTAACCGCACTTCTGTCGACTGCCGATGCTCCATAAACTGCACATAAACGTTGGTGAATGTTTACAACCATTTCTTGCTCCACAGTGAGAAATTTAATAACGGCACACTGCTTATAAGGTACATCACTCAATGACGCCATGTTAAATCATTGCTGCAAGTACGCTATCTGTCGGAAGAAACGGTAACTTTGCGCACACCCTGAAAACTTCAAGAATTCATATCTAAAGTTTCGCATTCGTACCACTGTTGGGGACTGAGGAAAAAAAAGTGGTGCATTAGTTTCTGGGCCACCACCGTAGGTTCTCCATTCCTATCAGCCAATGGAATCACTTCAATAAGGCTCGCCGACCATACCGAAAAAGTATTGATTTCTTTCGGAACGAATTGCCATCCGACGGAATTGAAGTAGCTTTTATTACCAACTCACATCATGTGATAAAAAAATTAAATTACGTGCCTAAAATTCAAGAAATAATTAATGAAAACTATCAGTGTTACTCCCGACCCTATCTAAAGAAAAATTATCGGAAATCTAGGTAAAGGTTTACTTTAAGAACGCATGTCCACCCCTTAGGCCCGGTGCACACGAGCGTCATTTCACGTCGCGTGCACGCCGAGATGCCGCGCTAGCGGCTAGGAGTACACAGGAACAGATACGGCAGTGCACACGCACCAGCGGTCGTTTTTCCCTGTTCTCGCCCACCACGCCGCAGGGTCGCCGCGCACGCTAGTGCGGTCTCCTAGTACATTGTGTCCAATGGAGCGGTGCACACGGGCGGCAGAACACGCTAGCGCGGCAAGGATGGCAGACGAGTTATTAGTTTTAGAAAATATTGACATCGAACATTTTATTGGTGTAATTAAGACTTTTCCAGAAATTTGGGACATCCGTCAAAAAATTATCATGATCGAATCAAGAGGAGAGCTTGGACCAGTATATGTCGGATATTCATTGAGGGATTCGAGGAGAAGGGCGACAAGGGCGAAAATGAAATATTTAAACAAAATATTTCGTGTTTATTATAATTCCAGGTTTACGTAAAGTATTTACAATCTAGATTTTATGTATCATACCTATAAAATTTATAGTAAATTGCTGTTGCAAACACAAAAGTTCTTAAATATAATTCCTTTACCGGGGTAAGGTGGCAACATCAGAAACAAAATATGTTGCTATCATGTTCCTTACTTGGGTATACTGAAGTAGTTCCTCTTGTTGGAACTGAGGCGTCCTTTCCGATATCGACAAAACCTTCTATATTCATTTCGTCTTGAATGTTGTACCCATCTCTCGTACTTAAAAAATTGTGAAGTGAACAACACGTCTTTATCAATAGGATAGATAAATCAAAATTTACATTGTTTTATGAAACATTTTTTATTTATTGTACAGAATGCCAAATGTACTTTCTACTTTTCTCTTGGGGCGTGACAATCTGTAGCTGAAAATCCTTGTTTTTTTTCTGATAAAACTTGACCACTGTAAGGCCTCATATATTTGGTGAAAGGGAAAATGCTTCATCAACAACAAAATAGAAGGGCATTTTTGGACCTGCAGTGCCGGCAGTGGATGTCCTCTCGGAATGTTTATTTAATTGTTTTCAAGCTTCTTATAAAAATAAGTTCTTTGGAATAGTCCTATACTACCAGTAACGTCTATCCTGTGTCCTTAATAAATGATTTTTAAAGATGAAGTAGGCAAAAATTACCCGCTTCTTACTATACACGTCCATCGTTGTCAGTGGGACGCCTACTGCCACCTGCTACGTGTGCATCGGATCTCGCGTGCACGCGGCGTGCACACGGCGTGCACGCGACGTGAAATGACGCTCGTGTGCACCGAGCCTTAAACAAGTGAGGAGCGTAGTTAAAGTTAAACGACCTGGGAAGGTAACAAAAGACGTTGCGACACGACGGTGAGCAAATACCAGTATAAAGGACCTCCTCAAAAATTGAAGTGAGAAGTGTGGCAACATCGACCCCAGCCTGCAGTCCTGATCCGTTTTCGTGTGTTCTTCATGTCTAGGCCAGTGGACAGTGATCTAATGAAACTGAGTTATCACTGACGAAGCGAAATTTGCCTTTCCTATCAGGTAAAGCTGGCATTTCCTAACATGTGCAGAGACCATAAAAGTGCAAAACCATATTAGGAGACTATGTAGAAAAAATTTTCTTTGTAGTTTTCAACAGAATAATATATTCTTTAATACCTTTAACTTGTTTACTTTGACCAATAACTTCCTTTTTTTATTTTCCCTTGTAGATGCACAACATAAATGCAGTTTCATCAGTAAAAAGTGGGCAGCTGATGAAATCTGTCATAATCCTCACAGATTTGCGAAAACTTTCCTGGCGACAATTTCCTAATTTTTGTGTTTGTGTAGTGGTTAACTTTATCACAATTTGGTTTACGCTAGATAAAATGAACACTCAAACTGCTATTCCGAAATATTCTAGGTTGTGTGGATTACTTAAGGATATGAACCGAGGATCGTTTCGACGCTGGTTTATTGGAACCGTCTGCTTACTTCTTTTTTTAACAGTTTGTCGTGAGCTGAACATCTACCGTACATTTGCATCCTCCTATCCCATTACTTCTGACAGTATGTGTGCTATCGTGGTACTGTGTATACTTTTGCCAAACACTATAAAACACCGTTCTGCACAGCGCGACGCTACAGAAGGGCTCATTAAGGACTCAAAGGGAATACATATACATGCGATTATTGGAATGAGACAAAAGAACGAGGTCCTCTCTTATGTAGTGACGTTTCATAATTAAAAAATAAACCAGCAAGGATTTTTTTAAAAAACTTTTTACTTTAAATGAACGTAACTTACATTACTATTCTGCATGATGTGAGAGGTTTGTTTGTAATTAACTGTGGTTGCCCTTGGTATTCTGCAGGTTGTCGGCCAAATCAATTCAGCGATTCGACCATGAAAGATATATATATATATTTGCTTTCATCAGTATTTCGAATGGCTTGTTGCAATACTCCATCCCTTCCTATCTTGTGCTAACCTCTTCATCTCTACATACCCCTTACAACCCACGTCCTCAATTATCTGCTTCATATATTCTAATCTCTGTCTTCCTCTACAGTTCTTACCTTCGACTGTTCCCTCCACTAGCAAATTAACCAATCTAGCATGTTTCAAAATATGACCTACCAGCCTGTCTCTTCTTTCTGTAAGACTCTTCCACAAACTTCTTTCCTCAACCATCATTTCCAAAACTCGTACATTTCTTACTTTGTCCACTTAATTTTCAGCATTCATCTGGAGCACCACATTTCAAATGCTTCAATTTTCTTTATTTGCGGTATTCCTTAAGTCCATGTCTCACTACCATAAAGTGCTGTGCTCCACACATAGAGTTTTATAAAGTTTTTTTCTAATTCCTATATCATTATTTGAAACTAAAAGATTTCTCCTTTTCATGAAGGCTCTTTTTGCTAGTGCTATTCTGCTTTTAACATCATTCCTGCTTCGACCATACATTAAACTAAACATTTACAGAACCATCGTTTGACCAGTGGCACTGTTGGCCAGTCACGGAAAGACATGAACAACAGCTGCGTGTCAGGGGAATGAAGATGATTCGCTGGCGACAGGGACTCACTAGATTAAACCACATCAGGAATGAGACCGGTCGGGTGGCATTTGATGGGACTCCAATCCCTGAGAAAATACTTGTGGATCGTCTGCGATGGTACTACAGCGTATTGCGCAGCAACAGCACTCCAGTTGCGAGAACAGCACTCCACACAAGACCAGAGGGACGAAGACCACGAGGGAGAACCAGGGAGCACTGGCTGGACTCCTTGCGGGAAGACATGCAACTAGACAATGCCTCACCTGAAGATGCACGAGAAGAAAAAGTCCAGAAAACAGACCCTGTAATGCGGAAAAATGCTAAGAAGAAGACTTTGTACTAATACTGAATCCCCGTCCGGGCATCGAGATTTGGGTTTTCCATAGTTTCCCAAAATCATTCCAGGCGAATGCCGAGATGCTTCCTTCAAAAAGGCGATGGCCGAATTCCTTCCCGTTCCTTGTCCCCAGTCCCATCCCGCCTCTAATGACCTTAACCGTCGACGAGGCGTAAAGCAATAAGTATTATTTTTTTTTTTAAAAAAAGAAAACAATACTGACTTAAGGAAGGAGATATTAGAAGAATTCAGGCAACAGAGATGAGTTTCGGAGGAGCAATATTGGTGCAGTGAGACTGGCATGTGAGTAAGGCAGCTAAAGAGGAACCTGTTTAGGATAGAATTGAATGATCAAGATTCTAGGCACGTGGAAAACAATGACGATGAGCGATGAAAAGATGTGAAAAAAAATAGATACCGGTAATCTGATATTGGAAGTGAAGATGCCTTGAAGAAGACTACGTGATAGATGGATTAAGGGAACGGGAAAGAGGGTGCTACACGGTAGTGGAAGAGCAGGAATGGTGGAATTACAGGGGACGCTGGAGAGGATTGTGTTCCATGTCAGAGGCTGGATTCTTTCTGATTTTTTTTTCTGTTGAGAAACAATTGAGACACGTGACAATTGTACAATGCTGTTGGAAAACAGTACAGAACCACAATGCAGGTGGTCTGACATTACCGTGAATGTCATATCAGATGTTCCAAGCTTCCACTCTCCACAGCAGCTTTGGATGAGGTGTAATTGCTAATTACATTCAATGCTCGGCGTGGCAACGACATATCTGCTGCACCAGGTGTCAGCCGTTCCAGATACCTCAAGGACAATCTCACTTTATCGTGTCAACGGGACACAGGTGTCCGTCTTAAACGACACCTGTTGCAACAGCTGCTGGCTGAACAAACAACATGTGCAGTGAAATGCTTTCACCGCAGCTGGGTGGTCAACCCACTCAGAACAGGATTCGCTCTGCATTTCTTTGCGGAGATAAGCACAATGAATAATTGATCTCCTTCAATCAATCAAAGTCCATGTGCATACTTCATATCGTGTCGACTTTGGAGTTGTCACAGTTACTTTCGACTTTTCTCATTACGTAAAATAAAAATCGATCACGGACTATCATCTCATGTAACATTTTTTGCCCAGCACCGATAGTGTAGCGCAAACGAGCTGGCTGCGCATTCTGGGGGTAGCCAGTTCGAATCCGGCCTAGGGCATCGTTGGTTTAAACTAACGTTGCGTTCGTCTTGTGTCGTTCGCTTTGAGATGAATCATCCAAAGATCCTTGTACGTCGCGTTCGGGAGGACGCGGGTTCGAAACCCCGTCCGGTCTTTGAGATTCAGGTTTACAATAGTTTCCCGGAATTACTCCAGACGAATGTCAGGATGGTTCCTTCAAAAGGCCATTGCCGAATTCGTTCCCAATCCTTGCCGTCAGTCCTTTCGCGCTTCCGATCACCTGAATATTAAATATAAGGAAGTGGAAGGGTATGCTAATCTAGGTTCCGGTATTCAACTTTCTACCTTTAGGCCATTTTCAGTACTGCTATTTATTTATTTATCTTATGATGAATGTACTGTACAAAAGCAATGAACAGATGTTCACATCAGAAGTTCGTATAGTAGTATATCTCTAGATCTAGTGCTTTGATCCGTTTACCGAGCTTGGTGGTGTAACGGTTAGCGTTCTGGCCTCGCATTCGGGAGGACGGCGGTTCGAATCCCCGTCCGGGAATCCAGATTTGGGTTTTCCATGGTTTCCCAAATCACTCCAGGCAAATGTCGGGATGCTTCCTTCAAAAGGCCATGGCCGAATCCCTTCCCTTTCCTTGCCCACCATCCTTTCCCGTCTCTAAAGACCTCGCTATTAGAGAGACGTTAAGCAGATAAAAAAAATAAAAAAAATGTTCCGTTTAATTTCTTTGATCGATGCGTGGAGTATGTTCCCTTGTAGAACCGAAGAGGACAGTCGCAGAAACGACATGGTGGATTGTCTGCGAGGTGGCTCCACAGTCACAATTTGCAGAACTGACCCAGCCCCATGTACAGTATGTAGTAAGTAGCCACGTCTGCCTTGTCCTGTTCGAATCCGATTGATGATTCTCCATTTCTGTCTGGGGAGATCAAATCTTTGTGAGGGGGCGCCAATTAATGACGTAAGGTGTTATTCCGGACCCCCCCCCCCCTTTGGTGAGACCTGGTAGGACACCCCCCTCCCCCTTCCAAAATGACATGAGATTTTGACGGAGACTCCTGCCCCCTAGTAATCGACCTCGTAACTTTTTGAGACCTTTTTTTTAAGGTCTCATGCTTCCAAGGGAGGTGATAACCACCCCCTCCCCCCCATAAGGCCGGTTTTTGGACCAAATACCCCCCTAAAGTCGACTTTCGCGTCATTTGTAGACCTTTCTTTTTAGCTCTACCATGCTACGAGAATTTCAAAACCTCACGTGAGATTTTTCCGTTGACCCTCCCCCCATCCTCCTCCCCGTTGGTGAGGTTTCGTGAGATTTCACCGAACCCCCTCCCCCCCCCCCAACTATTTCACCTCACGTAATTAATGGACGTTCCTAACCGCACTGAAGGGTCCTCAAATAGAAGTTTATTGGCTACTGATGACTGCTCCCACTGATGGCCGAGGTGGTGACAGTCAGCTTGCGACAGGTAGAAGATACCTATCGAGCGTGGTGGTGTAACGGCTAGCGTTCTGGCCTCGCATTTGGGAGGACGGCGGTTCGAATCCCCGTCCGGGCATCCAGATTTGGGTTTTCGATGGTTTCCCAAATCACTCCATGCAAATGCCGGGATGCTTCCTTCAAAAGGTCATGACCGAATTCCTTCCCATTCCTTGCCCCCCATCCTTTCCCGTCTCTAAAGACCTCGCTGTTAAGGCGCGTTCCCACGATCCCTTGTAACGAAGGCGAGACGGGACGGGACGGGATGAATACTCAACCACACGCCATGGGAACAGGGCCGGTTCTGCTAGTGGAGACGAGACGCAGCTACCCACTCTGAGTCGGTAAACATCACAGGCGTGTGTAGCGGTGCGCTGTTGCCATCGGTTTGCAGCAGCGGTGCGCACCCCTTCTGTTGCTGTAAAGTGCTCTGGGCCAAACGACACTAGGCAACGTGGTGGGGAGGTGGTGGCCAGGTAAGCTAGGACTAACCTGCGGCCCGCGGTCGTCCCTACACTTCGGCTAATGAGGTCCCGTCTCGTCTCGCCTTCGTTACAAGGGATCGTGGGAACGCGCCTTTAGAGAGACGTTAAGCAGATAAAAAAAAGAAGATACCTGATGAAGACGGCAGAGCTATCTGTCGAAACGTTGTGTTCATACAACACCTTCCAGCGGGACATCACAGAGGATTTTATTGCTGCCACTGAGTTATCCACAGGTAGTTGATGTTGAAAGAGGACACTAAAGTTGATTGTCGTGCTCCACGGTGGTTACCTTCATTTCTAGCGTTGCTATTTTACTTCTCTAACGTCTCAATGTATAGGCAGCTGAGGGTTCTTCAAGATGTTTTTCCAGACCTTTACTAGTTAAGAGACGAAAATAAAGGCGAAATAATTTTGTCACATCGCTGACTTTGGAGGAACATGTACTGCAACAAATTTGAAGACGTTTGCACTTCAAAAGGCGAGGCTAAAGTGTTGGATCGGAGCGACCAGCGATGATGTTTGAAGAGTCTCACTTTGTTTCTCTCTGATGTAACTAGAAGTTGTCTTGAGTGTTTGTGACAGTTTAGTGAGTCAGACGTGGGAGGGTGCTCTGAAAGTAGAGCGCATCTGCACACGCCCGGATGGACTGCCTGTTATTAGTTTCTGTCGGACGGGTTTTGCAACTGTTGGGCGCCAACTTTTCGTTGTCTCTGCTCGGAACTTAATTTCAAAAGTTCCGGCCGACAATGCGAGGGGGCGGAAGGCAGCTCATCGACTGCCGAATTGATTTAACAGAGAACTCCAAATGTCGCCTTGCACAGTCGAAACCGAACTGAGTGCCAATGCTATAACTCTTGCTTTCTCATTCTCAACAGTACTCTGCTGTAAAAATTTTTGTTTTCTTCTCTCCTATTCGCTTACGTTGGGGTACCATGAAAACATTGTTGGTAGTAAGAACGATCTTATTTGAGCAGGATGGATAATTAAACATGCTATCTTCATCCTATTGCTGAGTAACTATGGTAGATGGGGAAAGCAAATCTATTATACGCAGTTATACGTACTTTAATGCAATTTGCATTAAATTATTGTCGTCAGTATCATTTTTGATCACTTGAGGTCGATATTGGGATGGTTACTTCAAAAGTCTATTGCGGAATTCTTTCCTTTTCTATTCCGCAATCTTCTCACAGTTATATCTTCGAGATCAGGCAGCAATGAATCACCCAGAAAGAATAATTCATCTCAGAAGATGATATTCGTCTGTTGCTTTATATTTCCACTAGCTGACCCGGTCACGCGTTGCTGTGACTTACTAATTATAGTACGTTGGATTAATGTTATTCTAAACTTCCTCAAGTAGTCAAATTAATATTCACTAATAAAGACAAAAACATTGTAGTCGATTTGGAAATTCAAATGTAATTGGTAAAGAGTAACGGGGAGTTGAAATTAATGACAAACGATCATAAAAAAATTTAATTTACATTTCATTATAAATTACTTAATTGAAATTATTTAAAAATTGATATTTATAAAATAAATAAATAAATTATTTTTTATTTATTTATATAAACTGAAATTTCAGTTATATCTTTAGTCATACTGTTTTTATATTTTTCCCACAAACTCGAAGATTGTGTTGGATAACATGTTGTCAAAATAATTGCAAACAGTTTGACGAATACTATTCGGCGTGGCTGTCAACGCTGCATCAGCAAGTGTCAGGTCGCAATAATTGTTGTCTACCAGCAGCTGCAACTCGCGACATGCATCTTGACATATATTGAACACTCGACATGTATTGAACACTCGACCATTAACTGTTCGTAAACATTCGAAAGAAGCTGGTCCGGGAACATACACCAATAACAAACGCTGAATGAAACATTCACGTCTTTGCTTTGAATATGCCTGCGATCGAAGGATGTGCTTCTCCTTGTTTACGTGGCTACCATTTTTTTACCTAATTTGTTCCATGAAAAATAGCTTGGAACATCGGTAAATAATAATGTTTTTGCGAATTGGCAGAACACGTCAGATTTTTGACACAATGTGAAATTCAGTTTGTGGTTTGTCGTGTTTGGTGGCTCTAGTATTCTTTGGAAAATATTTTCTTCGGTGAAATATACACGCTGACCGTTTTCAAGATGTATTGCAAGATGCTGGATGGAAGGGTCTCTTTCATGGACGCGAAAACTAAAAATATGCCAGATAGCTTCGTTGCTGCTGATGTATCTACCTATTTGGTATCGTGTTATTTCGTCATTTTTATTTACATTTTGAACTTCAAATACAGCCAAATCACTGCCTTTATTAACATATTTGCAAACGTACTTAATAGATTTTACAGAACTGCAAAACTCGACATTAATATGAGCCTTATACGTTTTTGAAAGCAATGGTGAGTATGGTACCACCCACTGATTGTCAATTTCAACTTGGTTTCTAGAATTTGACATTCGCGTTGTAAATGTTTGGCCACCATTCTCAGCGTTTCAGCGGCGGTACAACGGATAACCATCAATATCCGTAATATTATCATTCGTATATTCCTTTGGAAAACGCTTCTTTCATTTTCCACCTTCCATGCATGGCGATGTCATGTTAAAAGCACCGCACGGTCCGGTGGATCGAGTGACTGATAACTATATCAAACAATTCTTGAACAATTAATGGGTCCGGAATTTCGGCTGAAATTATTTGATCAATTTCTTCTGGACGGATTTTAACTTCAAGCCAAATCAAAATGTGAGAATGAGACAAACCTCGCTTTTGCCACTCAATCAAATACAGATAGCAACTTGTGTTACCGAAAACTGAATGTTTTACGATTAAATCAATCAATTATTTTAATTTTTGTTTGAACACACGTGCCGAGACATCATAACGATGCATTGATTGATTGGCTGGTAATAGCAAAGTTTGTATTTCCTCACAATTCGGATTACATGTAAATGTAATAAACAAATCTCGACGACCATAATGACGTACGTAAGTCATCGCATCTTGTATACATTCCTGCATGTTCCGTGAACTGCCGATGTAGCTTGAAGGTAAAATAAATACATTACCGATATCATTGTCGTTTAAATTTTCATAAATATTGCCGATAACAGTATCTCGTAAGAGGATGTATTCCTGCATCTTGACATGTGACTTTAATCAACTGAGTCACCAACCATAAAAACTGCAACTTCATCTATGGTTGTCGCGTTGAATCTGCCAGCGTGTTCTCCTGATGGTAATTTATCAGCTTTGATGACAATTTGATAGTTGTCATTTTTTAATTGTGGCGACACGATTGAATAAGTTGATTATTATTTTCCAAACAATTTTCCAACAATACCACAATTGCTCTCTCTTCTGCTTGTTCGATGAAATTATACTGGCACCTAGTTTTCAAGCGTTCCTCACAATTTCCAATAGATTTGGAGAAACTTCGGGTCATCGTTTGGCATCGGTATCATGGTACACCTGGCCTTGTATTTTGAATTTAGTTTCAAAATGATGTCCATCAGATGTAAGATCGCAAATTTTTGCTGCCCCAAAAGACGTCATCTGGAAGCAAGAATTGAATTTGCGTGTCTTGCGCAGAAACAATTTCGAATCACCGAGCGTGGTGGTGTAACGGTTAGCGTTCTCGCCTCGCATTCGGGAGGACGGCGGTTCGAATCCCCGTCCGGGCATCCAGATTTGGGTTTTCCATGGTTTCCCAAATCACTCCAGGCAAACGCCGGGATGCTTCCTTCAAAAGGCCATGGCCAAATTCCTTCCCATTCCTTGCCCCCATCCTTGCCCCCCATCCTTTCCCGTCTCTAAAGACCTCACTGTTGAGAGACGTAAAACAGTTAAAAAAAAAATTCGAATCGTTTGATTCGCCAGCAAGAAGGATTGTAAATGTTCTGGCAGATTGGGTAGTGGTAATAATACATCTTTTGCTGATGCACAACACATGCCGGCTGCTTCATTGCGGAATTTAAACGCCTGATAATACTGGCATATTTTGCTCATTGCACCGATTGCAGTTTTAGAATGTGCAGATGTGCATATTGGAACGCAAGACGAACAAATGATACACGTGTTAAAGCACGGCTGATTTACTGTCTCTCTCGTTCTCTTTCTCTAAATGTAGCTATGTGATGTTCTCGTGCCGCTCTTGTTCTCGATATATTCTGTCACAGACGTTCATCACGCTGTTCTTTAGATTCTTGCATACGACGCTCAGCTGTCCTGATTCTTTGAACTTCCTTACTTGCCGCGATTTGTGTTGCTGATTGATGAGCTCTCTCGTCGTGCGTCTTGCCTCTCTGCTACACGCATTGTCGAGGTTAGATTCTTTGGCGACATTTCACTGAAAAATATTTGAATTACAGCAAAAAGTGCCTTTCTGAAAGCCTTAAAATAGTACACTATAATACAGTGAGTCCATTGAAAAATACAGTAAAATTGAAGTTAAGAACTAATGAGGAAATATAAAATAACATTGAAAAAAATAACAGAAAAAGAAGAATGATATTTTTTGATACATTTATAGCATGGATGACATCATGCTTTCAAGAGGTTTAGAAAGATTTGAAACGAAATAATACCAGTGAACTGTATGGATAGAAATTTTTTTCGATAGCAGCCTTTGAATATGGCAGGATTCAAAGGTAGAGAGGAGTGTAATAATGAAGGAGTACTGGGGAGGAAAAAAGAAAAAACAACAGGAGAGGAATTGAAATTGTCACGTGGTCTCTAGCTGACCATAACAAAAAGAAGAAGAAAAATGATAAGCTAGCGAGAAATGCTTACACGATTCGAATTTATCGTAACGTTTTCTTCAACGTTATATTCATGTGTGTAATTACTTTGTCGTTAGGTATGAAGACACACAAACGATGAACAACAATACACACCGAGCGTGGTGGTGTAACGGATAGCGTTCTGGCCTCGCATTCGGGAGGACGGAGGTTCGAATCTCCGTCCGGGCATCCAGATTTGGGTTTTCCATGGTTTCCCCAAATCACTCCAGGCGAATGCCGGGATGCTTCCTTCAAAAGGCCATGGCCGAATTCCTTCCCATTCCTTGCCCCCATCCTTTCCCGTCTCTAAAGACCACGTTGTTAAAAAGGGACGTTAAACTGTTACAAAAAAAACAAACAACAATACAGCATAATTATAACACAATACACAGCACAATTAAAATTGAAGATACTCACACATATGGCGTGGAATAGACCGTAGCATAAATAAATCGAAATACAACGCCATTTACTGGATTGTTCGATAAATTAACACACCGCCATCTGTTAGGAATAAGCTGTAGCAGAAATAAATTGAAACAGAACGTGATCTACTGGATGATTACCCAACATAGCTAACCAAATGTTGTATAGATAAGTTAACACATCGCCATCTGTTAGAAACTTATGGAAGTACAATAATAATTACGTGTGGTCGTAATGACCTGGTTTCTACTGGCTGGGCATTCTGCCCCTGTCGTAGCCACCTTTACCTAGCCCGCCCATCCTGCCTGATACAGGGGACCTACATTTTAACATCGAATCCGAACCACCATACCGTCCTGGCGTATTTCACCTCATACAGCATGCTGCGCCGGGAGTTAATGCCGGGTTAAGTGTCTATAAAAATCCTCGCCGAGACGGGGACTCGAACCGGGGGCCTTTCCATCTCCAGTCGGACGCCCTAACCACTTAGCCAGCAGAGCACTTAGCCTTGGTGGCTTACAAATAATTACAAACCATTGTCCTATGACAAACATTTAATGAACATTTATTTCCCAAATAATAAATATTGAGGGGTATAATCCAGATAAAAACTATCCTATCTTTTAAGTTGGACTAATTTACACACATTAAGCCAAATTTCATCTAAATTGGTTATGTAGTTTCGGAGTTCATCCCGGACGAACATCGTGACACGAGATTTTTATATATATAAAGATTTCACGGAATGAAAATCTCTTTTAATAAGCATAACTATGAAATTACAAATTCTCAAACAAAAGATGTAAATCATTCCACGGAAAACCAAATTACAATACACATTAACAACTGCATTCACAATAACATTTTCTCAGACACTATTTTTTTAAAAAAAAATTAACTCTGTTATGTGTCTAATAGCAAAATATGTAGATGGTATCATCATTTATTAAGGATATTAATTTACTAAGAGAAAGCTCTTTTAGCAAACGTGCCTCAAGAAGCTTTGGCTGTCGCATAATTTGTTTATTGAAACATATTTTAAATGTAACACGCTCAGGCTGCGTTGTGGGACACAGCATTCCACACAGTTGGCCATACTGCGTGAATGCGCAAATTGCAATGTTATGCCATCCGTCACGTTCCAGTGCTCTTAATTAAATGTTGTATCCAGGCAGGTGGCTCATCACAAAATTTTAACGGTAAAAATTGCTACAATGGTCGCTCCACAGGGATCAGTTTCGAGGTCCAATTTGTTTTATAATTATTTTCATCTGCTCTTCATACGTTAACCGTAATGATTTATTCAAAAAGTAGTTTTAAAAAATGTAACTGTCTAACGATTTGGTTGATAATATATCTAGTCTCCCATTGATTCCTTCTGAATGAATGTAGAGCACAAGAATTTTTCACTGCTCTTAGAAGAAAGCGTTTAACTGAAGTAAACAAGAGACTATGTTTATTGCCACGTGGGACAGAGATATCGCTAGTTTAAACAACTTACTTCATGACAGTTTATTGATGTTTGGAGGTTTTGTCATTGTTTATACGACTCATGAATTATTTAACGTGTCAAATTTTGAAGCCACCGAAAAATAGTTGCAAATTTATTTATGTTACTGTGCCTCTGTCAAAAATTTCAGACGTACTAGAGATGTTTAGCTTATTACCCTGGTAACCGTACTTAACCCTTTACTGCATACTGGGACATTTTCTTGTTTGTGGAACTCATATTTGAGCAAATACTTTGAAACTGCATGTTGGGACAGATATAGTACACAATCAAGAAGAGCTGTGCAAATATTAAATGCGATCTGTTGAGAGAATAAGGAATTACGGAGTATGAATGTTTGCTTTGCGCTGTCAGCAGTTTACATCCAAGTTCGGTCATACAAACAGTTGTATTTGATGCAGTAAACATTTGATTTCAGTGTTTATACAATTTCTAGGATGAAAAGGACATTTGTGGACAATTATAAAGAGATAAGTTTATATATTTGTCCATTAGAATATATATCATATTGAAAAAAGGGTTTGTGACAGATATGGCACAATGTGCAGTCTAGCTTGTGTGAACAAACTAGCACCTATGGAGAATAAGAAATACCGACGACAATGCTCCTATAACCTTATCCAAGAAACTGGGTGGGACAAGAAAATAAAATATATATATAAAAAAATACATCTGGACAGTAAGAAGAAGAGAGAGCCTGCGGCAGATCTTCCGCAGCATCAGGATGGGATAGATCACATGCCCATCTGGCTGGGAAACTGTAATTGTTGCAATTATCCAGACTGCAAAGGAAAATCCTATACAGCATGTCTGAAGTGCAGTGCAACATTGTGCTTGGACAAGGAGAGAAACTGCTTCATCAAGTTTCATAACAAATAGACTAAATGGAAAGTCAATTAGTGTTATTTGCGATAAATGTGTACTCTAATGAATAGAAATTGTAATTATTTTACGTAAATAAACTAAGTTCTACTAGTATATGTATATATCTTATATAGTTTCCAAATGTTGCATCATCCATCTCGAAACTGGTATCACAAGATGTTACCCATTATTGCATGCTGTCCCATATATGGCTCAAACCCTTAAATCAATAATAATCTCCCCCAAATAAGATTTGGAATTTTTTAAGTATTTTTCTTGAAATCACGGAATTTGACTTAACAAGTGACCTTTTTTTCACAAAAAAAAAAAAAAACCATGCAGTAAGGGGTTAAATCTGAGCGGTTATTAGCTGCAGTCACTGAAACAATAGGTATTGTATCCGCCACACCTGCAGCAATGTCCGTCGACTTATCTTACCGATGCACAGCTGGAAGACTTAAGAGTAATTTAAGGAGATTAGAGTTTGCGCACTCGCCCCGCGGTCTCAGTGTCCGGCGCTGATGCGGGGTTAGCTGGTTCGTGCCCCGGAAGTGGAAGAAATTTTCATCTTCAGGACTTGGCCGGCAGGGTAGCAGAGGAGGTGGGGCACGATTCCCAACCGCCAGATTGTGCGCCAAGGTCCTGGGTTGAACCCCAGACTTCTCCACAGTGCGTATGGAGAGAGCGTAGTGAGTGACGGTCGTTCCGTAAGTTACCTGTCAGAATCGTCGTCTATGACCGAGGCGTATTACACTGCTTTAGAAGCATTCGTAAGGTGCTTTATGCTCAGTGCTACACTTTGTTATAATTTTGCTGGACCATTCGAGCTGTCAGTGCAGAGGTAGCAGGCCCTGTAGTCCTCTTATGGGATAGCTAACTTCTACGCCCACCAAAAACTACAGAATGAATGCAATGTTCTGGCTTCTGCGAGTGTACGATAAAAGTTGTGTCTAGAACAGAGAATATAACGAAAACATGGCATCGCGCCATATCTAGTAACACTGTAGGTAAGCCTTTGTATGATAAAAAAAATAAAAAACCTCAGTAGGAAGGGGATTATCTTGATAAACAAACTTCGCAAGAGGCACGTTCTATTCAATCATATATATTATTTCTATAAGGTATTTTTTTGTCACAAGCCTGTATCTTCCTTCATACTTAACCGAAATCAATGAATGATGTGTCATTTTAAAGCTAATGGTCTTCACTTTGGTCACATCATATTTTAAGAAATGAAGTTTTCGGAATTCGACCCTTAAAGGGCGAAAATGTCAATATTTCTAAAATGCCGTTTTCTGTGTTACGAGTCATTTATCTCCCTGGATACCTATCTGAAATCGTTTAATGAAGTATCATTTCAAAGATTGAGATCCCCGCTTCAGTGACGTCATTTATTAAGACAGAAATTTTTCGGAATTCGACCCTTAAAGATTAAAAGTATCAATATTTTTTCAATTCGTTTTGTGTCACGAGCGATTTATCTCCCTTAATATCTAAGCGATATAGATAAACGAGGTATCATATTAAAAACTAAGGTCTACGCTGTGGTAACATTATATTTTAAGAAAGGAATTTTTCGTAATTCGACCCTTAAAAGGGCAAAAATATTAATTTTTCTAAAATGCTTTTTTTGTATCTCGAGCCATTTATCTCCCTGGATATCTAGCCAAAATCGAAAAATGAAGTAGGATTATAAGGAATAATGTCTCAGCTTTGGTGACATCATGTTTTAACAAAGAAGTTTCTGGAATTCAACCCTTAAAGGGAAAAAATATAAATGGTTCTACAACGCATTTTTGCGTCACGAGCTATTTATCTCCCTTGATATCTAACCGATATAGATAAATGAGATATCATATTAAAGACTAAGGTTTCCGCCGTGGTAACATTATATTCTAAGAAAGGAATTTTTCGTAATTCGACCCTTAAAGGGCAAAAATATCAATATTTCTAAAATACGTTTTATGTCTTCCGAGCCTTTTATGTCCCTGGATTTCTAACCAAAATCGATAAATGAAGTAGGAGTATGAAGAGTAATGACTCAGCTTTGGTGACATCATATTCAACCTCACTATTTATCGCATTTTTTTCGCGAAATTTTCTCACGGGTCGTCTAGTAAATAAATAATTTAAAAAAACCCATTTTGAAGATGGTCGACTCCCATGATGCCTCAGATGGAAGTCGGTGGAGGACATCGATCAATATTTAATTTAATTCAAATGCGATGTAGCACACGCTCCGGTGGAAATTTCCCTACACACCCATCTAATTTCACCCTCTACAAATTTAAACTTTAAATTATTTTACGATTTTTTTTTTTTTTGAATTATTCAACCATTTTTCTTGGTAACTTGTTCCAATCCCTGACATCCTCACCTACGAAAGAAAGTCTTCCACAACCTCGTGCCTGAAATCGAGTGCCAGCTTGTGGACATGGTCATCTTTACCTTCCGTGCAACTCTCCTAATTCTTACACCAAAGTCTTTCCACCAATATACACCTTGTGTATTCCCATGACTTTCTTCACCCTTCTCCTTTCCTCCAGTGAATTCCCTTCAGCTCATTTATCATATACCGAGCGTGGTGGTGTAACGGTTAGCGTTCTGGTCTCGCATTAGGGAGGACGGCGGTTCGAATCCCCGTCCGGGCATCCAGATTTGGGTTTTCCATGGTTTCCCGAATCGCTCCAGGCCAATGGCGGGATGCTTCCTTCAAAAGGCCATGGCCGAATTCCTTTCCATTCCTCGCCCCCCATCCTTTCCCGTCTCTAAAGACCTCGCTGTTAAGAGACGTTAAACTAACTAACTTAGTCCACAACCCGAAGGTTTGTTGGATCCTCCCGAAGGAGGCATACTAAGCCATTGTGTCAGAGGTAGGACGGCCAGTTCCTTTCCTCTGGGACCTACAGTTTAACGTGGGATCCGAACCACGAAGCGTCCTGGCATAGCTCATATGACCAACCACAACTCTCACAATTCCTGCGCCTGCCGGGATTCGAACCCGGGACCGGAGCAGCGAATGTTTTGAAAGCAAGCGCCTTAACCACTGAGCTACTAGGACGCTCTAAGAGATTAAGCAGTTTTTTTGTTTTGTTTTTGTTTTTTTGTTTTGTTTTTGTTTTTTTGTTTTTTTTTTGTTTAAAAAAACATTTATTATATTAGTTACTAATTGTGTTCTGCAGTAATTTCCAGAGACAAAATCTAGCAGCCCTTCTTTGCACCTCCTCCAACTCCTGTATTTGATACCCAAAATATAAGTCCCATATCACATCACCGTATTCAAGAAATGGTCATCCAAAGTTTAGTAACACAAATCCCTTGCTTCTCTGGTACATGCCGTCATCATTCTCTCAAACAAGTGATGGATTTTGAAACACTTTGCTACTACCTCTCCAATGTTTCCTGCACAATTAAGCTTATTATCAAATGTTATATGTTGAGAAGTGAACTACACTGTGAGGTAAGAAAAAGATTGATAGGAAACACTTTGAAAACAACCTTCATAACTTAACCGATGACAAGCGTATCATCTTCAAGGAAGAAAGTGGCCAAAATAATCCATAAATATGTAACGAGAGCCAACGGTTTATCGCAAAGCCCAAACAACCTCAATACATTGTCCCTGTCTGTATTAGTCCAAGACTAATAGCTACTATTTATAATAATGCAATTAAACAAAAAAGTAACTAATAATTAATATGTAGATGTAAATGAAATAATATTTTTATTTATAGTTGGTTTGGATTTGAGATACCGATTGTTTCAAAAATGAACGGGATATTTGAAAAATCAATAAAAACTAAACGGGCAGCGATAGAAATACACCGTTTGTTGCAATATGCTTGGGACAACAGTAAATTTTCAGGCACACAAACTTTCGAAATTAATTACAATTTTCAACAACAGATGGCGCTGCAGGCGATTTGAAAGATATAGAAGTAAACGCAGTCTGTGAGTTCGCCATTTTGTAAGTCGTCTTTCTACTGTAAACGTGTGCTGTTCACAGATTGTAAGTTTGTTGTGAAAAAATGGTTTATTTCTTGGAACTTTCGATTTTTCAGACTGTAGCGCCATCTGTTGTTGAAAATTGTAACTAATTTCGAAAGTTTATCTGCCTGAAAATTTACTGTTTTCCCAAGCATATTGCAAGAAACGGTGTATTTCTATCGCTGCCCGTTTAGTTTTTATTGATTTTTCAAATATACCGGTCATTTTTGAAACACCCTGTATGTTGTAGCATTATGTGAACGTGAATAGATAACCTAACTTCTTAGCTTGCTACATCTCTGGACAGAGAGTTAGTTAAAACATGTCCGGCCTCTGTTAAGCCGGCGACGAAGGCCTGGTGATTGACGTCACAGCGATACAGACACAGTGACCAAACTTGTCTTTCATTACTACTGATGATGATTTTCTCTGTACGTGTCCTATGTGTTTACGTCAGCTATGACTGTACTTAATGTGTTAATGCCTCTATCTTGTTCGTTAATGACCTAGGTGTCGACTCGCGCTAAAGCGCCAAAAACAACAACACCTGTATTACTTTTGGAACAGTCATCGACTGGTCCGTTTCCCCGACTTGTCCACTGTTGTGACGTCAAGTTGCCCCTCCATTCCAAGACTAATTGCGTGGCGTTGACGACCGTCGTAAGCATGACGCTAGTCAGCTTAACGAGGATTCCCGGCGCCTCGTTATGCCTGCTTCACCCATGTTCCATACTTGCTACCCTCTGATACCAGGAAGAGTCATTGAATAATATTTTTTTTGCTGTCATCAGTCTCTCGAATAGTTTGAAGCAATCCTCCATTCTTTCCTTTTTTGTGCCAATCTTTTCATCTCGACATTTCCCTTACACCCTAAGTCCTCAATTATCTGCTTCATATATTCTAATATCTGTCTTCCTGTGCAGATCTTACCTTCGACTGTTCCCTCCACTAACAATTTAACCAATCCAGCATGTCTCAAAATATGACCTACCAGCCTTTCTCTTCTTTCTGTAAGACTCTTCCACAAACCTCTTTCCTCATCCACCATTCCCAAAACTCGTTCATTTCGTACTTAACCTGTCCACTTAATTTTCAGCATCCTTATATAGCACTACATTTCAAATGCTTCAATTTCCCTTCTTTCTGGTATTCCTAAACTCCATGCTTTGCTACCATAATGTGCTGTGCTCCATACATTTTCAAAAATTTTGAAACTCCTAGATCAGTATTTGAAACAAAAAATTTCTCTTTTTTTTCTTGAAGGCTATTTTGCTATTGCTATTCTGCTTTTAACATCATTCCTGCTTCGGCCATCACTCATAATTTTACTCCCTGAGTAGCAGAATTCACTTAAATACTTCCCCTGTCACATCCGTATTCTTATATTTAATCTAACCCATTTGGAGGGTACGATAAATCAACTTTGGCTATGTTTCTTTGTATTTAATTTTCTTTGCTTCTAAACTTCCTTCATTGTTTGAAAGTGTTGTTCCTTTTGTTCCTGGGTCCATTTCCATCCCTTTATGTATTTCTGTGTTTCCTGAAAACCTGGCTTGTGAATAACTTCTCTAAAAAGTGTTCTGTTGTCTATTATATCTGCTTTCACTCCAGCATTTTTCATGTCCTTTACAGTTTCAGTGAACCATGTGGGTTTGGATTTGTATTTGTTCAGTAAGGTGAAGATCTGTTTTGTTAGTCTATTACTATCCATTCTTTATATGTGCCCGTAAAATTTCAGTCTTCTTTTCCTTATTATAACTGTTAATTTATCTATTTTCGAATATAGTTCTTAGTTTGGTCTTAATTTGTATTCAGCATTACTATTAGGTTTGGGCCCTAGTATTTTTCTCAAGATTCTTCTTTCTACTTTTTCCAGTTTTTCAAGATCCCCATATCTTGTTAGCTTAAGCGTTTCTGCCGAATACAACGTTTGTGGTGTAACCACTGCTGATAGTGCCTTAGTTTTGTGTTCCATGATAAGGATTTCTTGTTATATACGTTCTTTGTCATATGAAATGCTCTTTCCATTTTATATATACTAGTTTCTATCGCAGTCTTTTCTTTTGTGTCGTTCGTTATCCATTCTCCTAAATATTTAAAACAATTTGTTTTAGCTATTGTGCCATTGCGAAGTTTAAGATTTTGAGGAGCATCATTGATGTTTGTCATGAACTGTGTTTTTTCAAAAGATATATGTAATCCTACTTTGACTGCCTGTTTCTCTAGTTCTTCGATTTGTTCTTTTGCACTATCTAGTGAATTTATATTTAATCTACTATTATTGGTATCATTTCTGTTACTTTTCCTCACTTTCATCTTGCTTTGGTTTGTATTCAGTCCAAAATCTTCCTTCAGTAATTGGATGAATAGTAGGAATTCTACAATACGATTTCTTCCAAATACTTCGGTCGTAATTCTCGGAACTAGTCGTCTAGCTGTCAACATGCATGCAGATATCATCAAGGAATTAAGCTACTGTAAGCTAGTACACGTTACCTCCTTGTTCAGTGCAAAGTTACTTCCGAAGGTCCAAACATGTTAGCTAATCTAGGGTATGTGCGACCCCACGTTGGATTCTTGATGTTTCCCGGCACTTGAAACGGGGTTAGTTGGTTTCATTTCCGGTGGTGGACGAAATTTTCACCATTAAAGACATGGCCAGCATGTAAGGTGGTGATGTCCAATTCCTAATCACCAGATCTTGGGTTAAATTCCTTCCACCTGGTATAGGCATGCGTATGCAAACACAGAGATATTGTAAACACTCAGAGTACGGCGCTGCGGTCGGCAACGCCTATATAAAAAACAGGTCTCTGGCGCAGGCGTTAGTTCGGTTACTGCTGCTACAATGGCAGGTTAAGTGAGTTTGAACGTGGTGTTATAGTCGGCGCACGAGAGATGGGACACAGCAACTCCGAGGCAGCGATGAGGTGTGGATTTTCCCGTACGACCATTTCACGAGTGCACCGTGAATATCGAGAATTCGGTAAAACATCAAATCTCCGACATCGCTGCGGCAGGAAAAAGATCTTGCAAGAACGGGATCAACAACGACTGAATAGAATTGTTCAACATGACAGAAGTGCAACCCTTTCTCAAATTGCAGCAGATTTCAATGCTGGGCTATCAACAAGTGCCATCTTGCGAACCATTCAACGAAACATCATCGTTATGGGCTTTCAGAGCCGAAAGACCACTCGTGTACCCTTGCTGAGGGCATGACTAGTGTTGCAAACTGAAAAAAAAAACAATGTTTTTTTTCAGCTTTGTGAAAAAAAGAAAAAAATACCTAGCACCCTTGTTTTTTTTTCTAAACTTGGTTTCTTTTCTTCAGAAAACAGTATATTTGATAAATTATAGTTTTATTTATAGAACTTACATTTTACATGTGTGTTTTAAATCTTATTGAATCATATAATGTCTTACATAATGATTTATAAATGTGTCTATATAGGTAACATAATTTTATTCATCCTCTATGTCAGTACCACATTCACTAGTGTTCACCAACACTAGTTCGGTCTGTGTCGGAATTTTGTGTTTCTTCTTCTGTCTCCTCTAGATCCATAACTTCAGAAATAATTACATTTTTTTTTACTGGCTTTCCTTGTATTGTAAGCAAAAGATTTTGAGATTGCAATTTTAAATTGTGAGCAAAGTACATATTGTGCATAAAGACTGCGCCGATAATTCGGTATTAAGGTCTTTTAAGTTTGAATTTAAATCTATTACCATACAAAATAGGAGCGGTAGATAAATTTAAAATTCCTAATTTTTTTAAAAGATCCGTAGGTCTACAGATCAATGCACAGGGTTGGCAGCAGTAGTTCAAATAACAAGTATCAATCCAAACAACGGGGAACGGGGATTCCTTCTCGCGCAACCTAGCCTCTTCGGTAAGTCCCCGTCCGTTAAAGAAAACTTCAATCAATGTTGGCAATATTTTCGTAATTTTCTTTTCTACTGAACTTGAAAAATATAGTTGATTTAAATATTAAGATAAGTACTTAGTATAAACTCTAAAACAGTCATATAAACGATAAACGCCTTAAAAATCAGAGATTTAGTAGTTGTGAAAAAAAACGTGTTTTTTTTATAGTTTTTTTCATGTTTTTTTTTAAGTCAAAAAAAACTTTTTTTTTACAACACTATGCATGACACAAAGCTTTACGCCTCGCCTGGACCCGTCAACACCGACATTGAACTGTTGATGATTGGAAACATGTTGCCTGGTCTGACGACTCTCGCTTCCAATTGTATCGAGCGGATGGACGAGTACGGCTATGCAGATAACCTCATGAATTCATGGACCCTGCATGTCAGCAGGGGACTGTTCAAGCTGGTGGAGGCTCTGTAATGGTGTGGGGCGTGTGCAGTTGGAGTGACATGGGACCGCTGATACGTCTAGATACGACTCTGACAGGTGACTCGTACGTACGCATCCTGGCTGATCACCTGCATCCATTCATGTCCATTGTGCATTCCGGCGGACTTGGGAAATTCCAGCAGGACAAAACGACACCCCACACATCCAGAATTGCTACAGAGTGGCTCCAGGAACACACTTCTGAGTTTAAACACCTCCGCTGGCCACCAAACTCCCCAGACATGAACATCATGGAGCATATCCAGGGCAGCGGGGGCCAACCTTTTCAGCAGCCGGGCCAAATTTTAGAAACAAAATTTTCAATCGGGTTGCACGTACTACTTTCTTGGACAATACTTGAACGTTTTAATGGAGAAAAAAATTATTAAAAATGAAGCATACGTATTTAATGACCTATTAAAAGTATAGTTATTTTATTGCGTTGTAGTCGAAAACAGTGTTGTAATGTCTGATATCACCGTTGAAAGTTAAAATTTATATACATAACGATCCTGTTCGGTGGGCCCCATGTGACATACGGTGGTTCTCGGGTTGGCTATCCCTGATCTAGGGAATTTTCATTTTTCGACCGAAACGTTCTACAAATTTTTTTTTTGGAATCTTCTGGAATGTTCTTGAATTATGTTCTAAAACAAGTCAGCTTTTCCAGCTATTAACAAATATAAATAATGTATATGCAAAATATTTAACCGAATTTGACGGGGTTGGCGGGTTGTTGATATGGTAGGGACAACATGGGCTACATTTTATCCTGGAAATTTTTAAGGTCCCGTGCAAAAACATAAAAACCTTCAAAATTCCTGACAAACACGAACAGGAAGTCGTGGGCACCAGCTAGTAAATAAATAAATACCGAAATGCCATAGTTTTTCTTGATAAATTTTCCAGAATTATCCGCTTTAATATTCTTATTGTAATATGAGAACCATAGTTGGGCAGTATGGTTAGCTTCTGCAAACCTTCCAAACGCTAGTTTGCCGTGTTTTATCCGCTTGAAAAAGACCAAACGGCCATTTTAGAGACAATTAGTGTTCGAAACAGTTTTAGAGCCGGTGATAATAATTAGTGTGGGCGCAATTATTTCCGCGTTGCGGTGCGGTAAATACTTGGGTCCTGTTTTTCCGCCCCTGCGAGCTTCCATTACGGTCGCTAAATATTTGAATTCCAGACGCACAGGAAACTAGCGCGGTAACGAGATCCGCAAAGGGCCACATTTTGCCCGAACACGTAATCAAGTTTTTGTTTGTCAAATGTATTTTCTATTCGGCGTTCAGTAATCCCTAGGATCCGTTAATTTCAGCCGTATTTAGTGATTCAAAAATGCATTACCTCACTTCAAAGGCAGTTTAAACTCCACAGGGACTAAGTCGTACCTCTCCTACATTCATCCCCGTGTGTGGGTAATTAAAACGCAGCCTAAAAGTTTCATAAAACGCTACAGTATCGCTCATTTAAATTACAGGAGGAAAATGTATCTCCTTCTACTCTAATCCTAACTTTCCTATTATAGGAAATAAATGGAGTTTTAGCTTTCCCTTCCAAATTTTCAGCCCACTCATGTCATCAATTATCAGGCTTTCCATTTGTTTGTTGCAATCCTTCAACCCTTCCGATCTTGTTCTAGCCTTATCACCTCTACATATCCCTTACAACCCACGTCCTCGCTTCATATATTCTAATCTCTGTCTTCCTCTACAGTTCTTCGACTGTTCCCTCCACTAACAAATTAACCAATCCAGCATGTCTCAAAATATGATCTACCAGCCTGTCTCTTCTTTCTGTAAGACATTTCCACAAACTTCTTTCCTCACCCATCATTTCCAAATCTCGTTCGGTTCGTACTTAATCCGTCCACTTAATTTTCAGCATCCTTCTATAGCACCACATTTCAAATGCTTCAGTTTTCCTTGTCGACGTTATTATCGTCGGAATATGATTTTGGCGGAATAATAGAAAGGAGATAGGTCAAATTCAATGAACTTAGGTATATTATTGTGTAAAAGTCTGATTAACTTGAATATTGCGGATTGGCTCGGTTACGCCCTGATAGAGTTTTCAACTTTCTCGATTGTGATGAAGGATAGTTTAAAGTGAGAAAGGAAACGATTCATTTAACTGCAGTTCATGAACTTGCCTCTTTGTGGATATTCTATGAATCTCCCCGCTTGTAGGTTTCAAGTACATTAATATTTAATAATTCAAATTTAATAAATTTACCATTTATTCTTTGACTAGCATACAGCAATACAAATCTCAATCTTTCTTTCTTAATATTGAAAAATACTTCTCTTCTGTCTCCAATTAATTAACTCCATAATAAGATAATAACAACTCTACCAAAAGATACAAAGTTCGTTGGTCAGAGATGTATATACAAGAAAACTTGTTTCCTTACAAGTTTTGTTGCAGAAACACATTTAAAAATGAATATTGAGTCTTTTCGAAGGTCTCATATATCGGGTTCTGGAAGAACAATATTTTATAAGCAGCGCAGAACATTTTAGACACCAACAAAAGGCACCGCTACCCGTTTCGAGAACGTCAAAAATGACCCAATCAATCAGCGACCACTAAAAACAATTAACACTTACTTACAACTAAGTGGTAATAAAAGAAAATAATGTTAAACGATGTTTTCATTTACAAGGAAGGAAGGAATTCGGCAATGACCTTCTGACGGCACAATCCCGCCAGTTGTTTGAAGTGATTGGGGGAAAACAATGAAAACCCAAACCTGGATTGCTGGAAGGGGATTCGAACCCGCGTCCTGCCGAATGCGAGGCCAAAGAAATGTAATGTGTTGCTCCGAGTATCTAATAATTGCATTGGTCAAGTATAGTGGTTAGATTTGTAGTTGGTGAAACAGTAATCAAAGTTCGATTTTACCTACATGACTTTTTTTCTTCTCGCGATTAAGTTTTTAATAAACTATTTATTATAAGGTATGTAATTTGCGTTCTAATTATCAATACATTTTTGTCTCTAAACAATTATCCTGGTATGATTTTTGCTTTCAATTATATAAAAAATAAATAAAAAAGGGGTAATTAGTTGACAGAATTGCCAGAAGAACGTGTGCTCCATCGCAATTAAAATTAAATGAATAATTAAAAACTTAATTGACGGTGTAGGGTAACACCTTGTATCTGGTGATCGTTTAAACAGAACGTGAATAATTCCTGTGCAAATAGTTTTTTTTTTAGTTGAAGGCATTAAACAATGTCTGTGGAGTCAGAGAGAGAGAGATTGTGATTGGCGGCACCATGGAGGACGGAATATATGGACGAAAGAACGCCAAAACGGTGAAACCTCATAAAAAAAAAAACCCTCATCTCCTACTGCGCATGCGTGGCGGCCAATGGCGGCCATTGGAATCACCCCAAAACATTGGGCTGTTTGCACTGTGTATGCTGCTATGAACATTCATTTTCTAATATTTCAAAGTTCTTTTATAATGCGAAGTTGTGTTGCATACGGTTGCACAAACAGACAAGATAGGAAACAACCTGGAATAACTTTTCGTAGCTAAATCACATTGTAATTATTGTTCTTGAAGTGTTTATAGATAACTGCAAGATTAGAGCCTATCGCTATAAATTTATTCATTCCTCTCAATAGGATGATATCGTTCTAAAATGTTTGTTGGTGAAGTGTAGACAATCAGCATATATTACTACTTTGCACCTGAAAGGCTAACCTTATTGTAAACAAGTGTTGTAAGTCTAATTTAAGTGGGTCAAGTTTACATCGCGATACAGTGAATGTGCATACTTTATTCCAGTTTCAGTTTACACTGAAAGTGTACCATGAAATTAATTCTGATAACTTGTGCTGTGTGAACTACTAAACTTGATGAAGCAAACGTTGTTGATACCCGAAATGTAGTTCGGATATGTCCACGTAGTTTGATTCTGTAGCGGTAATATCAATGGAAATGTGAGTAGGTTGAAATGCGACGTGTACCAGAAGGGTACAAACAATTTATTTATTATTAGTTGTTACTAATTTAATGAGCACTATGTTAGTGACACAATGTAAACTACTCCCATCTAAGCTTCTGACCATTGATGTATTTATTGTAAGAAGATAAATCCACTGATGTTGCTAGCAAAGTTACATAGGCCACTAACAGTACAATATGTTCTGCGTAAGCTCAGAAGCTACGGTATAAAGTCTTCTGAAGAGTTTTTTTTTTTTTTTTTTTTTTTTTACATCCTTTTGGATCTCAGAACATATTTATTAAGTTATTACCAGACTTCAAGCTTCAACTCCGTACTGTGCGTGGTGGGTGAGCTGTAACGCTCTGGCCTCGCATTCGGGAGGACTTCGGTTCGAAACCTCGTCCGGGCATCCAGATCTGGGTTTTCCATGTTTTCCCCAAATCACTCCTGGCGAATGCCGGGATGCTTCCTTGAAATGGCCATGGCCAAATTCCTTCCCGTTCCTTTCCCCCCTCTAATAACCTCGACGTCGACGAGATGTAAAGCCATAATTAAAAAAGAATCACCTCCGTAAAGCACATTGCTCTAAACACAAATTGGGAGTCCTGGAGCAATATTTTGATAGTGCTACTCTGCTTTTGATTTCGGCATTACTTCGGCCAAACTTCAAACATTTATTTCAATTAATTTAAAGGCGTTGAAGCTAATGTTCCGGTGCCAATTTACCTACAGACCCATTTTTCCCGTTTCTTCTACTCGCCCACATTTTCGCTCTACTAATCTTAATTTTAATTTCTTTCAGCGTTTTTGTTAAATCTTATATATATATAAAAATAGACGTGTTTTTTCCTATATTTCACTTTTTCAGCCACCACTACCTAGCACAGATCACTGATGTTTGTGAGTGGAACTAGCATGGAGTTTCCTGTCGTGCACAACGTTGGCCGAATGCCGATAAGCTGTGGGGATGTGGGAGATATAATGATTAAAGTTGGTCAGTGCAGGGCGTTTTCATATTTCGACCAAAAATTCGTATCTCCGTATACTTCTCTTTCCTGCCACAACTACATAACATAGACCTTTGGTGTTTGTGTGTGGTAGTAGAATCGTCTTTCCTGTCAGTGCACTATGGTTGTTAGATGTCGGTAGCTATGGGGGTGTGGGAGATATGGGGGTTGAAAGTGATCGACCTGTGGCAATTTCATACTTCTGCCAAAGACAAAAGTGTCATGGTGTATCACTTTTCAGCGAAAACTATAGATCACAGATAACTGGCGTTTGTGTGTAGTAGTAGCACAGAGTCACCTTTCGATCACAACAGCGGCCGAATTTCAGAAACTGTGGTACTGTGGTAGATATGGTGGTTGTAAGTGGCCGACCAAGGATATTTTCGTATTTCGACTGTCTCCGCATATGTCACTTTTCTGCCACAACTACATAGCATAGAGCATTGGTGTTTGTGTTTGGTAGTAGAATCGTATCTCATGTAGTGCACTATGGTTGTTAGATGTCGGTAGCTATGGGGGTGTGGGAGATATGGGGGTTGAAAGTGATCGACCTGTGGCAATTTCATACTTCTGCCAAAGACAAAAGTGTCATGGTGTATCACTTTTCAGCGAAACTATAGATCACAGATAACTGGCGTTTGTGTGTAGTAGTAGCACAGAGTCACCTTTCGATCACAACAGCGGCCGAATTTCAGAAACTGTGGTACTGTGGTAGATATGGTGGTTGTAAGTGGCCGACCAAGGATATTTTCGTATTTCGACTGTCTCCGCATATGTCACTTTTCTGCCACAACTACATAGCATAGAGCATTGGTGTTTGTGTTTGGTAGTAGAATCGTATCTCATGTAGGGCACTATGGTTGTTAGATGTCGGTAGCTATGGAGGTGTGGGAGATATGGGGGTTGAAAGTGATCGACCTGTGGCAATTTCATACTTCTGCCAAAGACAAAAGTGTCATGGTGTATCACTTTTCAGCGAAAACTATAGATCACCGATAACTGGCGTTTGTGTGTAGTAGTAGCACAGAGTCACCTTTCGATCACAACAGCGGCCGAATTTCGGTAACTGTGGGAGTGTGTATCCGTAAATTTTACTTTGCTGCCGGAACTACATAGCGCAGAAGACTGGTATTTGTGTGTGGTAATAGTATCGAGTCTCCCATCGTGCACTATGGTGGTTAGATGTCTATAGCTGTCAATATGAATTCTTTACAATCACGAATGAAGTCGTGGGTACCAGCTAGTTATTCATAATTTCTCTTGGTAGTTTATTCCAGTGTCTGATCCCCTTACCTACGAAAGAAACTTTTCCCACTCTCTTATGTGCGAAATCGAGTGCCAGTTTGTGGTCATGGTCATCTTTTCCCTTCCCTGCAGCACTATTAATTCTTCCACCGATATCTTTCCACGTCTCATCAACAACATACGCCTTTCACATTCCCCACACTCGTTCAATCTCCTCCTGTCTTTCAATGAATCCATGAATCCCAATCCAGCTCCTTTATCATATCATTTACTGATTGTGTTCTGCACCTAAATAACATCTGATCACTTTTTATCTATTGTTTCTGTCGTTTTTCCTTTGAGTTTCCTTTTCTCTCTCTTCTTCCTGTTAGTTGTTCATGCCATTCAGCATTTTCCCTAACTATTCACCATTATTTTCTGCTGGCAGATCAATATCCCGAATAACTGCATACATATTTTCCAACGCTAAATTATAGCACATTTAAATTAATTTTTGTATAGAGATGTTGAATATCATTAATGCAGTTCTCTCTTTTTAACAATGCTTTTTATTACTAAGATTCGATATTTTATCACTTCCATTGTGTATGCAAATTCTCAGTCTTTGAAATGTAAGAATGAAAGTAAACAGTTTATTGAGATCAGACGGCGATAAAAGAAGTAAAATGACGGGAGAAGCTTCTATACATCAGTATAAATTAGAATGCTAAATAACTGAAAATTGACTCCAACTATAAATGATAAATAAATCATAGTGAGCGATGTAGTTAACATTACTACAGATGTATTCAAGGTATGGGAATACGCAATTGTAACATTCGCTGAAATATGATTTAAATTGAGTCTGTAACTGAAATTCATCACTGAACGCTTGCGACGAGCTCTCTGAATCTGGAGCATTGTTTCACAACGAGGGAGAAACAATGGCAAGGATTGAGAATCGTTAAGGTGTCAGCCACCAACTCTCTCACAGCTAAAATACAACAGTTTTTGTATATTATGTTATTTCTTGCTAACTTTCGTACTAGTGGTGAGCTATTCCTCTTTTTTTCGATTTTTGTTTTTGATAAAGCTCTAGATAATGTTACAACGGACAAGGTGTTCACAATTTTAAATTTCAAGGAAGTCGGGTCTAAAGGCCCGATATAGAAGAATACTTTATAACGTTATTAAAAATCAAGTAGCTATAATAAAAACAGAGAATCATGAGAGAGATGCATCGGTTAAAAAGGATGTGTGACACAAGGTTGTGGTCTATCTCAATTAATATTCAATTTGCATGTAGAAGAAGCAATAAAGGAATAACGATTCAAGGAAGGAAAAAAATTAGTATGCTACGATTTGCTGATGACATTGTCGTGTTAGCAAAACAGGTCGAGGATACTGAGAAGCTACTGAATATCATGAACAAAATACTGAAGGAAGATTTAGGACTAAATATAAACCAAAGCAAGACAAAAGTGATTAAATGTAACAGAAATGATACCAATAATAGTAGATTAAATATAAAAATAGGGTCGGATGCGGTAGAAGAAGTTAGTGAATTTTGATACTTAGGAAGTAAAATTACAACCGATGGCCGAACAGGAATGATGTTAAAAGCAGAATAGCACTAGCAAAAAGAGCCTTCATGAAAAAGAGAAACCTTTTAGTTTCAAATATTGATCTAGGAATTAGAAAGAACTTCTTAAAACTCTATGTATGAAGAACAGCAGAAAAGAAAGGAAAATTGAAACATTTGAAATGTGGTGCTATAGAAGGACGCTGAAAATTAAATGGACAGACAAAGTAAGAAATGAACGAGTTTTGAAAATGATGGGTGACGAAAGAAGTTTGTGGAAGAGTCTTACAGAAAGAAGAGACGGCATGGTAGGTCGTATTTTGAGACATGCTGGATTGGTTAATTTGTTAGTGGGGGGAACAGTGGAAGGTAAGAACTGCAGAGGAAGACAGAGATTAGAATATATGAAGCAGATAATTGAGGACGTGGGTTGTAAGGGGTATGTTGTAACGAGCCGCGCTGTCGCCACGTTACAAGGTGCATTTTTATTATATATGTAATAATATAAGAGTAATTTACATAAATCTTGGGCGACCACCTAAATAGATTTTTGTTGTAATTTTATAAAGTACGCAAGATTCCAAGTGAGGACTGTAATGAAATGTGAACATACAGTGTATCTTGGTAAAGCGAATATTCAAGAATTATTGAGCTATGTAGGCTTGAAGCTAATCTGGTCTTCCCAACCTTGGCGACAGACGTCGCGGATTTGGGATTTGCCGGACCACACACTCTGCTCCCTAGGGATAGGCGGTCAACAAGGTTACTCACCGGCGGGAAAACCTGCCGCCACGACAGAGTCGTCCCCGAACTTAGCCGAATATGTCCGACCTCTGTTAGATACTTGGCCAAATCACATATCGAGGATATCACGTGACATTAGGTGCCGACCTGAAGATCCAATCAAAATGAGCGTATAACTAAAATCCTGGGAATTTTGTTTATGTGAGCTTCGAGACTGCAAAGGGGCGGAGCGAGAAGTTTCCTCGTGGACCGAAGAGCGAGGAGCTGGACATTCTGACTTCGATCTTCGAGTCCAAGCTATGCGAGTCTAGTCTGAGGTTGACTTGGAAAGTTGGCTTCTCTCGCCAACTGCCGTTGTACGATTTCTGGCTGCCAGCTTGCCTTGCTGGAGCAAGCTTATCACAGCAACACAGCCGGTAATGCGATGATGCGCATTGTCAGACCAGAGATGCCTATAGCCGACTTGTGAGATAATCTCACATATCGTGGGTCCGCTACAGTCACCGCAGACATCAGACGCAGGACTACAATGGTAACTTATTACGACCAAGCCATCTGATTGTGCATTCCGTGAAACAGAACCCGTAAGCGACTTTGAGAGGATAGGTCCATGTTCTCACTTTGTAATTGTAAAAACCCCTGAGCTAGCGGCATAATTTGCCAGAACTAGTTATTTTCGAATGATATATTGTTCATTCTGGCGCCCATGATTTTCCTTTTTTAACTGTAAAGTCACAGTATTATGATACCTTTGTCTGAGGTCGTCATAACTTGTATTTTTCATTGTTTCCAATTGTCATTATTTCTTGCATTTTGATTCTGAGATATATTTAAAAGTAAATATACAATTGTTTGCTTGCTCATGACGGCTAATTGTAACTCTGAGCGTTGCTTTTATGATTTTGCCAATTTGTGTTAATGTTAACGGTAAATTCGCTCAGACTTGTAATCGCCAGTGATAAGAAAATAAATGTCATATTGTGACAATTTTCCTAAATTCCAACTAACGTCGAGATTCTTGCAAAATTAATAAATTTTCACTCCTTCATAAAAATTAAAATTAAAAATCCACAATTATTAATCATAAAGGTATGAAATATAATTGTAACGTGGTTTGCCCACCAAGGTACCCACCACAATGTAGACATGAAGAGGTTAGCACAAGATAGGAAGGGATGGAGGATTGCATCAAACCAGTCGAGAGAGTGTTCACAGAAAAAATATATGCCGACTACCTGCACTTCAGATGATATTGTTTTAGGTAGAATAACTGTGGCTACATAGGAGCCCCAGTTCGGTTGTTATTAGCAAGGCCTGACTGTGTTTTGACATTGACAAATCGAGCTGCGTTACTTATAGTTTTGCTGTGTCAAACGTATATGACGGATGGAAGTACATGTGATCGATCATAGAGTACGTCCAGAAGGCCTTAATGCTCCAGGAGTATGCATTGACCTTGTCTCACTGTTAGAACTCATTGAATTCGTCACGACAGTGTCGGACAACCCCCGCTGAGATCACGAGTTCTCTTTCAGTTCACAGGACAGCCCTCGGTGTACCCGTCCACTTCGTTAAGGTGTTGTGTTTAGCGGTGCAACCGAAGATTTTTCGAGTTTCCTCCCAGTAAACGACTCACGTCCTTCCACGGAAATGCACTCACAGGCGCCGTAATGTCAACTAATAGAACGGCAGTTGCGCCTTCTCATCACCGAATTACGACGGCGGAAGAAGATCTGTGATGAGGGAATAATCTTAAGTTTCTGCGAATCGCATACGCCCAAGCTGTGATGCGTCTATGGAGATCGCTGCACTGTATAGCCACAACTAGACGCCAGGCAAACTGGTCACATATCTCTGGCGGAAGGGGAAAAAAGGACAGTCAAAGGAGGCATCCATTAATTACGTGAGCGGCGTCCGGCCAAATCTCACAAAAGGAGGAGGTCAAGTAAAATCTCACACACACCCACCATTCTCTGCCATTTCTTCAATTGGCAGTGTTTTTGGGAGTTGTTATCCTAGGATATTTTCTCCAATTAATAAGGTTGGTCAATTCTTCTGAGTTGGTTGGTCAAATCTCACAAAGAGGGGGGGAGGGTCAACGGAAATCTCACGTGACATTTTGAAATTCCCGTTGACGTCAAGGTCATTAAAAGCGGGAAACGACTGGGATTAAGGAGTGGGAAGTAATTCTGCCATGGTTTTCCGAAGTAACCATCCCAATATTCTCGTGGAGTGATTTGCGGATACCATGGATAAACCCAAATCTGGGTGGCCGGGCGGGGATTCAGAACCGGGTTCTTCACCGAGCGTGGTGGGTGAGTGGTTAACGCTCTGGCCTCGCTTCCGGGAGAACTGCGATTCCAATCCCCGGTCGATGGTCGTTTGCGTTTCAATTTATTGGACAGATACGCGAAAATCTTTAAGTTACGAGTGCAACGAAATACTTCTTCCGCCAACCTATTTAGGTCGCAATGACCAGAGGGATATAGATTCGAGAAATAAGATGCCGTACTGAAGCTTTTATGTATTCCTTCTTTCCTCGCACTATTCGGGATTTGGTGGTCGCACCCTCTGCCATCCACAATGTTTGTGATTTGCAGAGTATGGATGTAGATGTAGAATGGCAGGGGTTATATGTCAAACCTATAGTGGGCGTCACGAACGAAGGCGGGTGGCGCAGTGAGAGACAGAAATAGGGACAAGGCTTAGGACGACGTTGCCGCATTTTCCAGCAGGAGGACGAGCGACGGAAGAGAGAGAAGAAGGAAGTATAGTAATTACACTACTATTACTAATATTACTGCTGTGTAATGATAATAATATGCGTTTTAGCAGCGCTTTATGTGCTAATACTATTAAAGGAGATATGAATGTCAGCCACAGCAAACAATCAACACTCGCGTAACCACGACGAGCGCTGGATTGTTACTGAATTCGATTGGCTACTGGCAGAGCGATGACGTTCATGCATAGAGCCAGGGCTGGCGCTAAGATTCTTGGGCCCCGGGTAAGCGATTCTAAGCCCCTACCCCCCCCCCCCCCCAGAAAATATTTTTACTTTACACTTTGGTATTTTTTTTTTTTTGGTAAATTCAGAACATTTTAATACAAAATTATTGGTGCAGATTTTAAAATTTGTGTTTGATTTCCATTTATTTAGGCACCCAGGCCGGTGGGCCCCCCTTTGGTGGCCCGGGCCCCGGGTACTATTGCCCCGCTTAACCCCCCCTAACGCCGGCCCTGCATAGAGCCTCGCTATACTGGACCGCCTACGTTCGTGATGCGCAGTATAGTCTCTAATGGCTCGTTCGCACTGGGCTAGTAATTTAGTCGAGTGGCGAGTATTTTAGTAGCTAAACTGACCAAAAATCGTTCGCACTACGGTAGTAGCGTGGTATTTTTCCAGATGAAAGGCTGCATCGCAATCAAATGAATGAGCTGATACAGCTTAGGTTAAGCGCTATTTTAGAAGAGATAGACCAAGAAGTTTATGCGATAGAGAGAAAAAAAAAAAAAAAAAAAAAAAAAAAAAAAAAAAAAAAAAAAAACAATGGGTACGAAAATGGGCTAATGAACAAGAGCTGAAATTGTCTTCTGAAGGAATTAGCATTAGAAGATCCCTACGAATAGTTTTCGAATGTCCAAATGTTGTGTTAATGAAAATGCAAGTCGCAAATCCAGCGTGAAGGAGTGCAATGCCGGCAACTACGTAATTACAGGCAGTGCTCTACTTTATTGCCACCGGATGTAGTTTATGGACACTCACACCTCGTATTTATACACGGAAAATCGGGCATTTCCTAATTCATCACAGTGCGAAGAAATCTATGAAACATTAAAGGAATTGAATTTCATAGAGATGCATCCAGTAAACTGAATCATTTTACTGAAGGAGTATAAACTGTTTCAGTACCAGCGCCTACATTTTTGGACTACTTTTTTTAACTTATGCGAGTAGATAATACTAGAAAGATTTTTATCGCTTTAGGTAGTACTTCTAATAAAAATAGGAATAACATCTTAATATATAATCTAGTTGCTATTGTAATTAAATTAAATAATTTAATAAAATTGTGCACTAAGCAGATGTTTTTAATTTTCAATTTATTTCTCACCAAATCCAGGTATGTTTATTGTATTTTCCAAATCCGTGCGCGCAGATTGCTTCCTTTTTTTGTTTTTATAGTTGGGGACTTAATATTCTACAAGCATTCATGTTCTACATACTTAGAAACAAATTTTAAAATTGTTTCTTCCTTCCAGCGAAACGACATTTTTGCTGCAGCTAATGAACTCGATTTAAACAATACGGTCAGATTTGTTTAGCCAATGAGCGAGTGAGCAGTGGCTCGTGGTGGGGGGTGCTACTCGCTCGGTTAATAGAACAAAACGGATCGACTCGACTAAACTACTCGACTAAATTTCATTGTTCACACACGTTTAGTTACTAAATCACTCGACTAAATTACTCGCCTTAAGCCCGACAAAAATGACGCGTTTAACGGAGTGTTCTGGCAATTCATTTCTCTGCGGTTGCCTAAATAAACAGAATTGTTGTTACGTAATGCACATAACATTATTTTGCAATTTGAACATATTTCGGTTGTAATTTACACAGCGATACAGAAATAATGATGTCAGAATCACGGAACCAATTAAATTAAAAATAAATTATGAACCCCAAAACCTTATGCCACAGCGCGTGATATTGGTTTTATTCCTGGCCCAGGTCTCATTCAGCGCGATAAATACGGAACTACTTCCATCCGTATGAAATAATAACTTCACTAACTCGGCGCTCATGAAAGCAGTTTAAATTATTTATAAAACAAAATTCATTGTGAATTATTCTGTAAGAAATTGTGTCAGTTGTCATTCTGGACCAGTCTGCGTTTCGACATAACCACAACTTCTACTAATATTGCTATTCAAAAGTCATAGCTGTATTGCGATCTGAATTTGTTCCAATGGAATTATTTACATGTGTCTGGTAGAGTGACATCAGTAATATAAGCAACTAATAATTGATATATCAATTTAAACACAGTACATACTTTTCGGCAAATCATTTCTTCGAGTATATTATAACAGTGACTAAACATATCTACATCGAATATAAATATCCTGTAAGCTCGTCAATAATGACGTGTTGAATGCAGTATTTTAGCAATTTGTTTCGTCGCTAAATAAGTATAATTGTCATCAAATAATGGTCATAATCTTGAAAATGATGTAATGCATATATTTTTACCTTACTGTAACACCGAAAGAATTTTAAATAAGAAAAAGCAACTAATAATTAATATTTCGATTTTTACGAAATACATACTTTCTTTTTAGTGTTCTGTCAGCGCATTTACTCGTGGATGCTCAGTTACATAAAACTGTTATTAAATAACGCGCATAACCCTAACATCTGCGGTCGTCATTGGTTGGGCAGCGGAGGCGGGAAGCGTGACGTCAGAGGGTGTCAGACATCGGTACATCGTGACAAAGAAAGCGTTTTATGTTGTAGGATTAGTCAATTAATTACAAGTTTCCTGTAACTGTTATATAAAATGGAATACAAATATTTAGGACCCAGAAAATGACTTTAGAGAGCATGGTTATTTGGTAGTATAGACAGTGGCTTCGAAAATGTAAAAAAAAAAAAAATATTCTTAACGTATCGTCAGTCGGGCACGGTGTTGCTTGAACTAACTATGCATTATCGAGTAAGCCAACTGTCCGTGCGGTGACGATGTCGGAACAGCCTTGAGTGCGGCGAGTACGGGTATTCTCTGAGACCCACTGCTGTTGCTGGAATCTCCAGCCGTATCAGCAGAACTCATCGTCAGGTACTCAGGAGCTCCGCCAAGGTCACAGCCTTCACGTAACAGCAGGAACTGATCACATAACATCTCAAACTCCTTCACGCCCTTCACTAATTCCTCGATACCTTCACTGTTGTCTATCTAACCACTAAACGTCCAAAACGATCTTGATTAAATTTGACAAGAAATTACTATGTATCATTAAGAAGGACATGGTTATTTTTATCAGGATAAATAACATATTTCGTCACGAAATTTTGTTAAATAACCGAACGGTGATAGACAGACGGATACCGCGTGTGCGTCTTTAATGTTTATCGGTCACTCAGGCTTTGTTTGTCTCACAGTCAGATTGTGTACGACCTGATCATAACTTCCATATACAGACACAACTTACTGTGGATTTGCGCTGTGCGCGATGACTATCAATAAAATAAGGGACAGAGGCTGAAAGAAGCCTGGGTACTCTTACAGTTAGAAGAGACGTGTGTTGTTTTTTTTTTTTTTCCATGGGCAGTTTTATGTAGCTGTCCAACCCCCAAAGCACTGCAAAACCAAAAACGTTGTGTACAAAACGGTATTGACGTAAGATGTCCCCAGAAAGTTTTATAATTTTGAACTACAAACAAAAATCTGCCAGAGGATCTGTTTCAGGTAGCCTTCCTCTATTACCCCCACCCCCCAAGTTCATTGCTATTTTTAAACACGTTGCTAATTGTTCTATTCATGAGACAGCTTCAATGGTAGAATGGTATGGTGATGGCTTCGCCGCCTTATTTTCCAGATTCTTTGCTTTTTGGGACATCTTTTACATAACTTATATTCTAGCAATAAATTTCTAATTCCACTCGACCAAAGTCGAGGGTAACAGGTAGTATTCAAGTAATTCTTTCCCTTCCTTGATTTCTCGATTTACTTGTTTTCTCTCCTTGCAGTTTTCCTGCTATTGTAGGGTCGCTTTTTCAGGACGCACCGTGTTTTGCCTGGCGTCTCTCAAATGGAGGAATAAGTCGTCTTGCCTCCTGTCTGGGAGAGCCGGGCAAAGTGGTCACGGGGCTTCTGAGAGTCAAGGGGTGAAGCCATCAGGCTGTAAGACTCACAACACGTTCCATTCAACGCCCTCAGTTACCTTCAAAGGCCATATCCGATTAGCATCTCTAGAAGTTATTAGAGTAATTATGATTTTTAATCACCCTGATGTCTACTAAGTGTTCAGATTATGTACATAATTAATAAAAAATTAGGAGACATACTGCTTCTATGCGAAAGTGTTTTGCAAAAATGATGTTTATGCTACAGATTCACGGTTTGGAGAGCCTACTGTTTCGTTCCGTTGTTAAGTTAAAACTGTTTCTGTAACGGCATCAATCCGGGCATAGTGGTCACGGTTTGTATCCCGATTCCCTTACTTATCTAATGCACCCCGTCATCACTCTTTCTAACAGGTGAAGGATTTTGAACCCTTTCCCTACCACCTGTCCAATGTGTCCTGACCAGTTAAGTCTGCTATCAAATGTTATGCCGAGGTATTTACATTTCGTGTCTTCAATAAGTAGCTCCATCGCCACTTATAATCATAATCAAACTTTAGCTTTTTATCTGTGTACTCTTCTTTGCATTTATCTTCATCCCATGTTGACTCACCCAGCTAGTTATCCTATCTAGATCACCTTGCAGATGTTTACAGTCTTCTATTGTTTTGATCCTTTTACATAACATTGTGTCATCTGCAAAAAATCTAACTTCTGACAGTAAGCCATTAACATAATCATTCATTAAATTAACGAATAGCAATGGTCTCAGTACACTAACCTGTGGAACTCAGTTATTCACTCTTACTACTTTTGATACTGCTTTTCCTACCATAACTTTTTGCTATTATTACGTTTTAGGAATTCTTCTGTCCAGAAAATCATCTATTCTATCAACTCCAATAGTTTTTACCTTATTTAGCACCATTTTATGGCTCACTCTGTCTAATACGTTTGAAAGATCAAGTGCTACACTATCAACTTGGCCTCCCTTGTCCAATTCATCAGAAATATGTTGCATATTGTGCTTTAGATTAAGCTGCCCCCGTCAGTAGAAATATAATAGTCAACTGCTGCCCCATGTTGCACTATTTTATTATTTATTTCTCGTATGGATAAGCAACTTATACAATACATATATATACGATGACAAGAACGTTGGTAGCGTTCACAAGTTGATGTCCAGTTCTTCCAGCCATTCTATGAAGGAACTTGTAGCTCCAAAAACATCTTCGAATGGTCCATCATACTTCCGTAGAGGGCATTCCTTGATAATATTCTCCACACTCTGGGAAGGAGCACCGCAGTCACATGCAGGAGAATCCTGAAGACCCCACTTATACAGCATGGCGTTGCATTTCGCATGGCCTGTTCTTAGGCGATTTAGTTTGACCCACTGGTCTCTATTTAGATGGAATCCTGGAAGTCCAGTTGTGGGATCTTTAATATCTGGATGTTTCACAGATGCCGAGTTCCAGCTTTGTCGCCATTTTTTCTTGTCATCAAAGTCAAATACATCTTGCCATACCGGATTTCTGGATTTAAAACGAGTGGGAGGTAAGTCATTTAGGACCTCGTGGATTGGGAGATCCTGTGGATGGTCAGGATGGTGCATTTTTATCCATTCACGTGCCGTTGCTTCTTGGCGTTTTATCTCTGGAGGTGTTATTTTGCTAATTGGGTGTAACCAGGGGACTGGGGTGGATTTTAGCCTGCCAGTTATTACTCTCATACACTCATTCAGATGGACGTCGATTTCTCTAGTGTAAGCACTACATTGCCATACTGGAGCACAGTACTCAGCAACAGGGTAAACCATGATGAGAGCGGTTGTTCGTAGTGAGTCCGCATCAGCTCCCCACGAAGTACCAGCTATCTTCTTCATGATATTGTTTCGTGTTTTAAGTTTCTGACTTGTGTTTTCGAGGTGTTGCACTGATCTCGGTGGACAGTAATTAAACACTTACTGTTTTGCTACTGCTCGAGTTGACGATAAGCGGCTGTTCTCTTAACGTTGCAGTGAGAGCGCACAGTACGACTCATGCGGGAGCAGTGAGTCACAGAGCCGACCTTGCCCGGAGCATTTACCCAGAACTTGGTCTACGCGTCACTGCAAGGTCGGCCGGCGCCACTCACTGGCAGAAACCAGATCTCAGAGACCAGAATACTGCGGACAGCCGGCGAGTTTGCAGCGACTCTGCGTCGGCTTCTCGGGGATTTCACATTGGCGGATTTCTCCAGTTTCCGCTCATTACTGGACTCGGGCAGTTCACAGGAAACTGTCTTAACATCAGATTGCGGAAGAATCGTTGCGTGTTTTTCTGGACAGATTTCGAGAGCGGAAGTAAGTCTGGAATCAGATAACCGGATTATGATTCCCCGAGAGGGAAACGGGAAAGCTCGTCTGAAGTGTAGCCGGACGATGTGAGGGAATTGTTAGTAAGAGTTCCAACTAAATGTTTTTGTCTTATATTTGTCTTTGAGTAGAAAAGCTTTTTTTTTATCTTTGGTTGCCGTGTAGCAGAAACCATCACTGCACGTCAAGTGGATGAGCGGCTAACGTTCTGGCCTCTTATTCTGGAGGACGCGGGTTCGAATCCCGTCCGATGATCCAGATTTGTGTTTTCTATGGTTGCCCCAAATCATCCCAAACGAATGTCGGAATGGTTCCTTCAAAAGGTCATTGACGAATTGCTCCACATTCCTTGCCCCCAGTCCTTTCCTGCCTCTAACAACGTCGACGAGGCGTATATCCAAAAAAATACTGAAAACCAAAACAAAAGACTTAAATCTTCATCAAACGACAACAACTCTGCCAGGTAGTACCAACCTAAACTTACAAAACTGCGGCGTATCCGATACGGGATGTGAGCAACTGGTCGGCCCGGGAGACTGAAAACTTCGCCCGGATCGGCGAGCTGAGACATGAATTATTCATTAGTCAGACTGTACAATCAGCGAGGACGTAAAAATGGAGACACGGCGCATACAAAGCGCTCCAATGAAGACGCTTCTCAATTTTCTTGATTGAGAAGACGGAAATTTACGAGTCGCTTCAATGAGAGACACAGAGGCGCAAAAAGGCAGCGCAGTTTCCTTCATCCTTAAGTATTATCTCCTATCACAGAATACGGCAGCTACTTCCAACGGCTCGAAGTTAAAACCTGCAGATCCTATTTTACGAGATTTGCATACGAGCTGTCACCATCAAATATTGTTTTATTCTTTTATTTAATTTATTTACTAGCTGCTGCCCATGACATCGTTCGTGTTTGTCAAAAATTTTTTTTTTTTTTTTTTTTTTTTTTTTTTTTTTTTTTTTTTTTTTTTTTTTTGCTGTCGTCAGTGTTTCAACTGGTTTGATGCAATCCTCCATCCCTTCCTATCCTGTGCTAGCCTCTTCATTTCTACATACCCCTTACAACCCACGTCCTCAATTATCTACTTCGTATACTTTAGTTTCTGTCTTCCTCCACAGTTCTTACCTTCGACCGTTCCCTCCACTAACAAATTAACCAATTTTCTACGTCTACATATACGTGTTATAACAGGTGACGAAACATGGGTTTACGGATATGACGTCGAAACTAAGGCCCAATCGTCTCAGTGGAAGCATCCTGGCTCGCCAAGACCGAAAAAGACTCGACAAGTGCGGTCGAACGTGAAGGTTATGCTTACGGTGTTCTTCGATTTTAATGTCATAGTGCATAGTGAATTCTTGCCACAAGGCCAAACGGTAAATAAGGAGTACTACCTACAAGTTCAACGCCGTTTGCGTGAAGCAATCCGAAAAAAAAACGTCCGGATTTGTGGAAAAACAATTCATGGCTTTTGCACCACGATAATGCACCAGCTCACACTTCGTTGCTTGTTCGTGAATTCTTGGCCAAAAACAATACTGTTACGATGTCCGAGCCTCCATATTCGCCAGACATGGCTCCGTGTGACTTTTTCCTATTTCCAAAAATAAAGAGAACCTTAAAGGGCCATCGTTTTACAAGAATAGATGACATTAAAAGCGCATCGCTGAAAGAGCTAAAGGCTATCCCAAAAATCGAGTTTCAGAAGTATTTCGACGATTGGAAGAAGCGCTGGCAGAAGTGCATAATATCTAATGGGGACTATTTTGAAGGCGACAACATTAATGTAGACAAATAAATAAATATTTTTTTTCAAAAAACGAAAATTCCCGTTATTTTCTGAACACACCTCGTATACTCTGCAATTCAAAAAATTGTGGGTGGCAGAGGGTGCTCAGCACCAAAGCTAATCTCTTTGCTGTGCGTTCCAGTCCCGAATGTTACGAGGGAAAAAGAGAATTCGTATAAGAATCAGTGCGACACCTTATTTTTCTAATCTTATCTTTCCTGTCACTCCGACTCAAATAGGTTTTTATGTTTTTTGCACGGAACCTTAAATATTTCCAAGGCGAAAAGTTAGCCTATGTCAGTCCCTGCCAAATCAGAAACCCGCCGGTGAAAGTTCCGTCAAAATCGGTTCACACAATATGTTTCATATAAATTATTTGTATATGATAATAACTGAAAAATGTGTTCTATTATAGAACATTCTAGTTAATTAAAGAAGATTCTAGATCATTTTGTATATTCAAGTACATTCTAGCACATTCTACAAGATTCCAAAGATTTTTTTTAGAACTCTTTGGTTGAAATATGAAAATGTCTAGGTCGACCACTTTCAACCACCATATCCTCCACACCACGACAGCTACCGACATGAAACCACCGTGGTGCACGATGGTAGACTCCAGGCTGCTACCACACACAAACACCTGTGGTCTGCGCTAGGTAGTTGTGGCTGCAAAGTGACATACAGGGACACACAGTCTATATATATATATTATTATCTGGACCCTGTCGGATCACGCAAAGTCTTAACGATTCAGTTTTCTTAGTTTCCATATAGCTATCATTTTTTCTCCGTGGATTCTCTTCCTTTCTTCAGTCCACTTCGTCCCCGGTCTCTTAATGACTTCATTCTCTGGCGATACTTCCCACTTGTTAATTTTTTCTCTGTATGTTTGTCTATCTACGATTTCTGATGAGTTTATGTGGGCTTTTTCCATGTCTTTTCTGATCTCCTGGAACCAGGGCATAGTTTTTAGCTGTTCTATATACGTCACAATTTTATGAATCAGTCTTGTTGCTGGAAGTCTGTGGATATGTCCATAAAATCTTAATCTTCGTTTCCTGATGTCTGCCGCGAGGTTTGACAGTCTTTCTGTTGCTTTTCGAGATTGTAGTCTATATCCGTCATCTGTTTTTTCTGTGCCAAGAATCTTTCTTATAAATTTGCGTTCTTCTTTCAAAATGCTTTCTAGGTCACCTTTCCTGTGTAGTGTTGAAGTTTCGCTGGCGTACAGGGCTTCAGGTTTAATAACTGTGTTGTAATGTCTGACTTTTGTATATATGGACAAACATTTTTTATTATGTATGTTGTAGGTTCTACCGTAGGCTCTCCTAAGTTTTTGCATGCGAACTTTCTGTGCTATTTTCTCTCCTCCTGTGGGTTCGATGATTTCTCCCAGATACTTGAAATATGGGACTCTCTCAATTTATACATATTTTGTGACCAGATTTTGAGTGTGGAGTTTTGAACAGATGAATTTGGTTTTTTGGAACGATATTTGTAAGCCTACTCTTTTAGCGCATTCTTTGAGAGTTTCTATCTGTTTGATTGCTGTGGTTTCATCATCTGCTAGTATGGCTAAATCATCTGCGAAGGCTAGGCAGCAAATTTTAATACCATTCTTACGTCGTCCGAGTTGTATAGGTTTCCAATAGTTCTGCTGTTCAAGTTCTTTCTCCCATTCTCGGATGACTTTATCCAGAACAAGGTTGAAGAGTATCGGGGACAGACCATCACCTTGCCGAACGCCGGTATTGATCTTAAACGGTTCAGATATCTCTCCCATGAATTTCACTTTGGAGGTTGTGCCGGTGAGTGTTTAATGAGATTTCGGGTTTTTGGATATATATAAAATTTTAATGGCTTTTAGCCTTAGCAGCCACACAGCCAACCTTTTGCAAAAGTTTCCACTGGCATCTGCAACAGCATTTTCAACTAATTGTTCAGCTTAATAATATGCATCGTAATGGTAGGAGTAAAAAAAACAAAACTATACAACTTATGGAACGACTTACAACCAGTGATGCGTTACAATTAATCATTATACAACCCAAATGTATACACACACTAGTAGATACATCAGTGCGTTAAAATATATAGTACCCAAAGCAAAATACTGCACAAGTGTTAAAAGAAAAGGATTCAAGCTGTTTAAACGGATCAGTTTTGCAATATATATTTAATAAAAAAAGGTCAATGAAATATATTTTCATCTTTGAAATAATACATTGAGGTCCCGTAAATGTTTTTGTCGTTAGATGATAGCAAAATAGTCGCATTCCCAGGAAAAGGTATATGAAGGTTTTTTAAAATTGTATCAGCATTTTGTGTTGCGCCAATCTATACTTTTGGCGGAAATAAAAAAAGAATGTGATTTGAGTCGCAGGGTCTCAGCAGCCACGTTTTGGCTTTTCTCTATGACCTATCATTGAGTTAAATGATTTGGGAAGTTACCATGATGGAATCGGCCTGCTGACGTTCCAGTTATTGAACCAAGGCTTCGCGGCGATGACTGGTTGTAAACGGCCGTAGTGACAAGCATATATATATATATATATATATATATATACAGGGTGTTACAAAAAGGTACGGCCAAACTTTCAGGAAACATTCCTCACACACAAACAAAGAAAATATGTTATGTGGACATGTGTCCGGAAACGCTTACTTTCCATGTTAGAGCTCATATTGTGGACGGCTGTGATACAATACGCCATTCTCCAGGGCTGCATCAGCGCATCAGGGATTCCATGCGACGGAGGGTGGATGCATGTATCTTCGCTAACGGAGGACATTTTGAACATTTCCTGTAACAAAGTGTTTGAAGTCACGCTGGTACGTTCTGTTGCTGTGTGTTTCCATTCCATGTTTAATGTGATTTGAAGAGAAGTAATAAAATGAGCTCTAACATGGAAAGTAAGTGTTTCCGGACACATGTCCACATAACATATTTTCTTTGTTTGTGTGTGAGGAATGTTTCCTGAAAGTTTGTCCGTACCTTTTTGTAACACCCTGTATATATATATATATATATAGAGAGAGATAGAGAGAGAGACAGAGTGTGCTATTACAGTACTAAGTAATCGTTTTCTTAAGTAACTGGTCGTTTAGAAGTAGGTTGACGTAACGTATGTTCATACACCAAAGAGATTGGAGTTTAGTATTTGAAAGATAATAATGAACTCGATTTAAAAATCATTTGTTACAGAATTTATTTAAAAATATTTTTACAAAAATCATGTTTAAAAAAATCACTAAAATACCATGGAAGAATGATGGTTGAGTTATTGCCATTCGCATGTTGTATTTAATCCACTACATTTTTGTACATTTTTTTGAGCAAATTTATAAAAAGATATTTTTAAATTGAGTCAGATATTGTATCCCAATGGAGAAGGAAGCTTTCAAATAGAAAGAAAAATTTATTATGCGAAAGTCTGGATAAAAACCTGAGGAAAAACTAGCTAAATGTTTTGTATGGAGTGTAGGACTATATGGGGCTGAAACATGGACGCTACGCAAAGAAGATCTAAAGAGGTTGGAAGCTTTCTAAATGCGGATATGGAGGAAAATGGAGATAATAAGTTGGAAAGACAAAGTAAGGAATGATGAAGCGCTGGAACGAGTAGAAGAGCAAAGGTCACTCATAAAAACAATAAGGAACAGAAAAAGGAACTGGATTGGTCGTGTGTTGAGGAATGAGTGCCTGCTTTAAACTGCTCTGGAGGGAATTGTAAACGGAGGGAAAAGAAGAGGTCGGCGAAGGGAGAAAATGATTGATGACATCACGGAGAATGGGGAATATATAGAGACGAAGAGAGGGAGGCTTGGAAGGCTGTCACTGTGCATGGACCTTCTGAATAGTAGAAAACCCTTGATTGTATTTCAAATGCTGAATATCAGTATGTGATGTCTGCTGACAGAAGTTTCGTCCGCCTACTTGTTAAAGACGAGTTACTTCAAAAACAATTACCTGGTGTCGTAGTAAGACACTCTGACATGTTTGACGGTGATTGCATGTAAGAGGAAGCTGTGAGGAATTATGCCACAGTAATTAAGATGGCCGGTCTTCACCGGTGGTGAACGGATCTCTATTTTCCTCGTCTCATTTACACTGCGCGTTCGTTTCTGTTCGATTTTGTCCCAACAGTACAACATCGTTTCGAAAGTCACTAGACTTTTAATTTCGTGATACAACTCGCAAGACATTTATCATTTCATCAGTTCCTGTGGGATAGATTCTGCACTATCTGAGGTAACTTCAAGAGAAATGAGCGCAAAAGTTGCTGCTGAATACGTCTTGCGTAGGCACGCATTCTGTCCATCGGATAATAATAGACGTCGAAAATGTAATGAACAAGAAGAACTCCAAGCGAGTGAAGAAGGTCAAGTTGTTGAGATTGATTCCATTTCTTTTTAGGCATAGGTACTCAACCTTTTTTGCTCCATTGCCATTTTCTGAAGAGAAAATCACTCGCCGCCCCCATTTCAAAATGCTGGGGTTCCTCGCAATAGCCCATGGGCGCCTCCTGACATATCCCGTATATCCTTTCCAAACTATTACCCTTTTGGATAGGTGCAATGCACCCTCCGCCACACACTTTTAGTGAATCGCGGAGTAATAATAATAATAGTAAAAACACAACACTTTCCTCTTCTTTCGGAGAATAATGTAACACATAGCGCTCCAAAGTTGGTGACGCACTTATTCAGTGATACGACTACGCTCCTCGTAGAAGAAGAGTGGCAGATAAGACCCCAAATATCTAAAAATTACACCAACGTCAAACTACTCACTAATAGTTGTATATTAATTTTTAAAAATATATTTTAATCAAACATTGAGCAATGATCCAATATTGCTAATATTTTTTAATGAAGTAATTTTAAAATCTGTCTTATTTTTCAATCTATGATTCAAAGATATTCATTAAAATGTATTGGCAATATTGGAACATCGCTCAGTGTTTGATTAACAAATACATATTATTGAAAATTAATATATAATTATTAGTGAGTGTTTTGAGATTATTATAACGAGACTAATTTTTCGATATTTGGTGTCTTTATTTGTAAATCGTCTTCTTCTGGTCCCTGTCCGTTCCGGATGTCGGCGGCCATCTTGGCTGTCTCGTCTCTGCTGGCTGATGCTCGTATTAGCTCCGTAGTTGTCTTCGAGGTCCATGCTCTCAGATATTTTAGCTAGGAAGGTCTTCTCCTGCCAGCGTTTCTCTTTCCAGGTATTTTCCCCTGGAGAACAGATTGCAGGAGTTCATAACGGATATTGTTCCTCATGATGTGGCCAAGGTACTGAAGCTTTGGTGCTTTTATGGTTGTCAATATTTCCATTTTCTTATTTTTATTTTTTTATTTTACTAGCACTTCAGCATTTGTCATGTGATCTGTCCAACATTCAACATTTCAAAAGCTTCTAGCTTTTACTGAATGTTTCCGTTAATGTCCGCGTTTCATCGTCAAACAGGAGGACGGAGAACACATAGCAGCGCAGGAGTCTCATCTTCGTGGTAACTGATAAATTACGACTTTTAAAAAGATTTTTCATTTTATTGAAATTTCCCCTGGCTTTTCCAATACGTGACTTTTCTTAATCAGATGGTTCCCATTGGCTGTTTACTGTGGTGCCGAGATACGAATTCCTTAATTCAACTGTTAAGTTGTCCGTCATTAGCAGCCTTAAATCGTCGCGTCTCACTATTCAGAACCTGTTTCTTTTCTTTGCTGGTAAATTGCTGACTACGCTAAATCCTCTTTCGGCTATATATGATCATGGGAATAGAACGAAAATCTACTTTCAAGCAACTCTTAAAGTCGGATGTAATACTGGAAAGCAGGCGGCAGTGGTTGGTCATTAACGCCTCCCGTATTTGCCTTGGACCAGAAACGCCCCCCACGATCTCTTCAACGGCCAACGGGGGCTGGTACCACCCCCGTTGTGAACCACTGTTCTAAAGCCACGTATTCACTTGAGAACGGTCAAGCGAATGATTAGCTCATTCTTTTGAGCGCACTCGTTTGAGCGTGCTCAAGAAAACGGAAATTTTGGTCGAACGAGCCTGGTTTCAGTGCTCAGAAAACGCTCGGCTATTGATGTGACGTCACGTGTGCGTGCGGCAGCTGCGGCCTTATTATTATTATCCATATGATGTCAAAGAAGAAATGAGAAGTACCATGGCGGTGGATTAGAGAAAGTTATCGTCAGCGAAGAAATTATCTTAATAATTTAATTCGCGAATTAACTTTTGAAGGAGATAATGAGCCTTTTCAAAACTTTAGAACATGTCAAAGATCGATTTCGAATATTTCCTGTGTTTAGTTGAACCTCATATTAAATACCACTGTAAACATATGCTAGAGGCGATCCCACCAGGAAATAAATTAATGATTTAAGATTCCTTCCTTCGGGAGATTCCTATACAAACCCGCAGTATGTGTCCAAAGTATCTAACATCAGCAGCCCTTTTGTACCGGTATTCTGAGACGATACTGTTCAGTCACACCAAAATTATATTTAGGTTGGTAGCTATTTATTATTTTTATAGACTTTTACTACCAATATATATACAGATATTGTTTTTAATTTTTTTCTTTACGTCATAAATACCATGGTTTAATACCTCGCTGATATCACGCCATGCATCCTCTCATTTACATCCATTATAAATACTGTTCGTATGGGCTTTTCCGTAATAACTTCTCTGATGCATACCGATTAATTGTTGTCAAGCAAGTGTCGCTGTCCCGCATGCTCGCGCTCATTGTAAAAACCGCCAAAACAGCGTCCACACTGAGCGCCGAACACTCGCTGGCTCGCCTTTGAACATTCTAAAATACCGACACTCGATCGGCTCGGCCCAAGCGTGCTCAGGCGTCCACACTTGATCGGCTCGCTTCACTGAGCGGCTCATTCGCCTGAGCGTGCTCAAGTCGATACGAGGCCTAAGGTATCTGGACTAGGGAGTTGTACCTAGTGTTGCAAAAAACTTTTTTTTTTGGCTTGAAAAAAAAAAAAAACTTTATAATATTACTATTTTAGAGTTTATTCTAAGTACTTATCTTAATTTTTAAATCTACTCTATTTTTCTGGTTCAGTAGAAAAAAAAATTAGGACAATATTGGCAACATTGACTGAAATTTTCTTTTATGAACGGGGATAACCCGAAGAGGCTAGGTTGCGCGAGAAGGAGTCCCCGTTCCCCGTTGTTTGGATTGATATTTGCTATTTGAACTAGTGCTGCCAGCCCTACGAATTTATCTATAGACCTACGGATCTTTTCAAAAAATTAGGAATTTAAAATTTATCTATGGTTTTTGCCTCTTTTTATTACTTATTGTCCTTTACTTATATCCGTATACTTGTTAAACTCTCAGAGTATAGTGGCATTGACTCATTAAATTGTCAGTAATTATGAATCGTTTCCTTGCAACTGTTAGTGTAAACCAATGATTGAAAAGAAGTAAAGCTCTTATTAAGTATGATAACAGATTTAAATTCAAACTTAAAAAACCGTAATACAGAAATATTGGCGCAGTCTTTATGCACAGTGTGTACTTTGCTCACAATTTAAAATTGCAATCTCAAAATCTTTTACGTACAATACAAGAACAACCAGTGAAAGAAAAGGTAACTACTTCTGAAGTTAAGGATATAGAGGAGACAGAAGAAGAAACAGAAAATTCCGACACTGACCAAACTAGTGTTAGTAGTGCTGATACTACTGAATGTGGTACTGACATAGAGGATGAAAAAATTATGTTACCTATATAGATACATTTATGAATCATTATGTAAGACATTACATGATTCAGTAAGATTTAAAACAAACTTGTGAAATGTAAGTTCCTTAAATAAAAGTATAATTTGTCAAATATATTGTTTTCTAAAAAAAACCAGGGTGCTAGGTTTTTTTCATGTATTTTTTTTTTCACAAAGCTGAAAAATAACATTTTGTTTTTTCAATTTGCAACAGTAATCGTGACTCAGGCTATTTAACGGCAACTCGTCCAGGAAACAGACATTTTGCCGGACGATGAAGTTCGAAACCTCTGCCGCTATGGGAGACCCGACAACTTCTTACAGTGGTAACAGGTGTTTATCAGAAACGTTATCGTAATGTTTACGAGGCAGCACGGAAAATAATACCGACAATTGCGTTCCAGTGTTATTCTACGTCTGTTAAGGTTTTTTACAGGCTCATCCTCTCGGTTTCTAATAGCCACATAGTAAAACCGAAACTTGGTTTTAAACTACTTGGCTCGGTCTAGGGGGAGGGGGTTGGGTAAAAGACTACGCTGGGCTACGTTTGGGGAGGGGGGTGTTCAGAGCAAGCCACGTAGTTTTCCATTCATATTATTTGCCACATTTAAAATAAGGTTCTAGACAGACAACAACATGTGGATATTTATCTCTGTCATTTAATGATCTCCGTATGTAATTTAGATATCCTATATAATGACAGTCCTGAGCATGAGTGTGACTTGAAGTCATAGCGTTGGGTTGCACGGGGCTGGCGCATTACGATTCGAAAAACATTAAACACGCCGTACCTAGACTCAAATTCGTTCCCATCCGGGATTTTCCAAGAAAGTGACAGTTCATATTGTTTTATAGTTTGAAATAAATCTGTTTTGATTAGGATCTCTCACGTCTGACAACACCATGCGTTGATGTAATAATTTTAATTTTTCTTCTGTCGTGTTAATTTCAGTGCTTCTTTAAGTTTAGCGCTAGTTCAAAGTATGGCCGTGCTGTACAGTAAATTTACGGGGCTTATCGAAAATATTTAATGTTTAATTACATCAAGGAGTCATTCCCTGGCAATATAGAAGTAAAGTTAATAAAATTGCAGCAAAAGAAATCAAAGAAAGCAACTCTTCTTATTTTTTTATAGGTATAGTTTGTTGTATTTTATCAGTCAATGAAACTGCCACCGGAGCATGCGCTCCATTGCAATTTAATTAAATATTATTATTATTACTATTAACGATGATCAATGAGATAAGGAGAACGTTTTTAGTAACATCTCAAGAAGAAAACGATCCCTGACTGTATCTGAGGTTTTTTCACAATAATTAATCATTTTCAGAAGTGACTAATGTCAAAATTTCAATCGGAATTATAATCATATAAAAATACATAACGCAAATATCTGTTCCGTTAATTATATACGCAATAATTTTAACGATAGGCTGTCAAAAGAAAAGAGTATAAAATGTTTTCTGGCAGTAACAGGGAAAAAAGCTACGTGCTACACCAGGGGGAGGGGAGGGGGCAAAAACAACTTCAGAGTACGTCGTGGAAAGGGGGGGGGGGGGGGGGGTTACAAGGGCGGCCAAAATGGAGCCACGCTCCCAAGTCACCAGGACCATGTATTGTACGGGCTACTGCGAAGCCGGTTTCGTTTATCGTCTTCTGGAAGACGGCAATTAATGTTTATGAGCTCCACAGGTTGTCGTCGCAGAGAACAATGGGTACTAAAGTGCGACCGAGTCACCTTCCCTATTGTCCTGTTCGAGGAACTATTAAAAGTCCGTGCAATTCACTTTCGTCAGGGGAAGAAACCTACTCTCCCCTGAGTATTAAGTGCGAAGATGTTACTTCTCAAAACGCACTGTACATAGGAGTGGAACGTTGTTCGTTTCTTTAAAGAGTTTAATTCCTGTTACAACTCAGCCATACTCCTACATAAGATAGAGAATTGCCGGATCATTCCAAGGGATTTCACAGAGTGAACCGTAAAATGGTGTTAAATAAAGTGAAAACTAACGGAGTCGGTGAAGCCTGGGTACATGATTTCTTAAAAGGTAGAATGCAAAGCTTTCAGTAGGAAATGCAGCATCAAAAGAGGTGAAAGTTTCTATGGGAGTACAGTAGGGCAGTGTACTAGGGCCATTGCTATTCATTATTAGTAATGAATCGTTGTGTTGATGGTTTACTGTCAGATGTTTGATCGTTTGCTGATGAGGTAAAGGTGTATAACACGATCAAAACTGGGAAAGACCGTAAAACACTGCAGGGTGATATCTAGTTGGGTAGCTAAACATGGGATGAAGATAAATACAAAGAAGAGTCAGCTTAATAGGTACACAAATTAAAAAATTAAAACTAAATGATGTTTATGATTACAGGATGAAGCCATAATTGCCTACTGAGGATTTGAAGTGTAAATAGGTTGGTATAAAATTTGATAATCAACTCAAATGGGCAGAACACATTGGACAGATAGTAGGAACGGGTTACAAAATTCTACATTTACTGGAGAGGATGATGAGATATGTAGCAGAGAAGTAATGGAATTGGGTTACAAAACTTTGGTCAGACCATTGGTTGAATATGGTGGGTAGTTTAGGACCAACATTTTGGGTATCAAGTACTAAAGTTGGAGGCAGTGCAAAGAAGGGCTGCTAGATTTTTTTTTTTTTTTTGGTGTGAAAATCATTGTAGGACTCAGTCAGTGGCTGATAAAGGAGTTGGGTTGGGAGTCATTGGAGGAAAGGAGGAGGGTGAAGAGAATGTACAAGGCACATGTTACTCATAAGGCTTGGAAAAACATTGGTTGATAAATTATGAGTAGTGCAAAGAAGTGAAAAGTTGATCACGGTACAAGCTGTCAATCGATTTCATACATAAAGGAGTGGGAAAATTTTCTTTTTTGGGGAAGGGTGTCAGTGTTTGCAGTAAAGTACCAACGGAAGTGATGAATAATATACCAAAAGCGTTGAAAGAATTTAAAAATAAAATACGTAAAGGGTAAAAGTAGATGGATGAGGAATCTACGCTCAAAGCATATAAGATAAAATAATAAGGAGAAATGGATAAATACGAAACTGGTGCAACTGCTACTGGAGCAAGCGATCCATTGCCGTTAAATCCAATTAAAATTAAAAATTTTGATCCTTTGTGTTAATAACAGGAAGCATTTCTAATGAATTAGGTCCTTCCATCTAATTATACCATTTCAACCATAAAATGTTTCATTGGCAACATTTCGTCTGGAGAGCAACCAATAATTTCGTGAGGCCTCAAAGAGATAATCACAGAGCTTCTTACAGGCACCGCAATACTCCTCTTCGTAGCTGCCTAGCATAATCTGGTAATGTTATCACGTAAGGGGGAGCCTACAGTTTAAATACGAAACAGTTTAGTCCTTAAAAGTTCCAGTCGAGTCCGGGACTGGAACCAGGGACCTTCCGTACCCCAGCCACGTGCCTTAACCCAATTGAGCCATGGAATACCCAAATCAGAATGCCCAACGGAGTCCGAATGCGAGGACAGAGCGTTACCGCTCACCCACCACTCCAAGGACGTATCCAGGATCAGAACTAGGGGGGGGGGAAACATCTGAATTAGGGGGGGGCAACATCTGAATTAGGGGGGGGGCAACATCTGAATTATTTTTTTCAAGGAAGTGGGGTGGATGACTGAAACATGAGGATTTCATACAAAATAAAACTCAAACCTATTGAGGAAACTATTTTTATTATTGATTAACATAGTAATCCAAGGACCTACTATGCAGTTAATCAAGATCGTAACTCAATTATAGTTTTTTATGTAAACATTAATCGTCTCGGATTCTCAGAAAAATTTCCAATAACTTTATTTGTCTATATCTCACGGTGTACTTTCACGAACACTCATCAGGTATAAGCCAGTCAATCTTTTCTCTCCCATAGTGCTCCTGAGCCAATTCTTCACTCGTCGAAGTGTACTGAAGACAAATTGAATTTTCTTTTGCTGGAAACGCCTATGCACCACTCTCGGTAGCTGTGTTTAATAGGAATCTTTGTCTCTCGGAAGAGTGTACCTAAATGTATCCTATTTATTTCCACCCTGTCCCTTTTCACGATTTTCACCTTCTGTACAAGAAATCAAGCTTAGGAATACCGACCCGGTTGTCAAACACACAAACTTTCAGGCACAAAGGTGTGGGAAGATTTCTTTATTTAGGTAAGGGTGTCAGGGATTGGAATGAGTTACCAAGGGAAATGATGAATAACTTACCGAAAACGTTAAAAGAATTTAAAGTTAAAATTTGTAGAGGACAAATGTAGGTGGGTGCAGGATAGGGGTAAGTTGGGTGTGTAGGGAAATTGCAACCAGAGCGTGTGCTCCATTGCAATTAAATTAAAATAAACAAAATTAGACACGATGAAGAATATGAAAAATATTTATTTTTTGCTAACACTGAAAATTACATGCTTTTGAAATGCTTTATAACTAACGTATAATCATTAATTTTATATATTATATAAGTTGTTTTATTCCACGCATATTAATCCGAATATTTATGCTCATATATACATCGACATAGTCTCTGTCATTATATTATTTTTAGGTCATATTTACCCGTTTTAAGGTCGTATTTACCCGTTTTAAGGTCATATTTAACCGTTTTAAGGTCATATTTTTACGCTTTTCATCATACAGGGTGTCCAGAAAAGGACTCCCTGATTTCAAAATTAAATATCTCGAAAACAAAGATCGATAGAGGAATGCAGTAAACGGTATGTTTATTGTGACAGCTGTAAGAAGTGTATATAGCAGTGTGAAATAATAGTTACAAAAGCTGCTAACAGATGGCGCTGTACAGCTCATATCAGCATACATAAGTGAAATAATCCTATGAAAACAATCTTTGCAAACAATCACATCACAATGTTTTCAAAATGTTCACCATTGGCACTACAGAGGTGGCGCAAACGAAGAATGAAATTCGCCATCACATTTCGTAGTGTCTCGACCGAAATGGATTCACATGCCGCAGAGATCGGGTAGACCATGTCTTTCACTGTGCCCCACAAAAAAAAGTCACATCCGGCGAATATGGAGGCCAATCCATGCCTGCACCAGTAAATTCGGGATATCCCAAAGCAATGACTCGATTCACGAAGTATTCCTCAAACTGCTGTATACACTTCTTACAGCTGTCACGATAAACATACCGTTTACTGCATTCCTCCATCGATCTTTGTTTTCGAGATATTTAATTTTGAAATCAGGGAGTCCTTTTCTGGACACCCTGTATTTCTCTCTTTTTCTTCCCTAAACATACGAACCCTACTGATGACATTGTCCTATTGACAGAACTGACTGAGGATCTTGAAAAATTACAGAATTGTATGAACAAAATAAGGAAAGAAAATTTTGGACTAAACAAAATCCAAAGCAAAGCAATAGTGATTAAATACAGTAGAAACGATAGCAATAGTAGATTAAATAAAAAAATACGATTGAACAGAAGAAGTAAGTGAATTCTGCTACTTAGGAAGTAAAATTACAACTGACGGCCGAAGCAGGAATGGTGTTAAATGCAGAATAGCACTAGCAAAAAGAGCATTCAAAAAAAAGAGAAATTTTTTGTTTCAGATATTGATGTAGGAATTACAAAAAAAAATTTAAATCTCTATTTGTGGATCACAGTAGTTTTTTTGTTCCGAAGCAGGGACTTTTGGAACACAATTAAGAAGGAAAATTGAAGCATTTGAAATATGGTGCAATAGAAGAATGCTGAAAATTATGTGGATAGATAAAGTAGGAAATGAACGTGTTTTGAAAATTAAGGGAGAGGATTTTTTTTTTAACTGCTTTACGTCTCTCAACAGCGAGGTCTTTAGAGACGGGAAAGGATGGGGGCATGGATTTTTTTTTTTTTTTTTTTTTTTTGTGACTGCTTTACGTCTCTTTTTAACATCGAGGTCTTTAGAGACGGGAAGGGATGGGGGGCAAGGATGGGGGCAAGGAATGGGAAGGAATTCGGCCATGGCCTTTTGAAGGAAGCATCTCGGCATTTGCCTGGAGTGATTTGGGGAACCATGGAAAACCCAAATCTGGATTGCCCGGACGGGGATTCGAACCGCCGTCCTCCCGAATGCGAGGCGAGAACGCTAACCGTTACACCGCCCTGCTCGGTAGGGGGCAAGGAATGGGAAGGAATTCGGCCATGACCTTTTTAAGGAAGCATCCCGCATTTGCCTGGAGTGATTTGGGGAAGGGAGAGGAGAGAAGTTTGTGGAACAGCCTTTCAGGAAGAAGAGATATGATTGTGGATTATATTTTAAGACATGCGGGATATTAATTTCTTAGTGGAAGGAACAATCGATGACAAGAACTGTAGATGAAGACAGAGATTAGAATATACGAATCACAAAATTGAGGACGTGGGTCGTAAGGAATACTTTGAGAAGGGATGGAGGATTGCATCAAACCAGTCGAGAGTCTGATGAAAAAATAATAATAATTATGACATAGAATAAAAATCAAATCTAAGATCTGACAAGACGTTGAGAGTAAAAACGAACGAAACGAATGTGGAGTAAGGAGAGGGGGGGGGAGTTAAGGCACAGGAAAGATATCAGGTGGAACATCGAGGTCTATAGACGGCGAAATACTTTATGTGAGTATCCGATACGGACGTCATCCATCTTTAGAAGTCTCAAGCAAGCACAGGGCAATGTGAATCGGGAAGATTATATCACCAGCTCATTGGCAGAGTTCAAGGACGTAGCCAGGAGTAGCTGTAGGGTGGGGCAAAAACAAAGGAACATACTTGTTGAAAATGGTTTTACTTGAAAAAAAAAAAAAATTAAACACTCATTAAACTTGTTTAAGCACTAGTCTGTGACGGTTCTGTCTGAATTCTGACAAAATATAATATTCAATATTAAAAGTGGACATTGGTTAAAGATATTGAAAAGCAAGAAAGGAAAATTTCAAGGAAAATCTTTGGCCCAGTTTGTACCGGAGGAATCTGGATGAAAAGGAAATCACACGAGCTGTATCATCATTCGGAAAAAAATTTCAGATACATTCAGGAAAAGACGAATTAAATTCTACGGCCATATTATCAGTATGAGTAACAACAGACTAACCAAAACAATTATAAACATTGCACCGAGAATGGTGGGTGAGTGGTTAACGCTCTGGCCTCGCATTCGGGAGGACGCGGGTTCGAATCCCCGTCCGGGCATCCAGATTTGGGTTTTCCATGGTTTCCCAAAATCACTCCAGGCGAATGCCGGGATTCTTCCTTCAAAAAGGCCATGGCCGAATCCCTTCCCGTTCCTTGCTCCAGTCCCTTGCCGCCTCTAACGAGCTCGCCTTCGACGAAGAGTAAGGCCCAAGGGAAAAAAACTAAATCTGGCCATTTCAATGAAAATAAAAAACAACTAGCTAATTGAAATTGAAAAGGATCTCCAGGAAATTGAAATAACAGACGATATCATGCAGGACTGACGCCGGTTTAGTAGCATGGTTAATAACCACGAATTTGTCAACAGGTAGTATATTAGAAGAAGGAACACCTGGACGGAAAACAGCACAGCGAAAGAATGAAGAGATTATGGGAACAGAGGAAAAACACGACTGCTAGATAAGTTCACTCGCGCTCCTGAGTTGGGTATGACGATGGAAGAAGAAGGAAAGTGGGCATTTTGATTTCGTTCTATTTTTCGCTCAGCAGCATGGTGGATGGCTACGTCCGTGGTGGTGTTGAAGGTGAAAGTGATCGAGTGCGATGGCGGATCCCGGATCGAAGGGACCGGCGTCTGTTCCCGGTAACGTCCACCCCGGAGTCGGTTCGCAGTAACTGATAACTGTCCGCGGTAACAGCAGTTCCCGGAATAACTGTTAGCGCCGAGTAACGGTCCCAAACGGCCAGCCACGCCCGGGCGACTTTCAGGAATTTACGCCAGCGACGGAAAACTGATCTGGTCAGTCGGCTGATGCAACAGGCCTCTCCATCGATTAGCTACAGTCCTTCAAGTCCTGAGGTAATGTTTTCATCAGTTCCGCATAGAGCGTACCCAGGTCCCGTTGCACCCCCCGGTCCACTGTGCGGCGCCTCAGCTAGGGATTGCAATCCCGCGGGATCCCGCATCATTAGACAGTCTGGAGGATCCCGCACAAAAATAACCGGATTCGCAATCCGCAAAAATCCGGCGGAAACGTGCGTCAGTCTGCTTGATTCGCTGCCCCACTCGGTCTCTATCTGATGTTTTGCACTGTTTGCCTGTACCAGAGCAGTTGGCATTTGACGCGTGTGAAGAAACGTTTGTTTTTGTCAACCTTCGTCATTCGTAAGTAAATAGATATACTTTTACGTATTCATTTTCGAGTACACATTTCTGTAATTTGAGTTATTTTGCGTATTTAGTAAGGATTTCTAACTATATAATTATTTTTTATGTGTCGCAAACGTTATTTGAACTACACAGTTACTGCTTTTTATTCACGGTTTCATTATTCCCATTTCCTGTATTTGCAGATAAAGTTATTGTGACAATTTCCTTATTTGCGGCTGAAAATTTGATTATTCGATGATAGGAAACTAATTTTATAGTTATTTTAAAGATCGCATACCTATTTATTTAGCAGCTATCAAAAGGCAATTGTAGTCTATATCCTTTGACTTATTATTGTTTTGGCCGCTTCCTCAATGCGTTTCTTTGACTAAAGCCGCCTGCTTACATGTATCGATTAATACCTCTTCTCCTTGTTATTGTTTCGACTAAAGGCAAAAAAGTTATAATGAAGTATTCATGGGTGTATCGACGAATGGTGTTTTAGGAACACCATACTTCGACAGCTGGCTCCACCGTCTCCCTCACGTGTGAAATTTCGTGTTTTTACAATGAAATCCGGAGATACAACCTATGAAAACTTCACTGCAATCATTCTCCGAGAATGTCTCCTTTCTTACTAAAAAGTACCGTAATAATTTCCATTCTAAAAACGTCGTTACGCTACATAAGTAAAACTGAAATACTTGACACTTTAAGTGTTGGTGAACAGTTTATTTTAATAACATTGAATCAACTGTAATATCAATCAAAGAATTAGGAGATATAATAAGGAATCCCACAAAAACAATTTTTGTAAAAAAAAAAAAAAAGGTCAAGTCTCGTGCTTGTGCAGTGACAAAAAAGTTATGATATCTTGTTCTGAACCAAGTCTACACTTTACTGAGTATATTCACTTTGTGAAATGGAATTCTTTCTCTCGGGGTTATGGAACGTTTATTTGGAATTTAAAAAAAAAAAAAAATTCTGGTAACTTGGCCATCAAGCAAACCATGTTTTAAACTTATGTGATGTATTGTACGGCACATAATGACCTAACACTGAATATTTTTATTTTTTATTATTTACTAGCTGACCCGGCAATGCTTCACTATTGCTGGACTTGAGTAGGCACATAGATTAAATGAAAAAATATTTACATATAAATTTTAAACTGCTGTTTCATTCATTTTCAGTTGGAAAGGGTGAGAGGGGATGCGCTTTGGAAAACATATGCAGGCAGTATTTTTCTGTTTGTTTCAAAGTATAAGTGTACAAATTCTTATCTAAATCTGATAAAAAATGTGGTTTGCCTAAATTATGGGGTAAAAAAGTAATGGGGTTGGAAAGAGGGAGAGGGGATGAATATTCGGAAAACCATACGTAGGCAGTATTTTTCTGTTTGTTTTAAAGTATAAGTGTACAAATTCTTATCTAAATTGGATAAAAAATGTGGTTTGCCTAAATTATAGGGTAAAAAAATTATGGGGGTGGAAAGGGGGCGAGGGGTTGAATATTTGGAAACCGTATGTAGGCAGTATTTTTATGTTTGTTTTAAAGTATAAGTGTACAAATTCCTATCTAAATCGGATAAAAAATGTGGTTTTGCCTAAATTATGGGGTGTTATGGGGAATAGGGGGTGACTTTTTGGAATTTTTTTTCACAGGAACCTTCGCAGACTCACACTCGAAAACTCTACAAAGTTTCATTGCAATCTGATAAATGGTATAGGAATGCACAGAAGACGAACAAACCCACAAACATTGATTTTTATATATAAGAAGATTTAAAAATTGGCTTGGATTAAAAAACAAAAATTTAAAACCTCGAAATGTACTTAAGACATGCTAAAAAGTTTTAATGTCATTTTGCCAATGAAAATATTGTTAACTGTTAATTTTTATCATTTTACATTAAATTTTATTTATTAATTTAATTATTATTTAATTTATTAACGTTTTAAGTAACTATGTTTTAAATGTATGCGTTAAAAAACTGCGCCAATCCCGCACGGATCCCGCGCGATTCCGCGGGATTGGCGTAAATCCCGCGGGATTGAAAACACTGCCCGGCCACACAGAACGCGACAAGCGACAACGACACGCGATATTGTGTCGCGGCGCGACGTCGCTATTGTTGTAATTCACAGTTTTGAATCGGGACGGTCACACACAAAGCGATCCGTCGCCGGGCCGGCCTTTGTCGCGGCGACGAGCGACACAGTTGTACAAAATTACAGAATTGTCGCGCGACACAGCGACATGGCCGATGAAGAAAAATTGATTTCCACCGCATCCGACGGCCACTACTTCAGGTGTACTAAGAGATGCATATGAAAAGATTTCCAGCTCATAAAAAATAATTTTTCGCATTCAGAATTGTATTTTTTCTTCTTAGTTTCTCACTTTATGTTTGTTTGTTTACACTGTAATTATTTAAAATAAATAATACTTGTATTTGAGCCTATCTTTTTATTGTGAAATACATTGTCAATAATAAATTGTATATTTTATTGTGAATATTTCACTTTGTGACGAAACTCCTGGTTTTACCTCCACGCAAATGACACAGCTGCCTGCAGGGGGGAAGAGCTGGGAAGTGATAAGATTGAAAATCACTTAGAGGTCAGGGGCTTTGGCCAGGGCGCTAAGATTTTCGGGCCCCGGGTAAGGATTCTTAGCCCCCCTCCTCCTCCCCCCCCCCCCAACAAAATTATTTATATTAAACTTTTAAATTTTAAGGCAAAAAAATCAAATTACACCTTTTTAAGCAAGATTTTTAAAGTTTTATTTCTATTTAATTAGACACTCTGGCAGAGGAGCCCCCTTCAGGGGCACAAGCCCGGGATACTTTTGCCTCGCTTAACCCCCCCTAGCACCGGCCCTGGTTTTAGCAGTGTCGTTTTTGTTTTGTTTTTAAGAATATATATTAAATGAACAGAACATACCTCATACTGTCGTACAAATGGCTAATCTTTCTATTGTACCAATTACTTTTCTCCAGTTCATGGTGCAATATAGTTGATTTTAACAGATTGTGTATTTTCTCGAAGCATTCTCGAGACATACGAAAATATGTACGAGGCGTATTCCAAAAGTAAGGTCCGTTTGATCATAATAAAAACATCGTTCAGGATACAAGGTTTTTATTAACGTCAGTATGTAACTACATATCTAGTTCACTTTTCCACATAATCGCCGTTCATATCTATACACTTTCTGTAACGCTGTACCATTTTCTTTAACCCCTCGGCATAAAAGTCTGCCGCCTGGGACCTGAACCAATTGGTAACGCTCGTCTTGAGTTCTTCATCGGTTTGAAATCGTTGTCCACCAAGCCACCGTTTCAAATGCAGGAAGAGAAAATAGTCGCTTGGTGCAAGATCTGGACTGTAAGCAGGGTGGTCTAGGATTTCCCAACGAAACTCTTGAATCTTCTCTTTGGTTTTGGAAGCGGTATGCGGGCGTGCGTTGTCGTGCAGGAGGATGATGCCAGACGACAGTTTCCCGCGGCGTCGATTTTGGATGGCACGTCTCAGTTTGGTGAGCGTTGCACAGTACACGTCAGCTGTAATGGTTGTCCCACGGTCCATGAATTCGATCAAAAGGACGCCCTTTTCGTCCCAAAACACGGAAGCCATCATTTTGCGATTCGTGTACGGCGATTGCTTACACTTTTTTGGTTTGGGTGAACCGGAATGGCGCCACTGCGTTGATTGTTGTTTTGATTCTGCGTTGGTGTACGCTATCCACGTCTCGTCTCCCGTAACAATTTGGGAAAACAAACTGTCTCCATCTTGTCTATAGCGCTCCAAATATTGTCGTGCGCTATGCATTCGTTGCTCTTTGTGCTGAGCGGTGAGCAGTTTTGGCACCCACCGCGCACAAAGCTTCCGATATCCAAGCTCTTCAGTGACAATCCTGTAAATTGAGGTTCTAGCAACATTTGGGAATTCCATAGCCAGACCACTAATCGTCAAACGCCGATCACTTCGCAGTTTTTGGTTAACTTGCTCGACGATGTCGTCGGTCCGAATACTGGGCCTGCCACTCCGCTGTTGATCGTGCACATCTGTGCGACCACTTTGAAATTCTCGACACCAGTGTCGAACTTGTTTCTCACTCATTATGTTTGGTCCATACACTACACACAATTCGCGATGGATGTCCGCAGCTGACGATCCTTTTGCCAACAAAAATCTAATCACACCGCGCACTTCACAACTGGCGGGAGCTACGATTGTCGCGGCCATTTCGAACTGCTCTCAACAATAGATATACGGTTACTGCGGCACGCCAACAATAGTGCATATTTACCAGGAGTTGGTAGATGGCGCTGCAGGTGGGAAACGTCATTCAGGCCTATCATCTGTGACATCTTGTACCCCGGACCTTACTTTTGGAATACGCCTCGTATAAAATCTATCTTCTTGTGATACCAGTCCCCGGCAAAGGCGGTGGTATTCACCAAGGCATTCTCTCTTCTTAATGATGTCAGGAACCCAGACCATTTTTAGTGCGAACAAAATAAGTAGAGTCTCCTCATCACTTGACATGTTTTAAGAATATCCTAGCCCAAGAAAACTTATTAAGAAAGAAATAGAGAAGTACAGATTTCTTCGCGAGAGAGGGTCTCACTGGCATTTGTCGCTATGGAGTTGTCGCGTCCTGTGTGACGTACCAAAATCGCGTATCGCCGCGACGAGAGAACGACCACTCGCCGCTGTCGCTTGTCGCGTTCTGTGTGCCTAGCCTCAGCGCACAGAACCGCACTGGCTGCTGACATTGTCGTAGTGTACTTTGTGCTGACTCTGCATGCAACCGTTGCTTCGCATTGTCTTTTGCTGTAGTTATGGGTCGCTTCCCTCGCAGGAAGAGCAGCTGCAGACCTCACCGTGAAGGATATTGTCCCGCAGGTAACATTGTGAGCTAACTCGCCTCCATTTGCATTCCAATTAATCGTCGTGTCAGCCAAGTTGCCGTCCAATTTACATACATAATCTGAGCCTACACTTCGGCAGTTAGCCCGCACAGTGTTTGGCGCTCGATACGGGTTAAATGGCCGAGTCCCAGGGGTGGGTGGAACTTTCGTGATTGGGACTAGGTCAGCAGGGTGGGACTCCAGGCCATGTATAGCTGTCGTCTTAAATCAGAACCTCTCTACAGGGTATTACAAAAAGGTACGGCCAAACTTTCAGGAAACATTCCTCACACACAAACAAAGAAAATATGTTAGGTGGACATGTGTCCGGAAACGCTTACTTTCCATGTTAGAGCTCATTTTAGTTTCGTTAGTCTTCGTGCTCGTATTGTGGACGGCTGTGATACAATACGCCATTCTCCAGGGCTGCATCAGCGCATCAGGGATTCCATGCGACTGAGGGTGGATGCATGTATCCTCGCTAACGGAGGACATTTTGAACATTTCCTGTAACAAAGTGTTTGAAGTCACGCTGGTACGTTCTGTTGCTGTGTGTTTCCATTCCATGTTTAATGTGATTTGAAGAGAAGTAATAAAATGAGCTCTACCATGGAAAGTAAGCGTTTCCGGACACATGTTTGTTTGTGTGTGAGGAATGTTTCCTGAAAGTTTGGCCGTACCTTTTTGTAACACCCTGTATACATCTTATGGAGTGAGCGTAAGTGCGATATTGAAGGAGTTACGTTGGGAGTACCTGGAATATCGTTGCCGGTAACCTCGTCAGAAGCTAACAGAAAAATTCAAGACACACCTATTTCAGCATAACAGTAAACACATTTTACTTACTACCAGCAACATTCATATCCACGAATAACCGAGAACTTAAGAGAAATCGGCTCCTAAAATTTTAATCAGCTCGGCCTAGTTCTACTTTCTTTTTAACTTATGGCTTTACGCCCCGTCGACGTCGTGGTCATTAGAGGCGGGATGGGACTGGTGACAAGGAATGGGAAGGAATTCGGCCATGACCTTTTTAAGGAAGTATCCCGGCATTCACCTGGAGTGATTTGGGGAAACCATGCAAAACCAAAATCTGGATGCCCGGACGGGGATTCGAACCGCCATCCTCCCGAATGCGAGGCCAAAGCGTTAACCACTCACACACCACGCTCTGTGCCTAGTCCTAAGAAGGATGGGTGGCCACCCGTTCATGTACTGTGTCATTCAGTGTTTTATTTTTTACATTGTTTTAATTCTTGTGTGGTTGACTATTACACAGCTAACCAGACGTTATGTTGTTATAATTTTCTTTTCAACCTGGTTGGCCCCTTTATAGCCAACCAGACATTATAATGTTTCTTTTTATTACTAGTGGCTCTTTGTAGAGCCATGATTTTACTGATTTATTTTATTTTGCTGTCTGCATGGCCGACTGTTGCTCCCCCCCCCCCCAGTTCTTTCCCGCTTCTAATGACCTCAACGACGCGTAAAGCCACAAGCAAATAATAATAATAATAACAACAACGTCACCTACAAAATCAACAACATAATCATCATCATCAACAACAATAACAACAACAGCAACGACGACGATGGCAACAACAACGACGTCAACAACAACAACGTCAACAACAACAACGTCAACAACAATAACGTCAACAACAACAACGTCAACAACAACAACAACAACAACAACAACAACAAGAACAACGTCAACAACAACGCCAACGTCAACAACAGCAGCAAGAGCAACAAAAACAGCAAGAAAAATCAGGGCCACAGCCGATTCTTTCTATACTTAGTTTTTCCCGAGTGATTGGGTAATGGAATAAGAAGTAGATCGTGATAAACCGCTCCAGCCATCGTGATCTGGGTTTTCCCAGATAAGGGAGCGTGTATAAACCACGTAGCTCCATTTTGGCCTCCTGTGAACCCCCCCTCCCCCCCCACGTAGCCCTACGTGGCTTTTGCCTCTACCCCCCCCCTCCCCCACGTAGCACGTAGCTTTTTTCCCTTTTGATTCCAGAAGACATTTTGTACTCTTTTCTCTTGTCAGACTATTGTAACTTACATACAGAGATAATTAACTGAGGGAAATAAATATTCACATGCTTTTGTGAGTTCAATTCCTCATTTTAACTGTGAAAAATGTTATGAAAGGAAAGTTACGTGGCCTGGCTCGGAACCCTCCCCTTCCCCCCACGTAGCCCAGTGTAGCCATTCAGCTAACCCCTTCTTCCCCCCCCACCCTTGGACCGAGCCACGTAGTTTGGGCACGGTCCCTAACTCCAGGCGAATGCCTGGATGGTTCTTCAAAATAGTCTGTGGGCGCCTCCTGCCACATCCCGTATAACCTCCTATGCACAAACAATTACACATTAAGACAGGTGCACTGCACCCTCCGCCACCCACTCTTAGTGAATCGCAGAGTAATAATTAATAACAGCACTACTAATATGGCTCTGTTGGTGATTCGTCCATCAAAACCGTGCGTAAAACTTGGAGGCCCGATTAGTGTGTTAGGAAAAAATGGGGCCCGGTTACACCCTCACTCAGAAGCTATCTTACTCTGTGAAAAAATGTTCTTCTTGGTATTTGGGAGCTAAGTATGACAGAAAAAAACTATACATTTGCTGTGTGGAAGGGGAAGGTGACAAAGTTGTTGACAATTACTAAAGTGGTTGTAAGATTACCGTCACAATTATACAAAACAAGTTGGTACTTCCCTTTCTTTAAATGATCAAATACTTCTGCTTTTTGTATTACAATATTTATTGGTCTTGATACACATTCTCCATAGTTTCAAAAATTTACCAGTTCACTTCATACATCAACAGAACACATTAAAATTCTTCTTCTAAACATTTACTATGAATAATACTGGATGTATTATTTCTATATTACACGCAGTCCTTCATTTCAAGCAGTTCAACAATCACATTCCATCTCTGGCTTGACATCCAGCGATCATTAATTTTATTCTTCGACCAGAGACAAAACAACTTCACTACTCAAAGAAATATATTAGAAACAAACATTTAAATATTTTCACATTCGGTTATAATACATTAACGTTCTTCTTCTAAACTTTGAATAATACTGGATGTATTATTTTCTATATTACACGCAGTCCTTCATTTCAAGCAGTTCAACAATCACATTCCATCTCTGGCTTGACATCCAGCGATCATTAATTTTATTCTTCGACCATAGGAAGGCATACCTCAGTTGGAATGAAGACTGGTCCCGGACGCAGCTACTAAGAGGAAAACACTACTCAGCAGTACAACCTACAATACCGAAGACACCCTGGTTCGCAGAGCACAATATTTCAAGAAGACACGCAACAACCATTATCAGAATGAGGCTAGGACATGGTTGTTATCCTCACCACTTATGCCGTCTTCATATAATAGAAAGACCTATATGCACCTTAGACCAAGAAATTTCAGACCTCAATCACATCATTCTCTCCTGTTCACGGTTTCAATCACAACGAAAACGTTTCTACAGGCGTCTCGAACAGCTTTCAGTCAAATTCCCTGCGAGTGTTACCACAATTCTTCAATCAAAAAATGTCCAAATCTACAAGGCAATAGTTCGCTTCCTTCAAGACACAGAACTGAAGATTTGAAGCCTCCAATACTCTGTAAGAAGAAAATAACAAACAAACATTAATGTATAATGCTGGCTAAATGGTCTCAGACCAAAGGGCAATAAATAAATAAATAAAAAAAATAAAAAAAAATAAAATAAAACAACTTCACTACTCAAAGAAATATATTAGAAACAAACATTTAAATATTTTCACATTCGGTTATAATACATTAACTAAACTTTTGAATAATACTGGATGTATTATTTTCTATATTACACGCAGTCCTTCATTTCAAGCAGTTCAACAATCATATTCCATCTCTGGCTTGAAATCCAGCGATCATTAATTTTATTCTTCGACCAGAGCCAAAACAACTTCACTACTCAAAGAAATATATTAGAAACAAACATTTAAATATTTTCACATTCGGTTATAATACATTAACGTTCTTCTTCTAAACTTTGACTTTGAATAATACTGGATGTATTATTTTCTATATTACACGCAGTCCTTCATTTCAAGCAGTTCAACAATCCCATTCCATTTCTGACTTTACTTTCAGTGATCATTAATTTTATTCTTTGACCAGAGACAAAACAACATCACTACTCAAAGAAATATATTAGAAACAAACATTTAAATATTTTCACATTCGGTTATAATGGATAAAAGGTTTTTACTTATATGGTGTGAAAGCGTTTTACAAGTGTAGCATTTATACTGTATGGAAATTGCATTCATATATAGTAACTCATTTTTCTTAAGTAACAATTTGCCCTGACTTTTACAAGAAAACTGTTTGCTGTTATTTCGCCTTTCACTAATTTTGATACCTCCTCTTATTTCTCACTGTGTGTGTGTCCCTTATATTCGTTACAGATGATCAATGTTTAATTCTTACACAGAAACTGTATGATCGAAGTCACCACCGATGGTGAAAGTGCATCGTGTTGCTGACTGTATTGGGAATTCAGATGAGTTCAACAAACTGCGGTAGTTTAATGTCCTGGAACCGGGCTTGACCGTATCCCTGACGCAACCTGCGATATGTATAGAGCAGAGTTTGGCAACACGGAAGAGGTTGTACGGTGCGGGGGCTCTCCCCGCCGCGTCAGCGTGTAGAACACGTTCCGGTGACACAGCCGAGGTCAGTGAAAGCGACGCGCCCACCAGTCACGTGACCTTCATACGCTGTGCCGAACCGGAGCGCTCTGAATGCCAAACAGGGCCGGTCCAGTGCTGTCGACATGGTTGGCAAACCTGACAGCACAGTGTGGGCTTCACAAGTGGCAAGTTCAGAGCGTACTAGAGGACAAAGCTAGTCAACATTCGCCCAACCCACTGAAGCACCGTGATCGGTTGCCTCTCCGTCCATCCTGGTTAACATAATGTTCACACTTCTGCCAGTGGTATCGATATTTCTACCGATATGGAGTCCGTCCTACCAAAATGCCGAAATGCAACAATTTTTCCACGATTTCTGAGAACATAACACAATTTTTTTTTTCTTTTTTTTTTTTTTTTACCGATTTTACATTTTCAGGTTGACAACCCATTTCGTTTATATTTTACGGGGAATTATCCGATCGATAGTAGTTTGTTACTTTTTGCAGAATGCTCCGTATATCTTTTGGGGACTACCCCTGTGTGTTTGTGTTTCTGTTTGACTGCGGATAATGTCTTTTTGTTGAATAAGATATTTTACGAAAGTTTAAATTAAATGATCGAAAATTCCACCATTGACTTGAATACACTTTGCAGCTCTCTTCCCAGCAGTACGAGCAGCTCTTCTGAGTACATCTTGGTGTACTTTGTAACGCCTAGTTTATGACGTTGTTAAAATTAGAATGAAATAATGAGATGCATTCATTAATAAGTTAATTTGCAAAATTAATTCCGGGTAGGCGCCAAGAATAGAAGTGTTCTCTATCCGAGAGAAGCGACATTCCAAATCTGAAATACTTTTTATCGAAGCAATTATACTTTTAAAATTACCAATAAAAACACATATCTTCATCTAATCAAATGATATACTGGTACATTGGAAAGGAAGTTATTGAAAGCAGGGTTTACAACACCTATTATATTCTTTGAATATAAAATTGATTGGTTTATTGAACAGAACTGAATATTAAAAGTTTCTTTTGAACAATTTAGAGCATGATTCTCATCTCAGAGCGTTGCCTAGGGTTGAATGACACAAGAGTGTCTATACATCGTCGGCGTTCTTTACCGTAGCAGATGAGTTGCGGAGAAATCAGACGGACCCTGTTGATCAGCTGGGCGCAAGGTCACTTGGCGAGCTAGCTCCCCGCAGGTAGTCACCTCTCCGACAATCTCCCTGGGTGCGCCGGTGCGGATTGTTTGCTGGCCAGAAACAGAATGTCTTCTCCCTCGCTTGTTCCTCCTGTTGAAAACTTGCAGGCTCCCGAGTTTTAGCAGACGTGGGAAATTTCAGCGAGTGGCAGCGTTTGGCGGGTCGTCCACGATCTCCATTGGCGCTCCTCATGCAACATAACAAACTTATGGTTTCTAAAAGTTCGTAACACACTGTTTGATTCGCTGGTTCCCAACAGAGGTGTGCCGCAACCTGACTTTTTCTCCGAAGCATCGTTTCTCTAGTTTCAACTTTCTACTGTACCAGGAAATCCTCATTTCGGCACAGTCCCTATACTGTCCTTTGAATTTCATTGAATGCGTAAAGCTTTTAACTTTACGGCCTGCCATAAACCGTTCGGTCTTTCAGCGCAGGTATGAGTCACCTGGCTCTCGCCGATGCCAAAGAAACGTGAAATTCACACGCATAAATTTCCCGTCACCACCTCGTGAAATATTTACTATTCCCTATATGTTCGTGGGAATGCAATTAAAAACTTGTTTGATGCAGCCCTTAAAGTCGGATGTAATACTCGAACGCAGAGGGCAGCACGCTCCCTTAATTTTCGCTGGACCAGAAGCGCCCCCTGTGATCTCTCCAACGCCCCTAGGGGGCGGTTCCACCCCAGTTGGGAACCACTGCTCTAATTAATCTGAAGCCTTGATGTCTGCAGTTAAGCATGGCATGTACAATTTAGCTACAAGTGGCGCTTCGTCCATCCGAACTACTTCTTCATTTATTTATACTTGTTGAAATGCTTATGTACCCAACATTCGGCTCCAAAGGTTACTAGTCCAAATTGTGGATGAATGCGTTAAAAAACCACCACCTCGTATCGGAGAGGTGCTCTGTTCAAACTGATAGACTTGCAATCGAGACAATGGACCACAACGCCCCGTAGTTGACAATACTTTACCTTCGTTTATGATCATACTCCTGCCAGATGAATACCGCGGTTCCCTGTGAAGTAAAGCTTATGGGAACTCAGTGCTAAGGGAGCGTCCATAAACTACTTGACTCGTCTAGGGGAGGGGGTAGCGGTTTGCTGGAAAGCTACCTTGAGCTAAGTGAGTGAGGGGGGGGGGGGTGGTTTCCAAGCTAAGTGACGTATTAATATTATTTGTCACAGTTAAAATAAGGTACAGAACACACAACAGCATGTGAATATTTGGTTCTCGCATTTCACTATATCCGTATGTAATTTACGATAGTCTGACAACAGAAAACAGTACAAAATATATTCTGGAATCAGTAAGGTAAAAAAGCTACGTGCTACGTGGGGGGTCGGGGAGGGGGGGAAGGTAGAGGCAAAAGCCACATCGGGCTACGTGGGGGGAGGGGGGTCACAGGAGGCCAAAATGGAGGTACGGTTTATGTACGTCCCCTAACCATGAGTCTCCATTGTGCTGCGGATATGAGGGCAGTATCGTTCAGCCTTGGCGAACATACTATTCCGTACAGTGTTATACTGCATTTTCCTTTGGTGTACTTTCCACTTTTAGAAAAATATGTATTACTCGAAAATACTGTATTTTGACTAAGTAACGAATAATCTTTATACATTTTATTAAATACCAATATTAGAAAAACCGAGCATGTTGGGTGGGCGGTTAATGCTCTGACCTCGCATTTGGGAGGACGCCGGTTCGAATACCCGTCCGGGAATCCAGATTTGCGTTTTCCATGGTTTACCCAAATCACTCCAGGCGAATGCTGGGATGCTTCCTACAAAAAGGTCATTGCCGAACTCCTCCCTTCCGTGTACCCAGTCCCTACCCGCCTCTAATGACCTCGACGTCGACGAGGTGTAAAGCCATAAGTAAAAAAAAAGTACAAAACGAAATGCGCTGTCATTTGAATTAAAAAGTATCAAGTTTGTTGTTGGCCATGTTCCACGGTTGTTGCAGTTACATACATGCTTTAAATTAAACAATTATTTTTACTAATGTTTTACACGACTCGTTTCGGCCTTTTGGTGTGGGGCATCATCAGTAGCTATAATAATAACTTTGTTGTTGGCCATGTTCGACAGAATTAAAAAGTCCTTACTTCGCATACTAACAACATTAGATGGCGCCAGCACTACGGAAGGAGGCTGTGTTTTGGTACTAGAATCACAACATTGTTCTTATTTTCTTATTGTGGATTTTTCGTTTCGAGTGTAAAATGGTGAGTGAAGGTGAGTTGAAATTAACGAAAGTTCTGGGTAAAGTTTAGCAAAAATATAATATTGAAAGGAATGAGTTTTATGTTTAATATTTTCTGAATGACTTTCAGCTGTCAAAAAAAAAAAAACCGACAAACAAACAACATACAAACAAACATCATACAAACAAACAACAAACAAACAAACAAAGAAAAAGCTAAGAAGAAATATTTTTAAGGATAGGTAAAGAAACAAAAAACTTCTTTTTAAAAACTTTAACAAGCGATTTATAAATACAGTTCATTATACGGTACGTTTGCGAAATTGTTTTTAAAAATTGTGTATATAAATCAAACAAAACATTTTCACTCGAAAATATGCATTTAAAAAAAAAAAAAAAGAAAGAAAGAAAACTAAATAAAGTGTTTACAGAAGACGTTCTTTTCCTGTCCATTAGCATTCCATGTTTTCGTGAATTCTATTTTTTTCGCAATGTAGTTGGCAACACCAGTTTCCGTATGAGTCAGATGAGCGTTGAGAGGCCCGTCCTTCTCTTTGGTTTGGTGCCGTGTAGCAGGTCGGGTCCCGTAACAAACCGCCTGTTGGAAAGTCCGACCAAGGACACAGGGGCCAATTTCCCTGGTTCTGACGTCACGCGCACGTCACGGACATTGTTACGGCCGAGAAGAGAGGGAAAGCCGACAGCATTGTCAGGCGCGGCATTGTTCCCGGTTAAATCTTCTGTGTCGGTCACCGCGACCCAGAATGCGTCACACAGTTCTCAAGCCAAACCCACCTGTCTGATGCTTAATACAGTGTCCTACCTAAACAGACAGAAGTCCGGTCTAGAAATATACGCAAAAAAAATTCAATTTCTATAAAAAAAACATATGTATCATTCGATCAGGAATTTCATCCATCCGATGATAAATATGTCGTGAAAATAATTTTTAAAAATTTCAAAATTTTTCAAATCATTTTTTTGTGTCTTATTTACTTATACAATTGGAAGGACTTTTTCGCAAACGTATAATGAACCATATTAAAATATCGCTTCTTCAAGATTTTTACAGAGCTTTTGAAGTGAACTTTGGGCATGGTAATAAAAAAAGAAGAAAATCAGGGTTTTGGCTGCTTGTCGTCCATGAATTACGTCGCACGAATTTCATGATTTTTGGAGCCCCTGCACACACAAGTCACCTCATTGCCGTAAATTCTGGGGGAGGGGTCGATGAACTCTGACACAACGTTCAATCACATCCCAGATGTGTTCGATCGGGTTCACATCTGGCGAATTGGGGGCAAACAAATCAGTTACAACTCTCCACTGTGTTGATCGAACCACTCCTGGCCTTGTGACATAGCGCATTATCTTGTTGAAAAATGCCACAGCCTTTGGAAAACATGGTCGTCATGAAGGGGTGTACGTGGTCTGCAACCAGTGTACGATACTTATTGGCAGTCATGGCGCCTTGCACGAGCTCCACTGGCACCAATGGATGCCCACCTGACTGTACTCCAGAGCATAATTGAACCGACCTCCAGCTTGTCTCCGTCCCGCAGTACATAGAAGCTGTTCCCGTGTAAAAAAGACGGATTCGCACCCTCTCATCGGCATGATGAAGAATGGTATCGGGATTCATGAGACCATGCAACGCTTTGCCAATGCGCCAATGTCCAGTGACGATGGTCACATGCTCATTTCATTCGTAGTTGCCGATGTCGTGGTGTTAACATTGGCACACTGAATGGGTCGTCGGCTGTGGAGGCTCATCGTTAGGAGTGTTCGGTGCACTGTGTGTTCAGACACACTTGTACTCTGGACAAGCATTAAAGTCCTGTTCTACCAGTCTGCCCAACCTACGACGTCCGACTTCTGTAATGAAGGGGTGGCCAACCAACCCCTCGATGTTTGGACGTGGTTTCAGCCACTTGTTGAAGACACTCACCACAGCACTCCTCAAACACCCTACAAGTGTGAATTAATCAACTTTAAAAAGCAAACTTGCAGGCAGTGGCAAAGGCAGCGATTCCCACACCAACGCAGACTACTAAACCAATTAATTAGACAGGTAAAAACAGAACTTGACTCATTTCGTTACGAATCATACCAAAAGTATCTGTCGGAAATGGAACCTGGCGACATGTCTCTATGGAAAATCACAAAACGTATTCTCAAGGAACCCACTATCATACCACCCTTAAAATGGAATGGTTCATACATTTCCAGCGGTTCAGATAAATGCGAAATCTTAGCAGATCATTTCGAAAATACCTTCAAACCAAACCCTATCATAGATCATGAATTCAACACAACAATAGAAAATTCTAATCAGTATGTTACCATTGGCGCGGAGAATTACGTCAAATTCACTACTCCAAAAGAACTGCGACAAATAATTAAGAACTTACATGTACGAAAATCCCCAGGCCTCGATAACATACCTAACATTGCGCTAAAGTCATTACCCCCAAAGGCAGTAAGCTACCTCACGTCACTTTTCAACAACATTCTCTGTACCGGGTATTTCCAAATAGAGTGGAAACATGATAATATCTTAGTTTTCAAGAAACCTAACAAACCAGCATCCCTGCCCTCTAGTTACAGACCCATAAGTTTACTCCCTACTTTGTCAAAACTGCTAGAAAAAAATAATACAAAAGCGACTAACTTCATTCCTCGATACTACGGGAACTATTCCGCCTCATCAATTTGGTTTCCGCCCTATGCACGCAACCTCACACCAAATACTACGCCTGGTAGAAGATATCACAAAGGGCTTTGAGCTCAAACATCACTCATTGGCTGCTTTTCTCGATGTTGCCCAGGCATTTGACAAAGTATGGCACATTGGCCTACTATATAAACTTAAAAACACAGGAATGCCTCTATATTTGTATAAAATTTTAGAAAGCTTTTTACAAAATCGAACTTTCAGCGTAAGAATAGACACAAAAATATCCACAGCACGATCAATAGCTGCAGGAGTCCCACAGGGATCTAAGATATATCGACTCCTCAAAACACCTCGACTGCACAGTACGCTGATGACACAATCATATACTCTTCGCACAATGACATTCATATTGCACGCAATAACCTTCAGGAAACAATAACGCAATTAACTAAATGGCTCAATCAGTGGCGTATATCTTTAAATCCCGGAAAATATCAAACCAAAATCTTCACTCTCAGACGCCCACCAAACCCCACGGAGATAAACATCATGGGAAGTAACATAGCATGGAATCCAAATGATCAATCTATTAAATACCTAGGAGTCGATCTTGACAGTCGCTTAACATTAACAACAAACTAAACCAAGCCTATGCCGATTATACAAATTGTATCCTGTGTTAAACAAAAAACCATCATTCAAAACAGAGTGCTGCCTGCTAATTTACAAAATGATATTACGGCCACTAATAACATATGCATGTCCTATATGGGGATGGGCTAGCCGTAGCAAATTACATAGAATACAAATATTTCAAAACAAACTACTCAGATTAGCAGTGAACGCACCATGGTATGTAAGAAATAGTCAGCTACACAGAGAGTTAAATATTGCTTACATTTATGAATTTATAAAACAACAAACAATACATTTCATCAAACGAATGAGTACAGTTCCTGGTACACAATTTTATAAACTAGGGAAAAGAACCGGCCAAACTAGGCTAAAAAAAACGCCTTCCTCAAGATATTTTTCTATCAGGCAGTGATTCTGAAGAAGAAGTGAACCAGCTAATAAATTAAATACCGTGTGGCCTGTCACCTTCTATTTGACATCTCGTTTGTTAAGTATAGATCAGAGTTTTGTCAGCGCTCGATATAAAATGTATATATATAAAAAGTGTAATTATTTTAAACCAATTTCATTTTAACTGTTTGGATTACTGTTCTAATTCTGATAACTGTTTTTAATACTGACATTCATGTTGCTAACATTGTTATAAAAATCTATTGTATCACTGTATTGTAGTCACTGAGGGGCCCTGTGGGTTGACCTCAACCATGAAAATATGTAGGCTAAGTTATGTTTTCTGTAAAATTCAACATCGTCCTGTATAGAAATATTTGCTGAACGGATAATAAATTCATTAAACAACAACAGATTTAATCACTTCTCCTCCATATATTTCCTTCCTCCATGGGTGTAAACAACCAGAGATATCATAGCTGTATTTAATCAAGGAAGCCATGACAGAGACATTGTACATCGTTTAATGAGTTTTCTTGTAACCGTGAGACTGAACTATCAAGGAAGCCGTGACAGATTCGTACGAGCTAGCACCATGGAGGAAGGAATTATATGGAGGAGAAGTGACGTTAAATCGGTGAAGCAAGCACTAAACTCTCCCGCTTGGTGGCAGCACCGGCAGCGACCATATGGCGCTTCCCAATAATTAAGGTGTTCACATTGTGGTAGATGCAGTGATTATTTCATTTAGTATTGTGTATAAGTGTTTAAAAATGCCAGCTTGTGTTGCGTACGGTTGCACAAATAGGCCAGACAGGAATGAACCTGGAATATCATTTCATAAGTAAGTTGAATTGTAATTATCGTTGTTGAAGTGAGCGGTAGACACCGCAAACTTTGCAGCACGTCTATAAATATTTAGTCATAGCTCTCAATGGGATGACTTGGTTCTCAAATTTTTCTTGGTGTAGTGTAGAAAATCAGCAAACCTTGCTATTTTGCACATAATAGACTAGCATTATTTTTTAACGAGTGTTTAAAATGAGATTTAAAGGGGCGTGTTTTACTTCGCGATTCAGTGAATTTACTATTACGATTTCTTTCGTCACGTTGCTGATTATACTGACAATGGATGATGAAATTAACTGTTATGTGAGAAGCTGTGAGTTTTATTAATTTTTTAAATAGCTATTTCAGGCCATTGACTTAGGTTATTTTTAAAGCTTCATATAAGACTTGTTTCTGTTTGTAAATACGTCTATACCTATTTTTGTATATCCCCCAAACTAAGCAAGATATCGAAAACATTTATTCCTTATTATCGAGTTTTTTCGTCGTGTTACATAAGAATCCATCATTAAATTTGACTTTTGCGAAATTTTTCTTCTGCATTTCAACTCAAGACACCTCACTTTTGAGACAGTATATCTCGAGAACTAGATGAAATATCGAAAAATTTTACTCTTTATTTTTTATTTGTCTCGTCTTTTTAAATAAAAATTCATCATAAAATTTGACTTTGAATAATTTTTTCTTCTGAATTTCAACCAAAACAATTTCACATTTGAGACAGAATATCTCGAAAACTAAGCAGGATATCAAAAAATTTTATTCTTCATTTTTTATTTGTCTCATCGAGTTACATAATAATCCATCACCAGATTGCGGCGTCACGTTTATCCTAGAGTCCCCTTGAGGTGTTTGTACATATTCCACGTGTTTGTTGGGAAGCGGTCAAGCCCCCACCACTCCGGCCATGCCCCCCCACTCCTCCGCCGGCCTGCTTCACTCCCATGCGTGGTAAAGGTCTCTTGCGTCGTCTCCATATTATTCCTTCCTCCATGGCTAGCACAACGAACTATAGCGTTATGTAGTTGAAATCAGAGTTCCAAATTTGTAAAGAAAAATATATAAGACGGTGGAGGGTTAAAGGGATTTCTGTTTTTTTTATGATGGCTTTACGTCTCGTTAACGTATAGGTCATTAGAGGCCAAAAAGGTTTTTTTTTTCGTAGCCGCGACTATTAGTAATACCACTAGGTATGATTTCTATCGACAAATTTCTCACAAAAAAAGAAAAATGAAGTCGCAATTTGTAGATATCCAGAAGAACAACGTTTTGCAGAACAGCTGACATACTTCGCAACAAAAAAAATAAAATAACAAAAACGGGTATTTGAATAGTAATTTGTGGCGACTGAACCCTGGACCACAGTATATTCCAGCTGTAAAGACACGTAGCGTGGATGCCGCTACAAATCCACCAATCTGCCGTCGTTACAGTGGTCCAGGCTTCATTGCACCATAAATAAATAATAATAATAATAATAAAAAAACACTTTTCCATTCCCGGTATCTGATCAGTTTGTTACAAAATCATACTTTTTATTTTTATTAAAAAATATAAACTTCGTAAAATTGTTGTCTAGATTGCCTAATGACTGCCATATTTATTCAGTAGTAATGCACATATCTTTGTTGACGGTGACGTACGAAATGATACGCTAAATATCCATGGAGGAAGTAAATATCATTATTCAATAGTTATGCGCATATAGATGCTGACGGTAATATGTCTCTGGTTGTTTACAGCGTACATTCCTGGTGTACAGTCAGCTTACACGACCGCTGTGAAACTAGACGTGTGTGTGTATACGCGCAACATAGCCGGTTAAAATACAGCCTGGACCAAAAGAAAAGTCACCAAAAGCAAAAGGGACCTCCTATAACTGATGTATAATATGCTGTAGCTCTAAAACCAAGCGAGGTATCAAAAAAATTTATTCTTTTTTTCAATTTGTTTTGTCGAGTTCTACAAGAATTCATCATCAGATTGTGATGCCACGGTAATGATAGAACCGCCGAAATATCTGGTAGGAATATTGATGGAAGAAAGTAAAATAAAAAAGATACGTGAGGCTGCGTACGGACATATTGTCACGTACAATACTTCGAAAGGAAGGAAGTAGCCTCAAAACCTGATGAAACGTTATTACAGCCAGTTAAAGGAATGATGTTCGTTTTCGTTTTCACTTCGGTATAATTACTGAAATGTTTAAAAGATAAGGTGGTTCATTAGCAGAAATTATTGTCCATAATTGATACTAATATAAAAGTTGGCCCTCATTTGGATGCCATTTTACCAGTAGGTGTTTCACTTCGTTTCCTGGAACTTCTTCAACAAATTAACAGTAATTTTTTAACCTATTTACTGTGGGGTGTAATACGACATTATTTTTACTAGATATGCTACGTTTTCATTCGTATTTCCTCAGCCTCACTACACTGTCTACTTCCAAGCAGACTTGATCGTGAAATTGCTGCCTCTTCATATTACTGTAGACTCTTGGACAACGTTAGAGTGGCCTATTTCTCCGAAAGACACAAGATTCTGGTTCCTAGCTGGCTGCTTCCGCACGAAAACCACTCAACACTTAATACTGCTGATTTATTATTATTATTATTATTATTATTTATGACTTTACGCCTCGTTGACGTCGAGGTCATTGGACTGGGGAAAAGAACGAGAACAAATTTGGACATGGTCTTTTGAAGGAAACATCCCGGCATTCTCCTGGAATGATCTGGGGAAACCATGGAAAATCCAAATCATGATTGCCGGACGGGTATCGAACCCACGTCGTCCCGAATGTGAGACCAGAACGTTGACCGTTATCCTACCACGCTAAGTCATATTGCTGTTGCTCCCTGTATTCCAGATTTTTCACGCTGTATCATTTTTTTGGACCCCCTCAAAAACGGGTTATGTGAGAATTTTTTTAGCGACGAAGGGGTTCAAGATTTCTTCTTGCCCGACAAATTTTTGTAAATAAGGGATTAAATAACTGCCAGTGAATTGGTAAAGAAGTGTTAACATAAGCAGACACTATAAAAAAACCTCTTTGGTTTGGAATATGTTAATCGAATGTAGCGTGTTTAAAAAATCTCGTTTAAATTACGGAACTCGTGCATTGATGGTATTTCGTTTCATTTCATTGGGTCGTAATACCTCTCGAATTTATTAACTGCACTATAGTTAACGCCTGTTTTCCACCGAGCCTAGTGGGTGAGCGGTAATGCTGGAGGACGCGGGTTCAAATCCCAGACTGGATATCATGATTTGGACTTTCCATGGTTTATATTTCACTCTAGGCGAATGATTCCTTTAAAAGGACCTTGCCGAATTCCTTATCTATCCTTGCCCCCCCTCCCCACCCCTCCACCTCCCGCCTCTAATAATCTTGATATCGGCTAGGCGAAAAGTCCGTAAAAAAATAATGGTCCACGTTAAGATGGTTTTTCATCAGTACTTCAAACATTCATGAGATCAAAGTTTATCTGGGCGTTGAGAATTAATATAGTCTCTGGGACGTCTAGCCGAGTGAAGAAAGTGTTTTCATAGGATATTTCAGCGATCGGACCTCTGTCGCCAGAAGATGGCGGCAGAGTTTCCGATCGCCTAAATATCTTGTGAAAACACTCTGCTTGTCACCCGAAAAGATTAAATTAATATCTCAAACATTAATTCTCCCAGTTTCTCATCCTCTTATGTCGTGCAAACACGTTGATTTGTTATTTTACTCAACAGTATCATGAAAGAGGCATCAGTATCCTACATATGACAATAATCTGTTCTGAAATGGTGCGAGACAGAAATAGCTTAAGATGTGGCATCAAGTGAAAATCTGATGAACGACCATATTGAGCGAAAAGAAATTTTCTATTACTAGTTTAAAGTAGGGTTGCCAACCATACTTTATAATAAAGTATCATACTTTATTTTTGATCGTTATACTTTATACTTTTTCATACCAATAAATTAAGTCAAAATAGTGTGTAAAGCAGGGGTGGCCTTGAACATTTTTCCGGCCAGCGAGATTCATCACACGTTTACAAAAAAATTTATATTTCATTTTTAGTGTTATATATTTCTTTACGATATGCGTTTAATGTAATTATTATTATATTATCTATGTTTACATGTAAGAATAATAGCAAACACAATAATAATAACTCATTATGTTTCAATTTTTCACTCCAAAAAAAATGTCTACAGTGGGTCTAAATCTAATATGGGGGTAAATAATATTATATGCGACCCGCGAAGTTATGATGCATTTCCAAAGTGGCCCGCAAGATCATTTGGGTTGGCCACCCCTGCTTGAAAGCCTGGAATCCACCAAACGCGCATAATTTGCAGTAGGCTTGTTGTCTCCACCAACCAAATATTCACAAACAACTGTTAGTGTGCGAGCATTTGTCATCGTTCCAACTGCTACCTGCAGTGTCCAAATGGCTCCGAGAGGAAAAATTATTGTTAGTGCCGATCTTGTATAATTATGTTTGTTTTAAGTGAAGAAGATGATATTATTAAAAAAAAGAGGAAACCTAAATTTTGGAAATAGCATTTTTTAAAACAAGAAATTCCAAGCAACTGCTGTATGACTTAAGAGTAGGTGATAGGAGTGGTTTGACTACTATTTACCATCTTACTCTGAAGGAATGCTAGAAAACATAAAGCAAAATAATTTATAAAATTACACACCTTTTCATGTCACCATCGATGTCTGTTGTTTAACTTTTTCTCTTCTGAATGAGGAGAGCAAAGAATTTACTTTCCCCTCAACAACATCAACAGTGGTTCCCATATCTGTTGTAATTTCGCTACAGACATCGTGCTTTTTGATTTGTTATCGTAATATTTGTGATTGCTCTACCATATCTGCGGCTTTGATTTATATGATTCAATTAACAGTAAACACTTTTAACTATCCCAGTCCATAGTTATATTATTTCTAGATTTTAAATCTGATGTACCGACATCGGCGGAACACCTGCAAACACCCTCAAATCTTTATTCGTACGCGCTGTTCTCGTCTCGACAGACGAATTCTGAGTTCTCAAACATTTGAAACATTGTGCGGGCTTGGTGGATCCCCCGCCTTAAGACTTGTACACATAGGACGAAGCAACGCACGAACGGGACCGAGGCGGAGTGAGGCAGAACGTATGCCTCGTATGTACTTTGTTTTGTACGAACGCAGTTCGCGAGGCATCGAACGAGACAGGTATCCATCCATTCGTTTGTTCTGACGAATTGGCAGTGCCGTGAAGTCAGAGCGCGGTGACGATTTAACAGTGGCTAGTGGTCCAATTGCACTTACAGGTGATGTTTCTCGAAAATCAGCTGCATCATCTAAGAATTTTAGAATTTTCCAAACAAATAATTTAAAAACATAAATGTCATTCCTGAAAATAAATCCTTTTAGTTACTTAAATTTATTTTGAAAACATAAAACAGGATATCTAATTGGGTTGGTAAACATGGAATGAAGATAGATGCAAAGAAGAGTCAGCTTATTAGATACACAAATAAAAAACAAAAGGTTAATTATGAATATAAGGTGGGGAAAGAATTGCTTGCTGAAGACTTGAAATGTAAATATCGTGGAATTACTTTTGATAACAAACTTAACTGGGCAGGACACATAGGACAGGTGGTAGGAAAAGGTTTCAAAGTTCTGCACTTGTTGGAGAGAATGATGAGAGGATGTACGAGAGAAGTCAAGGAATTGGGTTACAAAACTTTGGTCAGACCATTGCTCGAATATGGTAGTGTAGTAGGGGACCCTCATTTTACGTATCAAATACAGGAGTTGGAGAGGGTGCAAAAAAGGGCTGCTAGATTTGTTTCTGGAAATTATCGCAGAATGCAATCAGTGACGGATATGATAAAGGAGATGGAATGGGATTCATTGCAATACAGGAGGAGGATGAGGAGGGTCATGGGAGTGTACAGGGCATTTACTGGCGATGAGGCATGGAAAGATATTGCAATAGGTATGAAAAGTAGTGCATGGAAGGGAAAAGATGACCATGACCACAAGCTGGCACTCGATTTCAGGCACAAGGGTGTGGGAAGATTCTCTTTTTTAGGTAAGGTTGTCAGGGATTGGAATGAGTTACCAAGAGAAATGATGAATAATTTACCGAAAACTTTGAAGGAATTTAAAGATAAAATTTGTAGAGGGCAAATGTAGGTAGGTGCAGGTTAGGGGGAAGATGGGTGTGTAGGGAAATTGCCACCGGAGCCTGTGCTCCCTTGCAATTAAATTAAATAAAAAACTTAACACAAAATTATTACTTAATAATTGTAAGTATTACTCTAGAATTCACTGAAATAAAACTAAATTAAGCTTTATCGTCTTGTCTTTATTTTCATTTATCTAAAACTAAATTGTTTCAAGTACTGAATATTATGGACTAACTTACCTTTACCTGTTTCCACGTTGTTACGAGCTCAATTTTTTTCCTCTCTACTGTGCGAGCCTCGAAGACTTCCTCTTTTTAAAATAAAAAAAAGTCATTTTCTTCTCCAGCAAGTGCACATAATTTTCCACGAAGAATCGTATATTGTTATTGCATTATGTAAAAGTTTATCGTCCTTACACAATATGGAACACCTTTCATACCCTTTAATGAAGAAAGTGCCTTTTAAAATGGTCAGAACAAAAGGAAAAACTTCTTAACAAAAACTTGTGGTTTTATTTAATTTCAATGCACAATGTACCTAAACGAAGACTGAGTGACAACGTGACAGTGTGAACGAAGGACGCAGACGCACGACTACAAATACCCCTCCACAAGCATTGCAACGCAACTAGATTCACCACGAACGGCGTACGAACTGCCTCGGGTCGTTCGGCGAACGCCAGAACCTGCTTGCCGAGCGTCGGCTACACTAGTAGTCTATGCTCCCGTCGCACAAGCCACCATGCGCCGCGGCAGACGACTGTATTGCCACGAGCTGTCCCGCCCGGCACGGTACACAGAATCAAGGGCAGGGGGAGCCACTTTATTGTGTGTGTTTGCATGATTGGCCGCATACAATTCATCTTAGTTTAGCATATGGTACGAACCGTGAGGTCATCGTAATAGCCGACCAGCGGTGTGCAACAGATAGAAATTTGTCTTACAAGCATAACAGTAAAATAAATAAGAGTACAGGCGATGGCCTTATTAGAAACTTAATCACGTCAGACTTCCTATAGAAAACTTAATTTTCTTTAAATATTTATACTGGTTGTTCTACCCAGATTAGCTGATAAACACTATACTGCCAATTTATGTTGGTCATTTCTCTCTAAAGTTAGCAATAAATAACATGTTAATTATCTTTCAAAAATTTATTCACAGACATTCAGTTACAAGTTTCAGTTTAAACTTTTTTACAACATTTATTGGTCGGAATCAGAATGAAGGCCAGTATTTGTCTTCGATGAATGTGGAGAGCCGCCAATCAACCGCATTCATGCTGGAGGCCGCTCCTGCTTCTGCCGTCGAACCGTTCTGCGTCGCTGCCGCCGCCAATGAACCGCATTCAAGCTGAAGGCCGCTCCTGCTTCTGCCGTCGAACCGCTCTGCGCCGCTGCCGCCTCCGCTCCTGGTTCTGCTACCGCCGCTTTCTCCCTGAAACAGCGTGACGTCAGTATGCTCCCTCAGTGCGGGTGCGCCCCATCCCGCCCCCTCTGCGCACCCAAACCCCGCCCCAGCCACCGCGGTGTTCGCGGCTGCCGCGATGCCGGCTGCCGCAGTGGACCCAGCAGCCTGCGGCGGCACGTCCGCTCCCGCAGGGGGCGCAGCCGCGGCAGGGCGCCGCGTGCGGCGACTAGCGGCGGCAGATCCGCCGCGAGCGCTTCTGCGGGGCAGTGGCAGGCGGCGGCTGGACCACGGCAAGTGCCGCGGTGCGGCGACATGCCGCGGCCGAGTCCCGCTGCGGGAGTGACGTTGCGGCCGCACGGCGCCGCGCCGCAGCTCGTCGCTGGGCTGCAGCACCTTTGGCCGCTGGATCCGTGCGGCAGCCGGCAAACGCGGGAGCCGCAAACACCGCAGGGCTCCAGCCGCGGAAGGAAGAACGGGCAGGCGGGCTGCAATCCCTGCCCCAAAAGTCTCCAGTGAGGCGACGCGCGCGTCAGGCTGAAGACTCGATTAGGCCGAGGTTCCAACGCGTCTGCTCGCTGTCCCGTCCGAGGCTGGAGTACACAGAGGCCGTGTCGGACGCCGCTTTATATACCCTATCGACAATGCGAGGGACCATTTCCGAGGCAACGGGCCGTGTCGACAAAGAAACCTTGTGGTTACCGTAGATACGCTGTCACAGCATGCGTCGAAATTTGGTATACTCTTCCAGAGTCGCGCGCAGTATTCTGTTAGTACCACACGATTATACGGTTCACGTCAGAGATAATTTTAAAGATATTTTCGTTTTGATCACAAAGAACAGCTTGATCTCATCATTGTAAACAGAGGAACCGCAATGTGTCTAAATTGAAGCGAAGGATTTCGGCGACGTCGCTTAATCTCCAAGTCTCACTTTTCAAGAGAAACAAGACTTCAAACATCCAACCTTGTCACCGACATATTAAGGGCAAGTTGCAATCATCGATAAAGTGTGAGTGAATTTGGCTGTCACATCAATATGTAAATGAACGTTCTCATATTATATTCCATTTTTATTTTATTTTTTAAGAAACAGATAGGAACCGGTTCTGTACCCGTCATATCCTCGAAATCTGGATGCCCCAAATGGGGATTTGAAACTGCGTCTTGCAGAATTCCAGGTCTGAGCACAACGCTCATCTCATCTAATAGACTAATCGCGTGGTCGGTAAAAACCACCTCATTCCGACCTCCTTGGTGTTAGTTTAAGTTGCTGCTTTTTTGTTGTGCTGCTTTATTTATTTGAAATTATTCACATCTATTACAAGTCTCAATATAAATGCAGGAAAAAAATCAACACCGTTAGCAATATAGGAGGTGAATTTTGACGCAAGGTTGGAAGATTTTCAAGCTATCTGAAGCCATAGCATGTTTGGATGAAAAACTGGTGGGAACTGCACCACCTTCGGAACCTGCCAGAAACTGGTACTAACCTGTTGAAATTTACATCAGCCGCTTCGTCAACATGTCCTCTTCACGTTTTGCGATCATACATTGCTGAAAAGTCCCTAGAAATTTAATTAAAAATGCCGAAATATGAAAGGTTGAGCAACTGCTAAATGCTTTCAGTACTGCTAAAATAACATAAAAATTATCAGTACAGGGATCATTTCAACCTAGAAATCGTGGTTAGGTTAAAATACGGCATGGATCAAGTGATAAAAAATTAGGAAATTTTGGCTATGCGACATCCAACACGCAAAGGCGTATTTGTTTACAATGGAAGCAATCGATTATCTCTGGTTGCTCGTTGCTATGTAAGATGACGGGCATCACTGTATTACAACTCGGATAAATATTGCCTGTTTGTCAATTTTGTACGACTTTTTACAAAGGAGTAGAGCTGAAAAGGCATAAAAACATTACAACAAAGGATTAAATCAACACAATGATTTTTTCTACGTGGCGGCATGTAACGGCTGTTCATCATGTCATATTTCGGCATTTTTAATTAAATTCCTGGCAACTTTTCCGGAATGTATGATCCCAAAACGTGAAGAGGACATGTTGATGAAGCGACTGATGTAAATTTCAACAGGTTAGTACCAGTTTCTAGCAGGTTCCGAAAGTGGCTCAGTTACCAAACTGGTGAATTGTTAAGTGATTCAAATCACTGGTATTACGATATAATGTTTTTCGTAGTCAGTTCACTTCTAGCATATTGAAGGTACTTGACCAAACCATCATTTGCAGTCTATTGCGGGAATCCGAAAAAACCTGAACAGAGAGCTGAGATACATAATTTCGGAATTCTACGATAACCACGACGTCGCAATTTCATGATGATTCTTATGTAACTTGATGAAACAAATCTAATGTAAAGAATAAAATTTTTGATATCTCGTTTAGTTCTTGAGATATCATATTTCAAAACTGAGGTGGTTAGGTTAAAATGCGGCCCGGACCAGAAAAAAAAAATCTCACTATAGCCACGCAAGGAACGGCAGCACTATCATAACCTTCGCGCTGCAATTTGACGATGAATTCTTGTGTAGTTTATTTGGCAATACTATAATATCAGATTTCAAGATTTTAATGGTTGATTTTTTATATATTTCGACTAAACAAATCGAAATAAGGAATATATTTTTTGATAGTTCTAGAGATATCGAATTTTAAAAATCCTTGTGAGTTGGGTGACGTTTTTCTTCTGGTCCAGGTCGTATTTAAACCCAACCACCGCAGCTAGGAAGAAAACAAAACGCCTATTCTGCATGTTCACCGTGTAGTTTCTAGTGATTTCGGTGAATTTTTTTCTGGTCCAGGCTGCATTCTACTGCCCCGAGACACAACACGCTCAGAGGTTCCGCCTACCAGGTCACCTACCAATCTACTCGGCGGAAGCCATTGCCATCAATCAGGCTCTTATATACGCCAGAAGATTTTTACGGCGAAGTGTACTAATACTCACTGATTCACTTAGTGTTCTTCGCTCCTTGGCCGTACCCCTTATACTCCAGCGAACTAATGCACACAACATAAGCATTGTTCAACAGACTGTAGAACTTAATCAACGCGGTTGCACTGTTAATTATATCTGGATACCCGCGCACTCTGGAATTAGGCATAACCAGTACGTAGATATGTTAGCCAAGGAGGCATGTAGCTCGGGCCGAAGCTTAATAACACCCAGCAATACAACTGATTATCATGCAACAATGGTCAGCAATGCATACCATCAATGGACGAGGAGCTGGAATGAATCTAAACAAAACAGAGGCCGACAGTACGCTCTAGTTCAGACCTACCCTCCACGAAAACCTTGGTTTTCAAGATGGAATACTCAACGACGGTACATTACTTCTATTATTCGTATGAGATTCCACCACGGCGCCTTCCGTAGTCATCTTTTTCGCATCAAGGCGGTAAATACACCTTACTGCACATGCAACGGACAGGAAATACAGGACCTTAATCACTTATTTTTCAACTGTTCCAATTTTCAACAACAGCAATCAACATTCATCAAGTCTCTTGTGCGAGCACAGCAGCCATTTCCAACTAACATTGCAGTACTACTCGCTACAAATAATAACAGAATATATTGTATCATCAAGGATTATATCAAAGACAGTGACCTACATATTTAATGTATTTATATATATGCATATTTTTTACATACTACTAATATTATTACCTTGTTACTTGTTACCAGGCTGACTGTATGGTCTTTCAAGACCTAAGGTCAAATAAATAAATAAAAAATAAAAAAAAATAAAAAAAAAACTTTGAGATGCAATAAAGTATATCTCGAGAACTAAATGGTATTCTCTACTTTTGATTTGATATATACCAATCGACTATAAAATTTATCAAATTTTAGTGGCTCGGATACAGGAGTTTGAAGGTGTGCAAAGGACTGCTAGATTTGTTTCTGAAAATTACTGTAGACCGCAGTCAGTAACCGATATGATAAAGGGATTCATTACAAGACATGAGGAGGATGAAGAGAGTGCCAGGAGTATATAAAGCACTTTTTGGTGATGAGGTTTGGAAAGATATTGGTGGAAGAATTAAATGTAGTGCATGAAAGGGAAACTATGACCATGGGAACAAGCTGTCTTCTGATTTCATGCATAAGGGAGTAGGAAAATTTTCTTCTGTGTTTAAAGGTGTTAGAGACCGAAATTAATTACCAAGGAAAGTGATAATAATTTAACAAGAACGTTGAAATAATTTGAAATTTGTAAAGGGCAGAAGTAGATGGGGTGGTGTAATTTACACTCAAAAGACGTTTATTCTATTTGCTATCATCTGATGCAATACTCCATCCCTTCCTATCTTGCGCTAAACTTTTCATCTCGACATACCCCTTACACCCTACGTCTTCAATTATCAGCTTCGAATATTCTAACCTCTTCTCAGTTCTTACCTTCTACTGTTACATTCACTAACAAATTTATCAAGTCTGCATGCCTCAAAATATGACAAACTTCTTTACTCAACTACCATTCCAAAAAATTGTTCATTTCGTATTTTATCTGTCCACCTGATTCTCACCATCCTTCTATGGCACCACATTTTCAATGTCTCCCCAATTTTCCTTCTTTCTGATATTTCTAAAATCCATCCTTCGTTACCATTAAGTGCTGTGCTCCACACAGTTTTAAAAAATTCTTTCTCAGTCCCAGATCAAGATTCCCCTTTTACGAAGGCTCTTCTTGCTATTATAATAAATAATATTAAGAAGAAAGGGATAAATGAATGACCAGAGAAATTGTCACCTAAACATGTGCTCCGTCGCAATTAAATTAAAGTAAATTAAATTGAAAATGTGTGCTGCAACGAGCTCTCATTGCCGTATTCAGACGCTAGAACCAAGTATGGAGTCATCATGATTTCCTAGTACTTTCCTTTTGTTTTGCCGTTTGTAAGACTGCAAATGGTCATAAGTATTTCTACAAGTGCACATTATTTTGCAGCTACATGCCTGGTCGACACAGGGACATTGAGAGAGCTCAAAGAATTATTCTGGACGTGTTTTTTTTTTTTTTTTTTTTTTTTTTTTTTTTTTTTTTTTTTTTTTTTTTTTTTTTTTCCCAGCGGCGGATAGCACTGTAATCTAGGCGGCCGTGACAGACCAGTACGTATCTGCATGTCACGGCTGACTAGATTAGAGAACGATCCGCCGCCGTAAAAATAGTAAGGACCTATTGTGCATCTTAATCTATTCATGTAGTGTTAGAATTATATGATGTGCGTATGATAGGCTTTTCTACGATAAACGTATCACAGCAATTTGGTGATGGATTCTTAAGCAGCTCGACGAGACAAATCGAAAGTAATTTTTTTTTGATACCTCGTTCATTTCGAATTTTTAAAATTATTTGCAGTTCCTTGTGCATTTGGCGATGTTTTCCTTCTGATCCAGGCAGCATTTCAACCTAACCACAAACTCTAGGAAGATAACAAAATAAATATTGCGCATGTGTAACGTGTATTTCCTTGTGGCTTTGACGATTTATTTTTTTTGGTCCAGTTCGCATTTCATCCTGACCACTTCAGTTTTGACATACGATATCTGAATTAATGAAAATATCAACAACAAAAAATATATTTCATTTTCGATTTGTCTCGTTCAGTTCCATAAGAAACCATAATAAAATTTAGCTTTGGCGAAATTTTGTTCTGGTCCAGACCGCATTCCGATCTAAAAAATTCTGTTTTCAGATACCATATCTCTATAACTAAGCGCGATGTAAAAAAGTTATGCTTCATTTCGATTTGTTTCTTCGCGTTACACAAGAATCAATCATTAAATTTAGATTTGGTGAAATTTTTCTTCTAGTCCACGCCGCATTTCGGCCAAAAAAACCCTTGTATTTTGAGATACGATATCTCGAGAACTAAACGAGGTAGCAATAAATTTTATTCAACACTTTCGATTCTTTCTTGTCGAATTGCTTAAGAATACACCACGAAATTATGGCGCCACGGTTATCGTATATCCTCGTATGGTGTTTCTATAATCACTTAAACAGTGAAGAATCGGCTGTTGATCAGGATAAATGTGAGTCAAATATAAGAAGCGGAAAGACGGTAATGAGAAAGGATAGGATAACGAATGAAAACATTATGGACGCAGGAAAAGAGGAACCATTAGAAGAGATGATAAGCCTGAAAAAGGAGCGACATGTAACATATATGCTACGCTCCAAGTGTATAGTAGGTAGTTTGTTTTTGTAATTATTAAGTCTTAGTAAATCAATGGACAGTGTAATAATTTGAATACATGTACTCGCTTACTAATTCCACAGACTGTTCATATTGTAATGTCATTGTGTAGTATTAAGTTACATATCTTTGGTCCGCGGACGCGGCGGAAAAGCATAGATAAAAAAAAGGTCGCGCTGAGATTGTGTGTGGTGATCGCTGAGATGGTAGAAAAGCGTGGAGTGTATCATAAAATGCTGCCGCATTTACCTATCTTGGTTTATTAAATATTTATTGTTGTTGGAGTGTATATATGGTTTTGTTATTTAACATCAAAACATCCAAAGGACAGACTGGTTATATGTATTACAACCTGCCAGGATTAGAAAAAGCATAGGTAGGTTGTGTATGGCTTACCCTGCCAAGAAAAAACGGCAATAGCCAGATTATAATGTGAAAAGAAAGATAAAGGAAATGGGATCGAGAGAAATATCAAGAGATACGTCACTGAAAGGAGTGGAGTGGAGTGTAGCAATGAGCTGAGAACCGCACAAAAGTGATAACAGATTTTTTTTAATCAAAAAATGTTACATTTATATTACACGAAATTCAGTATTATTCAATATAACTAACATAAGTTATGTATATGAATAAATGTGTAAATTATATTTTATAATTGATCATCGTGCTACGTGATGGTATGTTCTAAAAAGACTCCATACTTTTCTTTGTATTTTGTTGATTTTTTCGTGGTCCACATCTTGATTTTCACTGTGGACAAGTAATCTTCCAAATTCTCCGTCTTGTTCTTTAAGATGTAGAACAGGGTTTGGCGTAGGTCCAAATACACGCGTTGTACTTTTCCCGTGGGACTGTCTTTTTTTTTTAAATCTGCTTAACGTCTCTCTAACAGCGAGGTCTTTAGAGACGGGAAAGGATGGGGGGCAAGGAATGGGAAGTGATTCGGCCATGGCCTTTTGAAGGAAGCATCCCGGCATTTACCTGGAGTGATTTGGGAAACCATGGAAAACCCAAATCTGGATGCCCGGACGGGGATTCGAACCGGCGTCCTCCCGAATGCGAGGCCAGAACGCTATCCGTTACACCACCACACTCGGTAGGGGACTGTCTTGTGTCTGGTCGTACTTATAAGCTGATGGTTATATTCATCGGTAAAAGGGATGCCATAGCTTGCTTTGTCCACATCCACATTTGGTATGCATCGCCACACAGAAAATAATGTAGAAGTGAGTCGATATTTCCTCAAAATTCACATTTATCGGTTGCTTTGAAGTGTATTCGGAATAATTTCTCATTTGTTGCAATTGTCTGATTAATCACTTTATACCATTGAGACCTGGTGGATAGAGGCAGCTAAGAGCCTTGTGTTGAAAACAGTACCGCAGGGTACCTAAATACTGTCACTGATGATGATTTTTTTAATGTGATATTTCCGAAATCAAAGCTATGAACAAAGATATTAATGGCTGGATAGCGATTCGAAGCAGCGCCTTACAGAATGTCATATCTAATTCGATTCCATCACATAATGTCTGTATGATTCATTGCCAACTTTTCAGTAGTCCTTTAGTCCTCTGATGTAAGCTGAAAATCTCTTCTGGAGTCCCATATATGAGTTATCATTTGAAGTAAACGATGCGTAATTGCATCATGTGCTCCAGAAATGTACTACTTAGCGTGGTGGGCTAGCGATAATATTCGTACCTGCTATTCGTGAAGACGGCCATCCATATTTCGTTTTTCCATGGTTTTCCTAAATCACTCCAGGCGAATGCGGAGATGGTTCATTGAATGGGACATGGCACAATTCCTTTCCATTCCTAGTCTCCCATCCTTTCATTGCACTAATGACTTGAACGTCAACGGGTCGATTAAAAAAATCATATCTTTTGAGCTTTCCTTTTATGAGGTTACTGGTTTTAAGATTAATGCGTAAAGGGCGGATCATGAAAAACAAAGATTATTTTATGGCGTTTATGGATATAGAAAAAGCTTTTGATAATGTTAGGTGGAACAGTATCTTCAAAATTTTAAAAAGTCAGGTGTAAAATATTTTTTTAAAAAAACTGCTTAACGTCTCTTAACAGCGAGGGCTTTAGGGACGGGAAAGGATGGGGGGGCAAGGAATGGGAAGGAATTCGGTCATGGCCTTTTGAAGGAAGCATCCCGGCATTTACCTGGAGTGATTTGGGGAAGCCATGGAAAACCCAAATCTGGATGCCCGGACGGGGATTCGAACCGCCGTCCTCCAGAATGCGAGGCCAGAACGCTAACCGTGTAAAATATCGATATATAAGAATAATCTATATAAAAATAAAGGGGCTGTAATAAAAGTAGAGAATCATGAAAGACATGCATCAGTAAAAATGGTATGATACAAGGGTTTTAGTAATTCCCATTAATAATCAACTTGTATGTAGAGGAAGCAGTGAAAGAAATTTTGAATGTGGCATAAGTGTTCAAGGAGAAAAAATCAGTATGATACGATTTGCTGACTACATTGTCTTGTTACCAGAACGGGTTGAGGATACTGACAAGCTACTGAGTGTTATGAACAATATACTGATGGAAAATTTTGGACTAGATATTTTATTTAATTGCAAAACAAGACAAAATGGTAATTGTAGATTAAATATCATAACAGGATCGAATGCAATAGGAAAAGTAAATGAATTCTGCTACTTGGGAAGTAAAATTACAACTGATGAGCGATACAGGAATGATGAGAAAAGCTGAATAGCACTAGCAAAATGAGCCTTCGTGAAAAAGAAAATTCTTTTAGTTTCAGATATTGATCTAAGACACAGAACTTTTTAAAACTATGTGAAATTTTATGATAGCGAATCACGGACTTCAGGCATACCAGAAAAGATGAAAATTAAAGCAATTTTGACGTGGTGCTATAGAAGTATTGCTGACAATTAAGTACGAAATGAACATGTTTGTGGAAAAATCTTACAGAACGGAAGGCCTAGGCCGAACTGATTTTTACGGTGTGGAACTGCTGTTATGTCAGTTTCTATAAGTAACTTTCGGGCCAAACCCGATTTCAGGACAAACTAGTCTGTTCTAGGCTAAACTAGGTCTTCGTAAGAGCGGTTACCCTTATCGTTGATCGGTAACGTACAAATACAGTATTTGAAGATGGATATCGCAGAATTTACGAAGAACTTCATAAAACTTTAATTTTTGGTTCAGGTGGCATTTAAACCTAACTAAAAACAGTTTAGGTAGATATTAACCTAGTACAAACAATATTTGCGCATTTTTTTTCAGTTTACATAAGCCAAACAGCATTTCGTGTAATTGGTAACGCCACTATAGTACACCCTGTAAAAATAAATAAAAGGTTAAATATTTTATATTTTACGTTAACAAGGGACACCTTTGACCTTGAACGTTCTTAACCGCACGAAAACGTGCTTAGAATAACAAGTTATTATAAACAAAACAGTGGTGTGTTAAAAACAATTGGAAGAATATAAAAACAAGGCTCATGTAAATAAATTGTAAAACATCTTGTAAATACATGACTAATGTAGGCATATTGTTCTGCAGTTGCTTGTTAAAATAATAAATATTATTTAATGAGTACTGTTATTGATGTTATTTATTTTCGGAAGCGTTTTGCCTCTCGTCGAGGTATTTCGGGTCAAACTCAGATAGATCGCGCGCCTTTCCCATTCTAAACACAATAGCACGCTCACTGATACTACATGCACCGTGAAACGTCGATTTCAATTTGCACCATACAGCTACTCAAATTGTTGAAACGATTAGCTGATGCTGTGAACATGTCACTTTTAAATCAAACACTTATAATTTTGTCACCTATAATTTCATCGAGACTGTTGGCCTCTCATTCAGGAGGATACCTGTGTGAATCGCGATCTGCTCATTCAGAGGAGTAGCCAGAAGCCTTTTTTTTTTTTTTGTTTTTACCCATTGCTTGTAATATCCCTTGGTGACGGTAAATTTATGCGTGTGAATTTCACGTTTCTTTGGCATCGGCGAGAGCCAGGTGACTCATACCTGCGCTGAAAGACCCAACGATTTATGGCAGGCCGTAAAGTTAAAAGCTTTACGCATTCAATGAAATTCAAAGGACACTATAGGGACTGTGCCGAAATGAGGATTTCCTGGTACAGTAGAAAGTTGAAACTAGAGAAACGATGCTTCGGAGAAAAAGTCAGGTTGCGGAACACCTCTGTTGGGAACCAGCGAATCAAACTGTGTTACGAACTTTTAGAAACCATAAGTTTTTTATGTTGCATGAGGAGCGCCAATGGAGATCATGGACAACGCGCCAAACGTCTGCTAGAACTCGGGAGCCTGCAAGTTTACAACGGAGCGAACAAGCGGGAGGGAGGACATTCTGTTTCTCGCCAGCAAACAATCCACACCGGCGCACCACGGGAGATTGCCGGAGAGCTGCGGGGAGCTACCTCGCCAAGTGACCTTCACCCAGCTGACCAACAGAGTCTACGAGACTCTGTTTTATCTGCACGTCATCTGCTACGGTAAAGAACGCCGACGATGTATAGACACTCTTACGTCATTAAACCCTAGGCAACGCTCTGAGATGAGAATCATGCTCTAAATTGTTCAAAAGAAACTTTTAATGTTCAGTTCTGTTCAATAAACCAATCAATTTTATATTCAAAGAAAACAATAGGTGTTGTAAACCCTGTTTCAATAACTTCCTTTCCAATCAATCAGTATATCATTTGAATAGATGAAGATTTGTGTTTTTTTATGGTATTTTAAAATTACGATTGCTTTGATTAAAAGTATTTCAGAATTGGAATGTCGCTCTCTCGGATAGAGAACACTTCCATTCTTGGCGCCTACCCGGGATTAATTTTGTTAATTAATTTATTAATAAATGCATCTTATTTTTTTATTCTAATTTTAATAACGTCACAAACAAGACGTTACAGGCTTTACGTCTCGTCGACGCCGAGGTCATTAGAGGCGGGATGGGACTGGAGACAAGGAAAGGGAAGGAATTCGGCCATGGCCTTTTGAAGGAAATATGGCAGCATTCACCTGGAGTGAATTGAGGAAACCATGGAAAACCCAAATCTGGATGCGCGGACGGGGATTCGAACTGACGTTCTGAATGTGAGGCCAGAGTGTTACCCGCTCACCCACCACGCTCGGTAACATGGGTCGCAGTAAAAAAATAATATTTTTTTACAAAAAAATGTTAAATCAATGCAGCTATCATACAGATAAAATAAAAAGGTTTGGATGACCGTAAAGCTTGCATAGTTAAGTCACAGAAGTTCAGAGGTTAATTTTGTGTAATCGAGCATACTATGATGCATACTTTTCATACTGCACCAAGCGTAATGGGTGAACGGTTAACGTACTGGCCTCACATTCGGGAGGACGAGGGTTTGAATCTCAGTCCGAGCATCCAGATTTGGATTTTCCATGGTTTCCCGAAATCACTCCAGGCGAATGCTGCCATGCTTGCTTCAAAAGGCCATGGCCGAATTCCCTCCAGTTCAAAGTCTCCAGTTCCATCCCGCCTCTAATGACCTCGACAGTTCTGTGTTTTCAAACAAACAGGAAAACGTAAGACTATAAATAGTTCGGTCGAGTTTCATCAGTGCCACTACCTTGTCAATAGAAATCTATATTTTACACTTACAACTGTTCACCGCAATCCATGAGCTACTTAGTTTGACAAGATCTCAGAAATCATCCTATCACTTCATCAAGTACTCTAGTACTCGAGAACAACACGTTTATAAATAATTATTATTATTCACGTACCACGCTAAACTAAAACCTGATGTGCGATAACTTTTTGGAAAGAACTGTATAAGTGTGATGTATAAATTTACAAATGAAACAAATTTAGCACTCACTTGCAAATCGAACAAATAGCAACTCGTAGCTGTTCAAAGAAACGTAAAGTACGTATAATATCTTCGCTGTTATCAAATCCTCAGGTCCGAACGTGGTGGGTGAACGGTTAACGTTCTGGCCGCGCATTTGGGGGACGCGGGTTCGAATCCCCGTCCGTGCATCCAGATTTGGGTTTTCCATGGTTTCCTGAAATCACTCCAGGTGAATGCCGTGATGCTCAAAAGGCAATGGCCGTATTCCTTCTCGTTCAATGTGTCCACGTATCGCGCAAAACTAAACTCACCGAATTCTAGTAAACTACCTTTGGAGGGGGGACGTTAAACCTTTTGGTATCTTTCGGAAGATTATGCCTGAATGGGCCGACACCAGGTTTCGCTATTCCCCTTCTTCAACATGCAGAATTCCTTCCCGCTTTATTAAACCGACGGGGGTTTTGAACCGTTGACCACACTATACGAAAAAAATATGCTAATTATTTCAATAGTTACGATGAATTTGTGAATAATTACTGTTTTAATACCGCTGTACAGAAAAATGGTCATATAACTGACGGAAATTGTCTGGGCATCAGCCGCAGGCTTAGTTCCTGTTGCGACGCTTCTTTTATACTGATGTTAGAGGCCTGCACTCGGCCACCTCCAAGATAATGACGGTGAGCGGCGCCATCGTGGCTGCCGGGGGCGGGGCGGGTGACCTACAAGGAGCTCCGGCGACGTACAGTCCGCAAACGAGATAATGACGGAAATTTTGGCTACAGGTACATAATGGCAGACACTTGGGTACATGATTTGTGGTGAGTAATAACAGGGACGGTGGACGGAAATTGTCCGCAGGAAGTGGGATGGGTAAATAACAGGGCGGCGGCGTATAATCAACTCTAATCGGAGGGCAGGGGCGCGTGACCTATTTGAAGCCATACGCTCGATAGATACCTACTTGTATGATCCACAGAAGTTTTACTTCTTGCGCATGTACACAATGGTACATGCAATTAAATTATTTCGGGTGTTTTCTTTCTTTGCTGAAGTTTGAGGTGAATTCTGTTTAATACAGGGTTGGCAAACCCAAATGATCTTGAGGGCCACTTTGGAAATGCATCATAACTCCGCGGGCCGCATATAAAATTATATATCCCCATATTAGATTTAGACATATTTTTAGGGGTGAAAAATTGAAACATAATGAGTTATTATTATTTTGTTTACTATTATCATTTCACGTAAACATAGATGCTATAATAATACTGATAGTAAAAGCACATTGCAGAGAAATATATAGCACTAAAAATGAAATATAAAAAATATTTTGTAAAAGTGTGACGAATCTAGCGTGCCGGCAAAATGTTCAAGGCGGGCCGCATGTGGCTCGCGGGCCGTGCGTTGGCCACCCCTGGCTTAGTACATGATCTGTGTACCTCATCAAGCGAGAGTGAGTCGCGCTTGGAAATGCTAGTTTAATTATAGATTTCGAGAAAAAAAATCGACCGAACAAAATTGTCCTGGAAGATGTCACTCCTTTTAAGGAGTGCGTGTACTGGTCCTCGGGTTGAAAAAAAGGTTGAAAAACGTTGGTCTGGATCAGTGTTTTCCAGCCTGTGTATCGCGACCCCCAGGGTGGCCATCAAGTCTTGATCTGGGGGCTGCGGTCTCAAACCAGGTAAATGTATAAAATAAGAGTTCAATAAAAGTACAACTCTTCCGGTGAGAATGCTGTGCCTGTTTTTTTTTTAATAATTGTCGAATCGTGGTTGTATTTTTGAGATGCAAATGACCAAATCATTTTCTAATTGGAGCCTATTTCTCTTGTTTCAGGTAATTGCCGACATAAAGTCCAATGTTTTTATTTGGTTCCGCCTCTGCCACTTGTAGCTCATGAGGATCTTTTGAGAACTACAATATGCCCTCGGTCGCAGCGAAGCTAGTCCGTACTCGCACAACTGAGTGCCACCACGGCAAAGAATATACGTATCACTGCTCGCAGAATGACCCCGTCTACCTCGCACAGTATTTGTTATGTCAATCAGTAGGTGTAATCTCAACAGAAAGAAAATTAAACACGGCGTTTCTTAAATCACTCACATAGTTTTATTACTGACCTAAGGGGAGGGGTCGCCGATTTTTTTTTTTAAACGGAGACGGGGGGTGGGGGGGTGGGGGTGGTGTGGGGGGGATGGGGGGGCTGGGGGGGTGCGAAACTTTGGTCTATAGTACCGTGTAAGAGTACAGTAAACTAATTCGTATCTACTTAGTGTTCGCCATCTTTACCATACCGATTAGTAGTTGCCCGTATCGTATTTTTCCTTACTGGGTATTTTTGTATTTTTTTGTATGTTAAGGTAGGTTGATCGTTTCTGAGGGCGGATAACGCTAGTGCTGTTGAAAGCGGTGTTTCCGTTGACACAGTACCGGATGCGAAGAACAATGCAGCCAGCGGCCTCGACCTTCTAGTTTCCAGAACCGTTCTAGCGGATGATTTATCAGGACGAACGAGTTCCCGGTGCGAGCAATTACCCTCTCTTTGCTGACGTTAATGCTGACGGGTGTGGTGCTTCGTTGAAACTCAACCACAATAAATTGTTCTAGTGAAGAACCGAAGAACCGAGAACCGGGAACCAATTTTCAACATGAGTCTCACGTAGTCGACTCTTGGCGGAACCATAAGTCTCCGCATTTTTTCTGACTTAAGAATATTTGAAGGCTCAGCTCATGGAAAAACAACCTGATTGGTAAAGACAAGAAGAATGAAAACCTGCTACTTGGCGTCTTCCAGATATAACAACAAAGTTAAAAGTAAAGTGCGTGGGTGTGGCACTATTGGCCGATGAGTACTCCCCACTGATTTCATTCTGTCGACCTAATTTTTAAGATAGTCTTCGCTTCATCAGCTTCTGGTTTTCTGTAAGGGAAATACTACAGAAGGAAATCTCAAGAAACTTTGTGCTGTTGCGTTTAGGGTGTGTCCAAAAACTACGCCAACGTGCTAATGACCTCGCTGTCGACGTGCCCTAAAGTCACAACAACAACAACAACATGAACTACGTGACTCCATTTTGGCCTCTTTTAAACCACTCTTCCAACCATCCAGTTTACGTGGCTTTTGCCTTGACCCTTCCCCCTACCCTACCCCCATGTATGACATACTTTTTGTCCCTTTTAATTCCAGATGACATTTTGTGCTGTTTTCTCTTTCCAAATAATTGGCATATAATGAACACGAGCGATATTTGCTTTATATACTTTTATATAATTATAAATAGGAGTTCCTCTAGGTTAGTTTTGTTCTTTACGTCTGTGATCGTTTTTTTTTTTTTCCTTCGAGTTTTGGGCCTCATCTTCGTCGAGGTAATTAAAGGCAAGAGAGGATGGGGACAAGGAACGGGAAGGATATCTGCCACAGCCCTTCGAAAGAACTACCCTGTTACTCGCCTGGAGCGATTTTTGAAAACGATAGGAAACAGAAATCTGAACCGCCGGGCGGGGATACGAACCCAGTGGCGTAGCTAGCGTGGGTGACACCCGGGGCGGATATCGATGGTGTCACCCCTCGAAAATTTAAATTCAAAATTAAGTAAAATATAATATATTGTAAGTGTAAAATATCATATTAATAAAATATAATTAAAAAAACATTTATTGTTATTAAAATTATAGTTAATAAAATTGTAATATTAACTTCATTTAAAAAAAAAAACACAATAAACTATAAACAATCTTCTCTTTTTAGCTTTAACAGCTACAAACTCGTAAATCACATCTTCAAAATTATCAATTTTTGTTACTTCATGTTCAATAGTCAATATGGCAAGATTTTAGCCATGTGTTGCTCGCCGGTGATCGAAAGTGGTTTTAGAGAGGCCTCTGAAGATCGGGTCTCAGTCCGACACTCGGCCGTCGTTGGATTGGTTTATGTTTTGACGGTTAGGATCAGTATCGGCCTGCTAGATGTGGAGAAGCGCATCGAGAGAGTTCGGAAATTTACCTTCCCTTACGACTAAATGTTGTTTTCATGTTATTATTTACCTTAAAAAAAGTAATTTTTTTCATCCATATTCATCAGATGTTCGTAAAATGTAGGAAGAGTCCTAGCATCTTCGCATTAAAAAAATCAGAGCTTTGCCAGAGTTGAAGACCAATTTTACGACCCACAAAAATTGCAGCCGAAATCCGCATTTGTAACCGAAACTCCCACACCCGAATCGCACGCCGTAACCAGACGCAAGACGAATCTAGAAGTCTGTATTAAAATATGTATTCAAACACATAAAAGTGGATTCGTGTCTTTTGATAACAAAAATATATGGTATAGAAAAAGAATATGTTTATTTTATCATGTTTGAAAACTTATTTTTCATCACACCTATATTCGGACTAGTGACTCAAATGATTACTGCGTGCGATTTGAAAACTGTAGGTCCGGGTTCAAATCCCGGTCTCGACAGTAATTTTTGCGGGCCTTAAAATTGACTTTTATCAATGGCAAAGCTTTTATCTTTTAATGCGAAGGACGCTCGGTGGTTTGAATAACACTTTAATCTGTAGGTCTTCTTTTCAAGTTAGGTGACTACGATATAGCTGCACTGCTAGTTTCCAAAGAAGAAACTCTGTGACTAGAACATTGAGATAACATGAAATTATTATTTTTACTATACAAAATCTTTACGACTTATATTCAAATTAAAATATGTTATAATCTCGTTCTTCACTAACAAAAAGTATTGAGTGAATCGAAAGGAACCTCAGATAAAACAAACACGTCAAGTGCGAGTGATTGACATTTCATTGAGATTGCGTTGATACTGTTAATACTGCGCTTGGATACTATTGGGTGTCAAACCTACCTGTCATCCCCAACACTGATTCCCTGAAACAATCACTTGTAAACGTTAAAGGAGACTAAAAGACCGGGTAGGAACACGGGCGAGCTATGGAAAAGTTTGGACGCGAGGGGGCGAGCCGTCACTCGGCCGGCTGTCGTTGCGGTTACGGTACAGGCCAGTATTGGCAAAGTGCAGTTCGACCTTTACACTTAGCAACTGATACACAAACTGGTGCAAATTAAAATCCCAGCACGCAGACGGTGTTGTGATAAACGAATGAAATTTGGCCCCAAATATGCCCGCATGAAGAGTTTAAATGATTTAGCATTAAAAGTATTACATGTAATAATGTGAGAATTACGGTGCTATATATTATGTAAATTGCAATTTTTTTTTTTTTTTTTTTTAGCGTATAAGTGGCGAACAGTGTGGTGTCACACGACACGTGGTTACCTACAAGTTTTTGTTGTCTAAGTATGCCAAGGCGAAGAGTGACAACTCTCTTCACCCAAATGTCTAACAGTGAGAGAGGTCGGAGAATTGACGTGTTTTGAAAGGGTGCATCATATCGTGAAATCTCCATAACGATTTGGCGCAGTGCAATGTCAGTATACAGACTTATTACACAGTGATGAAAAAAAGCTCTAATACTCCTAGAGCAAGCACAGGTCCATACAGATGGATAACAGCACGTGAAGACTGCCAAATGGTGTGGGTGGCTGTTGCTGGCAGATGGATGACTGCAGGCCAGATCCAAGAAGTGGTTACACATAGTCACACCCCGCCTCCGCCCCTCCCCGGATGATTGTAAACTAATAGCTTGAAGCTGGGTTACACTCTCTGGCCCCTGTGCATTGTCTCCCATTAATCTAATTTCATTGCCATCATCATCTACCCTGGTATAATGAGAAACACAAATGGACATGTGAATGGCATACATTTGTGTTTAGAGACGAGTCTCGATTCTGTCTGTGGCAAAGTGATAATCGACGACATGTTCGCAGGCGTAGTGGAGGAACGGCTTATCTGCTGTGATTTCAGAACCTCACGCAAGTGGCGTCACCGGTGTCATGTTTTGGTGGCAATCAGTTTCGATAGCATGACTGAGTCGGCTGTTGTTGAAGGAAATGACAGCCCATCACTATGTGGACGGGGTACTGCATCTAATTGTGATACCCTACTTGTTCAACATCCGAATCGTATTTTTCAACAAGACAGTGCCCGTTCTCATACTGCGGCCATCGTCACACAAGCCTTGCAAGGAGTTTCGATCACAATATGGACAGCACGGTTCCCAGATTTGTCCCAAATAGAGCATTTCTAGGATACCAGAAGTAGACACATTAGATCACATGGTCACCCAGCACAAACTGTGCAACAACTGACTGCAAAAAACATGCACGCGTAGTGAGACATACACCAAGAAGACATCCGAACACTTGTTGTGACAATGCCGGCAAGGATCCATGAATGTATTGGTGCTCAAGTTGGGCGTATTTCTCACTGACAACTGTAAAAGGTAATAACTTAGCCTGATCCATTTCCATTTGTTATTATTTATTTTAGGTATGGCCCTGGATATATTTTCAAAGTTTCTCAAAATTCTACCATTCATGTATGCGTGTTGTGATTTTAATTTCCGCCAGTGTAACTATAGGGCGACCATAAGATTTCGCTATAAATTTAAAAAAAAGTCGAAAACTACCCATTTGTTATTGAAAACGTTAACATAGGCAGTATTTAAATGACTTCAAAACCTAGGTATTTGCAGGACCAAGGGATATTGAGAGGAAAGTTAACAGAAGTGGCTTGATCCAAGTAGAAGCAATTCCAGACCCAGATGGGGTCCCATTGGAGCAAACCCAGGATTCGGGTCCCACAAGTTGTGAGACCTTGGGGGATACTGTATAGTCAGAGAAGCAACTCTACATTAAGTTCCTTGATAAAAATAGAGGAATAAATAAAATATAAAATCATAATTAAACGTAATTTTTCTAAGAAAAACAACGGTCAGGTAATAAAAGAACATGCCTTTGAGATATCTGCCGCCTTTACCTAAAGTACTTAATAAGTGAAGTATTTTACTACCTTCCTAAGAAATAAGTAGCTACTGACTCCTAAATATGATATGTATCGAAGCCCATCTCCATGTGTAAATTGACCGAGCGGGGCGGTGTAACGGTTAGCGTTCTCGCCTCGCATTCGGAAGGACGGCGGTTCGAATCCCCGTCCGGGCATCCAGATTTGGGTTTTCCATGGTTTCCCATATCACTCCAGGCAAATGCCGGGATTCTTCCTTCAAAAGGCCATGGCCGAATTCCTTCCCATTCCTTGCCCCCCCCTCCTTGCCCCCCTTCATTTCCGTCTCTAAAGACCTCGCAGTTGAAAGACGTAAAGCAGTTAAAAAAAAAAAAAAAAATGTGTAAATTTTAGATTTCTAGCACCGCTCAGTAGCGTATAAATAAAGATGTAAACGGCTCGAATGTTCGTTCAGTTCATGATTAAAGCTCAATTTTTGTTCAGGAACTGAAGTTCGACACCCCTGTCGATTTAAGGAACCCATAAGAATGTAGGTACGTGTATTCGATAAAGAGGTTACCCATAATAGAAATCTTCTTCTGTAAATTTATGATGGAAAATTCTTAGAGAATCATACGCTTATTTATTTGATCGCGATCATATTTGTATATTCTCAGTCAGTAGAAAGCATATCAAACTTACATGAACCTAGAGTTAAAGTGCTTAGGGGGCATCCATAAATTACGTGAGGTGAAATAGGGGCGGGGTCCAGCGAAATCTCACCAATTCTCACGTGAGATTTTTTATAATTGTGTTGGACTGTAGAGCTAAAAAAGAGTTACAAAAAAGTCGATTTTAGGGGGGTATTTCGTCGAAAAGTGTGGGTGGAACCGGCTTTGGGAGGGTGAGACCTAAAAAAAAAAGGTCTCAAAAAGTTGCGAGGGCGATCCGTAGGGGGGAGGGGGGGGGGGGGGTCTGACGGGACTAGAGGACCAGATCTCACGAAGTCTCACCAGAAGGGGGGGGGGGAAGGAGGGTCTGAAAATCCGGAAAAACACCTCACGTAATTTATGGATGTCCCCTTACTAATGTTAAGATTTCGCCAGCAAGATACGCGGTTCCGACTGTTTGAAACACATGCCCCACAAAAACTGATTGCCGACAGACGCTAACACTTGGATTCGTCAGGATTGACTTGAAACCTGACCGTATTGCTAGTTTAATGCAGTTTTCCGAATCATTTTATTTGCATAAATTCGAACATGATAAGATTTCATGTCGAGTATAGGTGCACTGTCGACAAATGGAAGGTACGCGGAGTGTATATCGGATAACACGAAATGTAATCAATTCGAATCTGTCAGATGATAAATTCAAAAATTACTAGAAAATACTTCAAGTCACTTGTGAATCTTAGCTAGAAAGCTAATAGAATTCTAAAAAATCAAAACAATTTTGAAGCCTAGACTACGCGTATTCCAGCATACGCTATGTTGCTTTTTTACATTTTCACAGGAAAATCTAACATTTTTCTTGAAATAATTTCGAGGAATTACAATTTAACTGCCTAATTACCATGATTTTAACAATTTTAGATACATCCTTTAATTTTAAAACTTCCTCTCCTAATACAAGAAAACTTACATTATATCCACCGCCGCTCGTAACAAACCAAACAACTGTGACGGACGGCAAGCACAACGAATTCCTGTGATTGTTGGAGCAACAGAGCGATGTTCTATTGTTTAAGCGCGCGGTGTAGCCAATAATATTATTATACTCCACTGTACTGGATCGTATTTGAAAAAGCGAAAGATCAACTTAAAAAGAAATATTCAGAACATTAAAGGTAGACGCGTTTCGACACCAAATGATAAAAGAAGTCTATCAAATATATATATTGTATCGCACTAATTTCGATTACTATTTTCGAAATGTGGGTGTCACCCCCAAACGGGTGACACCCGGGGCGGACCGCCCCCACCGCCCCCCCCCTAGCTACGCCACTGTACGAACCCACGACGCCTTAGTGTTACCCCTCACCCACAACGTTCGGTCTGCTAAAGACTTGGGCAAAATATATCGATGTATCGAAATATCGATAATTTTATGATAAAATTATCGATATTTATCTTCGATATTTTTAATTCTTGGTGTATCAAAAATGGATATTTTATTTGGGGTATCAATTTTAAGTACTAATTCGATATTTTTGAACGAATACAAGTTAGTATCCAATTTGATGTGTTGCATATATGTTGGATAAATATACGTACACATCTGATCTGAACGCGTTTTAAAAAAGTGAATACGTCGTAATTTAGCTGTTTTTCAACAACGGTTAACAGGTTTTCATTAATGCCAATGTAATTTTTTTTGTCAACGTTTTTGAACGTTACCGACTAGATTATTTTTATAGTTGAAGAATATTGATTAAGCATCCGTGTTGCGAAGTTAAGGGTTGACGTAAGTTAACGGCTTCTGTTCCCAATTTTTTTTTATTATTCTTTCTATCATTGATGAACAGAAGTTAATGCGTTGACGAAGTATCTGATGTGCCAAGCCTCTTCTGTGTCGTCCCAATGAGTGGCTTCTGCAGTTAACTTGGCGGTGCCGAACAACACGAGTATTTTGACGGGGGAGTTCTTATGGTGTCTTCATCAGATGAATACTGGTTTGATTGAGTATAAAAATAGATAAATTAATTAAATTTTCTGTAATTTCCACATACGTTTTCAATTTTCTGTATTTTCTTAAATAGTTTGATATATTTTATGAATATTTTTAGACAAAAATATCGAAATATCGACACGTAGATAATTTTATCTCGACACATATCGATACTGTTTGTAAATATGGGTACTATATTAATCGATATTTCTTATTTATTGCTCATCCCTAGTCCACTATTTCTTTGTCAAAGATCAGATTGCTGTTTTTCCCAAAACTTTCTGCTCCCCAGAAGTGGCTACCCGTTATTTTTTGCTTTTCCCCGATCTAAAATCAGAAACTGGAGGATACTTCAGAACAATATTACAAGGGAATGCTTTGTGAAGTGGAAATATCAGTGAAACATGTTTGTAAATAGAGGATGGCAGTGCTTAGAATGCGACGAGGTCTAGTAATCGGTAATTTTAATACTAATAAAAGTTTAAAAAAATATCAGTTTAGGCAGCTATCTCCAAGGAAACGTCAGCCGGGTATAGTCTAACTGCGCTTAGATTCCTACATAAGCGGCAATATTGCCGGCGACCATTCTCTTTGGAATTTTGTGCTTTAAGCATTCGAGTTCGATTTTTGTAATTCTGATTGTACTTCGCCCTCATATATCGTTGCACTTTAAGAAAATCGGCGAGTTTCATACGTTTTTAAATTCATAGTCTCGTATATTTTTGAGATACAGACTTAGAGCCCAGAATAAGTTATAACAAATACACTTCTCTTCAAAACAACAATTGGTTCACTCAACTCGGATAATTGGTCTCGGAGTTGTGATTCCGATTAGATACACGTGTACAGTCCGGAAAATCGAAAATAAATTCAATTTGCGCACAAAAATTACGACGTCTGATTGCCACGAATATCGATGTGGTACTGGCACAAACTCCCATCCTTTCTCTTTAAAACAAGACCAAGATGGCGGCGCTACGTCTAGTTTTAGCGAAATTATTGAAGTTTGGAATTACTTCGACAGAAGCTGTTTCTCAGTTGAACGTTATCGCCTCCCCACACCCGACATCCATTTTAAATAACTTTTTTACGTCAAAAATATCGGTTGTCTTCTGAAGAGAAGTTGAGCTCGAGTTTTGACGTCGCCTTCGTAACCCATCCCGTCTCGAGCGATCATTTGACAACTCGCCTGTATCCCACCAAGCGGGAACGGAAATTGTGCGAAGCGCCCCTAGCGGCGCGTATTGTGAACCACTAATGGTCACCGACAGAAAGTTACACTTCATGTCCCTAATATCGAGAATCTCCCAGTGCCATACACGGATTTCACGTTTATCGCCTCTTCCACGATTTTCAACGAATGGGCTGAAAAGTGGTGCGATGACAGCCAAGAAAAGGGATTGTCGTACCACGTTCCTTCCAAACCATGGTACGACGACACTTGAACTCCACAGGAACGAGATTACGTTGTTCAACAGGCTGAGAACAAGGCATACACTGCTAAATGATAAAAAATTCTTACTAAGCATTTCTGATTCTGTGTTCCGTGACTTTTGTGGCGAAGTGGAAGACATCTATCACTTCTTGCTCAGATATAAGCTCTCTTGCGCGCCTAGAAGAGCTCTGTTTGTTAGAAGACGGTCTACGCATTCACGACACTACATCCCCAATGAGAACTTCTTCTAACAATAAAGTGATCAAATTAATTTGTTAATATATTACTAGCGGAGTTCCCGGCGTTGTCCGGTATAGTTGACGTAGATTTACCCGTACCACATTTTTATTACCGCAATGAGAAAGATTCACAAAATTTGCGCCAACTTTTTTCGGAATTAAATAAAACCTATGGTAGAACCTCACTTCCTTACCAAGAAACGGGTGGGTTGAAGTTTATTTGCACGTCCACTATTTTCATTCGTCCGAAAAGATTCATATGTAACAAGCTTCATTAATAGTTAAGAAATTGCATTATTACGTTACTAAACAACGCTGGGTTATGTTAGAAACTCACATTTGATTCAATTGCGAAGTGAATGGACATACTTTTTGCTCGAAATACCAGATACTTTAACTCCGCAGATTCAGCATTTTATACAAATATCAAAAGTGAATACGGAATAATATTATAGCAAATAAATGATTTCATTCAAACAGAAGACTAATGCTGATGGCCAGAGATAATGTAGTTGTAGGCCTACTGCCATAGATTCGTGCTTAAAGAAAATCTCTGTTGTTTATACGGCTATCTATGACGTTTAAAAATTGAATATTCCGATTTAAAGGAAAGAATACTTCAAGTTTTTTTTAATGTGCAAAATAGTTATCTTATTGCTTTCATTAAAGGCTATGGTCAGAGACATTGTAATTGTGTGTTTAGTGCGAAGCATGCTACATCTAGTGGTTCCATGTGTCGTATTCCTCACCACACGTTCAAAATTTCATTTAATGTTCCGGCATTATGCAACGTAGAAACATAAGACACACCAAACAACTGAGTTGAGATTCTAAGCTTTAAAACGGTGAAAATCCCATCGAAATCTTCGCAGTAGATTTAGAGTTTTTCTGGGACACATATACCCTTTTTTCGTTTTAGATATAGATAAAAACTAAAGATGTGATTTAATTGTTAGCCTTTTAGTCACAATGTGTCTGGCTATAATAGTCTTTGGCTACAGACATAATCTACTATATAATTTCGTAAGCTCATTCATCCACTCACCTCGGTAGCTATTGGCTGGAGAACGGTGTCACGTGTCAGCCTGTGCTCGCAAAACAGCGACCAGAGATACCATTAGAAGGAATTCGTGGTTATGTCTACAATTTAATAGCTAACCAACTGCTATCAAATTAATTGGCATAATTCATTAATTAAGTTTGCTTTTCGCAGCGTTTCATGTTTAAAAAATATTGAAAAATTTTGCGGCTGAAAAAATGTGGATCATATCAACCTAAACAGTTCACTAGACATTACAGTTTAATTACTTTTTGCATATTTTACAGACCACATTCGTTAAAGATCTTTATTCATCTTCATTGTACCTGAGATATTAGATTGTTTAAAGTGGACAAAAATTTGTTACCGAATCGAGTATTCTGGCAATTAATTTCTTCGGAGTTGCTCAACTATTAAATAATTATAAGATCCCTGGCTGTTATAGACACTATGACGAAAGATTACATCCTCAATAAAAAACAACTTGATGTTTTCGAAGCAAAAAGTAATTCTTCAAATTTTGCAGAGTGAACTTTAAGGGTCAAATACAAGTCAAGTTTGTATGTCAGAAAGTTCGTGTCTACGACCTTTGATGCGATAGCGCTATCGTCCCAGTTCGTGTTTAATATCTACGTCTATTAATACTTCTGATTTGTTCAAGCTCAAGAGATTTTATTCACCTTAAGGGTGAAACACAGGTCAAATTCGTATTTGGTCAGATTAGTTCAACCTATCATAACCTTTGGTCCTAAAAACTGTAATTATTCTAGATCCGTGAGGATACGAATAAAACGGTCACGGGCTTACACTAGTAAATAAATAAAAAAGTTAGCGCGGCCCCTGCGAGACGCAGACCCGCAACAAGTTGTAGTGAGGGTTGCAGACCACGCGGCGGGGTATCGAGAATTCACATCCGCAACTGCTACGGTCAGAAGCGACCAGATCAGTAAGAAGATCAACACGTGAGTGATATCGTTAAAACCATCTGGCACCGAGTCTAAATTGTACTGAAACGCTCAGTAATGCGAGATCATGAATTGGCCATGATTAACTCTGTCTGTTCTGCAGCGAAAGCAGATGAATAAACTTTATGTTTAAAATTAAATGTATTGTATTGATGGGTAGTAGTTTGAGTAACAGGTTGTGATAACTCGTAATACTGTAGCAGCTATAACTGTGCCATGTTATGCAATATGTAAGTCTTTAGTTTAGAAGTTTGGTAATCATATATATTATTTCCATAAGGTATTTTTTTGTCACAAGCCTGTATCTTCTTTCATACTTAACCGAAATCAATGAATGAGGTGTCATTTTAAAGCTTATGGTCTCCACTTTGGTCACATCATATTTTAAGAAATGAAGTTTTCGGAATTCGATCCTTAAAGGGCAAAAATGTCAATCTTTCTAAAATGCTGTTTTCTGTGTTACGAGTCATTTATCTCCCTGGATACGTATATGAAATCGTTTAATGTAGTATCATTTTAAAGATCGAGATCTCCGCTTTAGTGACGTCATATATTAAGACAGATATTTTTCGGAATTCGACCCTTAAAGGGCAAAACTATCAATATTTTTGCAATCCGTAATTGTGTCACGAGCGATTTATCTCTCTTAATATATAACCGATATAGATAAATGAGGTATCATATTAAAGATCGAAGTCTCCGCCGTGGTAACATTATATTTCAAGAAAAGAATTTTTCGTAATTAGACCCTTAAAGGGCAAAAATTTCGATTTTTCTAAAATGCGTTTTTTGTATCTCGAGCCATTTATCTCCCTGGATATCTAACCAAAATCGATAAATGAAGTAGGATTATGAGGAGTAATGTCTCAGCTTTGTGACATGATATATTAAGAAAGAATGTTTTTGGAATTCAACCCTTAACGGGAAAAAAGTATAAATTTTTCAATAACGCATTTTTGTGTCACGAGTGATTTATCTCCCTTAATATCTAACCGATATAGATAAATGAGGTATCATATTAAATAATGTTTCCGCCGTGGTAAAATTATATTTTAAGAAAGGAATTGTTCGTAATTGGACCCTTAAAGGGTAAAAATGTCAACTTTTCTAAAATTCGTTTTTTATGTCTTGAGCTATTTATCTCCCTGGATATCTAACCAAAATCGATAAATGAAGTAGGATTATAAGGAGTAATGTCTCAGCTTTGTGACATGATATATTAAGAAAGAATGTTTTTGGAATTCAACCCTTAACGGGAAAAAAGTATAAATTTTTCAATAACGCATTTTTGTGTCACGAGTGATTTATCTCCCTTAATATCTAACCGATATAGATAAATGAGGTATCATATTAAATAATGTTTCCGCCGTGGTAAAATTATATTTTAAGAAAGGAATTGTTCGTAATTGGACCCTTAAAGGGTAAAAATGTCAACTTTTCTAAAATTCGTTTTTTATGTCTTGAGCTATTTATCTCCCTGGATATCTAACCAAAATCGATAAATGAAGTAGGATTATAAGGAGTAATGTCTCAGCTTTGTGACATGATATATTAAGAAAGAATGTTTTTGGTATTCAACCCTTAAAGGGAAAAAGTATAAATTTTTCAATAACGCATTTTGGTGTCACGAGTGATTTATCTCCCTTAATATCTAACCGATATAGATAAATGAGGTATCATATTAAAGAATAAGGTCTCCACCGTGGTAACATTATATTTCTAGAAAAGAATTTTTTGTTTTTCGACCCTAAAAAGGGCAAAAATATCGATTTTTCTAAAATGCGTTTTTTGTATCTCGAGCCATTTATCTCCCTGGATATCTAACCAAAATCGATAAATGAAGTATGATTATAAGGAGTAATGTCTCAGCTTTGTGACATGATATATTAAGAAAGAATGTTTTTGGAATTCAACCCTTAAAGGGAAAAAAGTATAAATTTTTCAATAACGCATTTTTGTGTCACGAGTGATTTATCTCCCTTAATATCTAACGGATATAGATAAATGAGGTATCATATTAACGAATATGGTTTCCGCCGTGGTAACATTATATTTTAAGAAAGGAATTGTTCGTAATTGGGCCCTTAAAAGGCAAAAATGTCAATTTTTCTAAAATGCGTTTTTTGTATCTCGAGCCATTTATCTCCCAGGATATCTAACCAAAATCAATAAATGAAGTAGAATTATAAGGAGTAATGTATCAGCTTTGTGAAATCATATTTTAAGAAAGAATGTTTTTGGAATTCAACCCTTAAAGGAAAAAAGTATAAATTTTTCTATTACAGATTTTTGTGTCACGGGCGATTTATCTCGCTTGATATTTAACCGATATAGATAAATGAGGTATCATATTAAAGAATAAGGTCTCCGCCGTGGTAACATTATATTTTAAGAAAGGAATTTTTCGTAATTCGACCCATAAAAGGCAAAAAAGTCAATTTTTCTAAAATGCGTTTTTTGTGTCTCGAGCCACTTATCTTCCTTGATATCTATCCAAAATCGATAAATCAAATACGATTGTGAGGAATAATGTCTCAGCTTACTGACATCATATTTTAAGAAAGAAGTGTTTGGAATTCAACTATTAAAGGGAAAAAGTATAAATTGTTCTACAACGTATTTTTGTGTCACGAGCCTTATATTTCCCTTGATATCTAATCGATATAGATAAATGACATATCGTATTAAACACTAAGGTTTCCACCGTGGGAAGATTATATTCTAAGAAAGGAATTTTTCGTAATTCGGCCCATAAAGCGCAAAAATGTCAATATTTCTAAAATTCGTTTTTTGTGTTTCGAGCCATTTATCTCCCTGGATTTCTAACCAAAATCGATAAATGAAGTAGGAGTATGAAGAGTAATGACTGAACTTGCTGACATTATATTCAACTTTACTATTCATCGCATTTTATCCGCGAAATTTTCGCACGGGTCGTCTAGTTAGGAAATATTGCTACAGAAATGAAAAATTGACGCTTTGTTATAGATTCAAGAGTAGGAACTATTCAAATGCACTTGCAATAAACAAAAAAAAACAAAAAAAAAACAAAAAAAAACAAAAAAAAAACAAAAAAAAAAAAAAATAATAACAATAAAAAAATATATTGTTTCCTCCGTGAAAATTATACAGGGTGTATCAAAAAGAAATATCCGATTTGGCACTTCTATGTTTCAGAAAATAATAAACATATACAATAAAATTTTGTTTTTTGATGAACAGTAAACTCAAAAAGTTTTTTCATACCTTTATATAGGTATTCTATATGCCCCTCTTGAGATACACAGCATATGTCAATGCGGTATTCAGATTCTTCCCACGCTACAGCGAGCATGTCTTGAGTGACAGCTTCCACAGCTGCATTTATGCGATGTCTCATTTCATTCACTATTGTTGGTAACGGAGGCACACAAACAGAGTCTTTTATAAACCCCCAGAAGAAATAATCACATAGTTAGGCCCGGTGGCCTTTGAGGCCAGTAATGTAAGGCTGAATAATTTGGTCCAGTGCGACCGATCCATCGTTCTCTAATCCTTTGATTTAAAAATTCCCGCTCTTCCAGATGCCAGTGTGGCGGTGCCCCATTCTGTTGGTAAATGAAGTCGTTGAATCAGTCTCCAACTGTGGGAAAAGAAAGTTCTGAAGCATATCGAGATTTTTTTTAAAATCGGATGATTCTTTTTGATACACCCTGTTTTTCTCTTTGACGCATGTTCCTAATTAATCGCTCTTACGAATCGTTACGATTTTTTTTTTAACTTATGGCTTTACGCCTCGTCGACGGCTAAGGTCGTTAGAGGCGGGATTGGACTGGGGACAAGGAACGGGAAGGAATTCGGCCATGGCCTTTTTGTAGGAACCATCACGGCATTCGCCTGGAGTGATTTGGGGAAACCATGGAAAACCCAACGTTACACAAATTAAATATTGCTCAGGTGAGAAATACTCAGAAGGGTTTGATCATAACTTAATTTCTGTCGGTGGTAATGGAGATTGTTGTAAGCGAGGGAAGATAGGCCTTCGTTGAAACGATTTCGTGATGGGAAGAACGATGGAGTACTGCTACTGTATGTGCGCGGAGACCTTTTTAAACTGTGTGCCCAGCTGTTTCAGCTAAAGAATCTGATATCGACAAGCTCTGAACCAGAAAGAGATCTGTGAACTGCAAAAGAAGAGAGAAACTCTGAGATTCTGCCACCGTAGTCTGATGCAACAGGAGAGGCAGTTTACGTGGTACTACTACCAGAATAGCTTCACTTCAGCGCTCGCCAACTACTATCATTTTCACACACGGACAAGTAGCATCCATCAACATTACACAATACATTCATACATGTTAAAATGGCAGCGCAGCTATCATTTTTTTTTCTGTCAACAGTCTCTCGACTGGTTTGATGCAATTATCCTTCCTTTCCTCTCCTGTGTTAACCTCTTCATCTCTACATACCTCCTATAACATACGTCCTCAATTATCTGCTTCATAATATTCTAATCTCTGTCTTCCTCTACAGTTCTTACTTTCCACTGTTTCCTCCACTAACAAATTAACCAATCCTGCATGTCCAAAAATATGACCTACCAGCCTGTCTCTTCTTTCTGTAAGACTCTTCCACAATTTTCTTTCCTCGCCCATCATTTCCAAAACTCATTCTTTTCGTACTTTATCTGTCCACTTTGTTTTAATTATCTTCCTAATGCTTCAATTTTCCTTCTTTCTGGTATTCCTAAAGTCCATACTTCGCTGCCATAAAAAGTGCTGTGATCGTCACAAATAGTTTTATAAAGTTGTTTCCAAGTCCTATATCAATGTTTGAAACTAAAAGATTTATGTTTTTCATAAATTCTCTTTTTGATATACCTATTCTGCTTTTAACATTATTCCTACTTCGGCCATCAATTGTAATTTTAATTGCGAAGTAGTAGAATTCATTTACTTCTCCTATCGCTTCCGATCCTATTTTTATATCAGCTATCTTGCAAAAACAGTCACAACCTGTAATGTTAAAGTAACTTTTCAGTGCAAAAGGAGTAAATTAGAAATTATTGGTTGTTGTAAACAAACTGAGTGGTATTTGACACAGTCTTAATAAAAATTTCACTGTTCTTGTAGAAATATTATTGACTGTAATTTATAACGTTCATCGACAACTTCTAAGAAACTTGTGTTACATTGACTCAAGTTCCAAATACATTTTTTTCTTCTTTGTTGCACCTAATACCGTGAGTCTTCTTGGTATTTATTCTCATTCCCTGTTTAACTGTCCAACCATTAGGTATAACCTCCGTAAGACAGCAAAAGTAAAACATAAGTTTGGCCTTGACCCGAAAATATTACAAAAACGAGTAAAATTTCAATAGATAATACACCCAAAGAACAAGTATGAGAATTTAAATATCTAGGTTACAACCTCAACTACTTGCTAGAAACGGATATGCAACAAAAAATCACAAATTTTTAAAAAATTGGCTCTAATAAATAGCACTTTCTAACCATCTCTTGTTCAACGGCACACAAGAATCAGGCTTTATAACATCCTGGCTAAACCTACACTACTGTGTGGCAGCGAGGCCTGGAACTACGCAAAGGTGATGAGCGGAGACTAACGGCGGGTGATATGCGATTCATGAGGAGAACAACTGGCTACACATTACGAGGCAGTAAGAGATCTGATGAAACTCTTCAGAACTCAAAGTTAAACCCGTTCTTCAAACTGTGCAATCCTACAGAACATCTTGGACAGACCATGTACTAATGATGAAGACGGACCGGATCCCACGAAAAATTCTCAACTATCATCCCAGAGGCGGCAAATATTTAGGAAGACCAACAAGAAGATGGATTGAGACCGTTACAGGCCACTTGACCTAACACTGGATAGGAAGAAAAACAAGAAGACTATCCAGCCAGATATTCTGATCATTTCCCCGATTTTCTCTCTTTGTCTCTTCTCGTTACCCATATTCTACTCCTGTAGTTAAAGTGTAATAAAATGCATCTTACGCTTTCTCAATTAAACCGACCTTATCGACCCAGTTTAGGAAGTAAAAATATTTACTGGCGAGTCGTTTCAACCTGCAATACTCAATCTATCAGCGCTCAAGCGTCATTATAACTTGTCGTGTTTGGCTTCTTGCAAGAAGGTTTACTCTGAGTCGTTCTGCAATGTTGCGCAACAGAGGACACCGTGTCCTTCCTCAAGGACCTCCAAGCCAGCGACAGCCTGCAGGACTCAGGATATCATCGGCGCCTCAGGCCACATCAGGCAGAAGCAACAGGTGTTGATAGCACGCTACAACCCGTATACAGCCACACAGGACTGAGATAAAGTTATCAAGCTGCGACCGGAACTCAAATACGGATAACTTTTGATTCCACAGACCCGCACAACGCCTTACTTATGCCGTTTCGCATTGCGTAACGCCTACTGTGTGTGCAACTTCCAAGGCATACAGTTATTTCTACCAGTCTTACAGGGCTAGTTAAAGTGATTGCATTGACTTCAGAAAATTACTACAGATTTATTATTTGACATATACTTACAAGATTACACAGATATATAAACAAACTGTGAAAGTTTTTTGAGTGTCTACAGATGCTCAATATGTGCACTTATAGTGACTCTGTACACAGCAAGTCTCTAATGGATTGGTGGTGCTGGGGATGCTGATCGTCAGCTGATGTCATGGCCTCCTCGTTCCCCTGACCTAACCCCCCGCGACTTCTTTGTTTGTGGTTTCGTAAAAGACACAGTGTTCGTGCCACCAGTACCAGTTGATCTGCCAGACCTGCGGGTTCGCATCACCAATGCATTTGCTCTCATTGACAGAGACATGCTGCATCGGGTATGGGAAGAACTCGATTATAGACTTTATTCCCCACTACCACCGACAAGTTTATTGGTGTTGTCACAAGTACAGAGTTATTATAAATGACTGAAGCAGTTTCACAAATTTTCTGTAGCTATTTTTTTGTTGTTGTTGAAATATTGTCACAAATCTTGACACATCTTCTTCTCGTGTTGATGACAGCGTCTTTTGACACATCAAAGGTACTCTATGTGTATATCCTTACTGATTATGAAGTTATCAAGTCGATAATGTAATTCTTGCAATTCGCAGTCAGTATGACCCTGAGAGCTGTTGGTGGTAAGTTCGTTGGTAGAGGAGGCTTAAACACCGATTCATTCACATAACCAAACACATACTTAGAAAAAACATGTACCCTGCAGGATACTAACATCACTACTGAAGAACAAACCTACAAAATTTATTTTATTTCATTCCATTCTATTCGCTACGTCTCCAAAAATGCATCCAACGTCAATCTTTTTCAGGCCATGTAGCTTCAGAATCGAATACGGAACCGTTTAGGAAACTAGTAATTTCTCAGTTCTTCCATCACAGACTAAGAATTTCTCAGCTCTCGAAGTGAGAAATCTCTAATTTCACACTATTTTAATCGTTACTAATTTTGATACGATTATAACTTAAAATTTGGGGGAAAAAAACGCCGGAGTGAACATAACTACAGGAGGTTTGCAGATACTTTGGATTTATCTTCTTATTCCGTGTTTTCTATGAGTGTTTGGTGAAAATTCAAAAAAAAAATAATTGATTTCGCCTGTATTTCCATAATCACTGATCCGAAAACTCTCCCAAAATTGACAATGATTTTGTAGCTTTTGAAGGATAGACGGAAACTATCGCGATCACGCCGTATTTAACGGTTTCCACAAAATAACTAAATGAGAATTGTAACAAATTCCATAGTTCATTAGAAATCATAAGTATCGATAGACATAGAATTTGACAAGTAGGGTAGTATATATTTCGTGAAAATACTTTCTTTTTTAAATCTTCAAAAAATTGGTGTGGCTGTGCGTAACAGCATTTAAGGTGGTTGTCCCCTGTTCGAATCCCTGTCTCGGCGGGGATTTTCATGGGTCCTTACACCGTCCTACGCCTCTGGCATAGCTCGCTGTGTTTTGGCTGTGCACGGCAAAAAGCTTCCATGGATCGGATTCCACGTAAAATTATAGATCCCTTGTACACGGTAGGATTGCCGGGTTATGTTAAGGCGGCTAAGACAGGGGCGGAATGCACAGCCAATAGAAACCCTGTCACCAAGTCATTACGACCAAACGGAATTATTATATGGTACTAGCTGATACCCGCGACTTCGTACGCGTGGATTACGAATTTCTTTGCCAGAATTGAATATAGAAAGTTTTTGGCAACGAAGGATTGGTCCCAGACAACACCGAGTCGGCATAATATGACAGGAAAGCCATTACTATATCATTCTACCATCGAACCTGTCCCTTGAAGAGAATCAATTTCCAGCATATTATAAACAGCAAAACAAACGAAGAAGAGAGGATGTGGGGGGGAGGGGTATTTACTAAGGGCAGCTTTATTTTAACTTGGTCTTTTCTTCTTTCTTCAGCATGAGCATCCAATTCTTGGGTTCTAATAACTTCAGCTGCTCGTGCTCTGCTAGAGCTACAACTTAGGCCAGTTTACGCCCGCAAGGCATGTCAAAAAAGAAGACAAAATAAACTGGTGCCAGAAACATTTAAGCAGACACGAAGTAAAAGGACAGAGAAAATCGACATCTATACTAACTAATACGTTTTTTACCTAAACGAAAGTTATTAACAACTTATACAGTAACATAATGCGCTAGAATCACAGCTTGAGCAAGCAACGTAACATTACAGACTAACGCACACATCCGTCTCTCTGTCACCATTCGATAAGTACTCAAAATTTCGTGACTACAACTGTTAATCATACCGAAACAAATGTCCTGTACCCTCCCTGCTACAGATTTTCTTGTCAAATTCCGTCAATATCGGTATAGGCATTTAGTCGTCAAAACATAACAAAAGACAGAGACTTAATTCCGTATTTATAGTATTATTACTGCAGATCACACACACGCTGACTGCGAATCACCCCCGAGGGATCAATATAACGTAAACAAGTGTACACCTACAGCATTGCAAAACTACCTACGATTTGCCTCGCATTGCACCATTAACTTTGAGATATCTACAGTTTAACATTAAATTCGAATAACCGACGGCCCAGGCATGACTCTTACGATTTTTTTTTTTTTTAAATCTTAGCCTCCATGGAGATTTGAACTGGATACCACGACCCAAACATTAATACGCAAGTGCTTTAACCATGAGATACCTGACCGCTACATGGAAAAACAGTACAGAGACCTCCACGTCCAACGCGTCTGTCTATCGCCGTTCAATAATTTATCGGAATTATAAGACAGCATGTATTCTTTATGCAGATAATATTTCAACCAAATGTAGACAGTATTTTTCTCCTTGTATCAAAGGATAAGTGTGCAAAGTGTCATGGAGATCGGATGAAAACTGTGGATTTGTATGAAGAACAAACAAACCAACGAACAAACAAACAAACAAACAAACAAACAAACATACATACATTCATCTTTATAAATATGGATATGTGTAGCTGTAAGTATGACGTGTTGCGCGTAGTTATTCATATTTCTAAGTTTTAACTTTTTGCGACATTCCCTAATGACTGCCAATATTTTAATTTCTTTTTCTGCAAATCTCTGTATGTTAGACTGCTGGTTGTATGCCTGACTCGTGTCTGTTTCTAGAGAATCCAGTGGCCGTTCGGGTTGTGGACTCAGTTCCGTTTCGCCATCGTCGTATCGCTAATATCTCAGATGAGCTGTTCGTTAGCGGGGCAGTGTGGCCCACTTAGCGTCGGAGACTTTCCCGCGGTGTCATAGCGGCTGTGACGCCGCGCCACGCCCACAGCGTCACCGTGACGTCACCGAGGCCCGCCTCCGACCGCCCGGCGAGGCAAGTGGAGCCCCGAAACGGGACGCCCGTAGTTTGCCTCTCGACGTCCTTACTGCCCAAATAAAATGCTAACATCAAGTTGTAAGCGACTACTGGCGATTCTAAACCCAAACACCGAGCGTGGTGGGTGAGTGGTTAACGCTCTGGCCTCGCATTCGTGAGGACGCCGGTTCGAATCCCTGTCCGGGATTTGGGTTTTCCATGGTTTCCTCAAATCACTCCGGGCGAATGCTGGGATGCTTCCTTCAAAAGTGCATGGATGAATTCCTTCCTGTTCCTTGTCCACAGTCCCGTCTCGCCTCTAATGACCTCGGCGTAAAGCCATAAATAAATTATATATATAGCTAAACTATCTCAAGCAACTTGTTCTTCCATCGAACACTTCAAACATGAATTCTTTCTCCAATAAGTTTCATCTTATCTCCTGCCCAAAGAAATTAATACAGAGTCTATTAAAGTTGTTCCCACATCACGTTTCTAGATTAAAGTGCTCCAGAACATTTATTTTTTTTTTTTTTTTTTTTAAGAATTCCACTTCCCTTGGTACAATCCTGAGCCTTCTTTCCGAGCGTGGTGGGTGAGCGGTTAACACTCTGCCTCGTATTCGGGAGCACGCCGGTTCAAATTCCCGTCCTGGCATCCAGATTTGAGTTTTCCATGCATTCCTTAAATCACTCCAGCCGAATGACGGGATGCTTTCTTCAAAGGCCATGGACGAATTCCTTCCCGTTCCTTGTCCCCAGTCTCATGACCTCGAGGAGACGTAAAAAAACTGTCTTCTTCAGCTCCATACCTTAAACGACCAATTTTCCTAAGACAAGGTTTCTTCAACGACTAATTTTATCAGCGATGGAGAAAACTATAGCTTGAATCAGTTTGTGCATCCAAAAGTTCCTTTATCACTTTTTCTATTTTTATCGCTTAAACATAATATATGTGGATCAGGAAACAGAAACCACGAATTATCTGGAAATATACCGAACACAGTATACGAGATGTCTTCAAAAAGTAACGGCAATTTTGAAATTTCAAGGGCTATATTAGTCCGATTGGTACGATTTTTTAGTTGCTGTGTTGGCAAACATCACTTAAAAACAACTATACATTTTGAGCTATGTTGAATGTTGAGTCTCTTGTCAGCTGTTAAAAGCATAATACGTAATTTGGTACAGTCGAAGATTTTTCATTTGTATAAACCAGGTGAGACAATCAATAGGGGATACTACCTTCAAGTTCAACGCCGTTTGGGTGAAGCAGTCCATAGAAAACGCTCAAGTTTGTGGCAAAACAATTCATGGCTTTTGCATCGCTATAATGCACCTGCTCACACATCGCTGTTCGTTCGAATATTTTTGGTAAAAAAATAAATAAAAATAAAAATAAAATAACTGTAATGCTTCCTCAGCTTCCATATTCGCCGGACATGGTCCTGTGACTTTTTTCTGTTGTCAAAAATAAAGAGAACCTTGAAGGGTCTTCGTTTTACACGAATAGATGAGATCAGAAGTGCATCGCTGAAAGAGCTCAAAGCTATCCCAAAGAACGAGTTCCAGAAGTGTTTTGGGGATTGGAAGAAGCGCTGGCAAAAGAGTCTATCATCTAGTAGGTACTATTTTAAAGGGGATAACGTCGATGTAGACGAATGAAATTATTTTTAAAAAAATGAAAATTCCCCTTACTTTTTGAACACACATCGTATATCCCAATCGGACAAATATCATTAACAGCAAAAGACAATATAGTGAAACCGTTTCTACCACAAACGTTATGTATACACAACTGTTGTAATGTAACTGGGAAGAGTGTGTCTCTATGGTATGTTGTTTTTTTTTTTTTTTTTTTTTTTTTTTTTTTTTTTTTTTTTTTTTTACTTATGGCTTTACGCCTTGTCGAGGTCATTAGAGGCGGGATGGTACTGGGGACAAGGAACGGGAAGGAATTCGGTCATGGACTTTTCAAGGAAGCATTCCGGCATTCGCCTGGAGTGATTTTGGGGAACCATGGAAAACCCAAATCTGGATGCCCTGACGAGGATTCGAACCGCCGTCCTCCCGAATGCGAGGCCAGAACGCTAGCCGTTACACCACCACGCTCGGTATCTCTATGGTCAATAGAGCTGAAAATTGTAGGCTGGGTGATGATGAGGCAACTTTTAAATTAGAAAAAACTATGTGCTCTTGTATTACCTACCGTTATTTTACTATTAGAAGTTTTATTCCATAAAATCTGTTATTAATTTATTATTTATAATTATCCTTATCAAGGGTGTATTCGTAAACTAAAACTGTAGATAACTGAAAATTAAATACAGGAAGAAGTTGATTCAATTAAAAAAAACGGAATATTAGACAGATTTTTTTTTTACCCTCACATAAAATCAAACACCAGAATTAATATAATTACAAAAAAGATAAAATTTCAGAAAAAAAGACAACAGAAAAAGATTACAAAAAAAAAAAGAAACTCCGCCACTCGTTAAAACACTGCTACTCTCACCTGGAGTACAGAAACCACTTTCACTGAACACGCTGTCTCAATGAAAGCCTTTCATTGCGCACTGCCTTGTCTGCATGTCTGACCGAGTCCATCTGCTTCAGGTAAATCCTGGTATTCGATCTGGATATTGTGGGTCGTTTCCTCAATAGCGATAGGATCAATTTTTTATGAATAATTGTCACGTCAATGCTATTGAATATGTTGTTTTAATATTCCGAACGCGTTTCACTTCATTCTCTGAAGCTTCTTCAGCAGTTCTGTATTTTTCATTGGTCACATATGCTTGTATTTGTACAGTGTTTCACCACCAGTTATGTTTGTAGCAGAAGTTTGCATTACAGGTGTTGGTTGCATCTTTATGAATAATTGAGTAGCACTTTCACTGCGGTGTAATGTATTGATTTCTGATAAATCTACGTATCTCAGTGCTCAAGGGTCATGCCATGTTGAACTACCGGTGCGCTTGCGTTTATTTCAAGAAGCATTGTGTCCACAAGTCGACTGAAGAGAATGGGATATTTTCTGCATCTTACTGCTGATATCCTTCATATTGACATTTGTAAAGCTTACTACCATAACGAAGACCAAGCATTGACTGTTACAAAGTTTTAGCATGAAGAAATAGTCGAATCGTAATAATTTCCGTTTTTCTTGACATTTCTTCAAAGCTGGGAATGGTCAAAGCAACTCCGCTAAGCTAGGAACAATAAGAATGTAGACTCCAGATGATGTTTGTGGTTGTCCTGAATGCTAAGATGGGATTTAATGCACGTTTCTCATTTACCTACATGCAGAAGTTCCATTATACAGCCTGGCTATGGGATAGGTGGACCACCATTGCGCGTTTGAGTTTATTTCAACACAAAGTGATTCTATTGGAAAGACTGTCACAAAGCCGTTGTGTCCTCTCCTGAGGCAAGCTGGCCACAACTGTTGTAACTGGTCCTTGATATCCTGGATGCTGGCACTGGGACGGAGTTGACGTCAGAGCTGGTCCCACACATGTAGATCTGGGGATCTTGCTGGCCACGGGAGTACCTCAACACCACGCAGACAGTTCAAAGAGACACGTGCCGTGAGTGGACGAGCATTGTCCTATTGAAAAATGAAACCACACTACTGTAGCACGAGTGGTAACTCATGAGAACGCAGGATGTCTCATCGAGGTATCATCATGTTTGATTTAATAAAACTAAGTGTAAATTTTAGTGCTGGCGATATCTCGATGAGAGGTGAAACAGGTACGGCGTAAACAAAAAAATAAACGTTTGCATTGCCATTCTTTATTATTATTAGGCTTTTACGGCCTCATTGGACCACTTTAGTCATTTTCTGTTTGTCTTCTTAGACATGGGCATGCGCCGCTTTTTCAGAATTTCCCAGTATCTTTTCATTCGTTATGATCTTCTTTGTCTTTCCTCGTCTGTTAATACCCTATTCACTGTGTGTCGTTTGTCTATTTTTGGTTTAAATCTTATTTTTTCGTCTTTCATTTTTTTTTGAGTTTTCTGTTTTGTTGCGTAGATTATCCAGGGTTATTTCTAATTCTTCCATATCTTCTCAAACTTCCTTAATCCAGCCTGCCTGTTACTTCAGCTTACAAATTTATTCATATTAATCTGGTTTCTGGTTTCTCTCCGCCTACTATGACAGCATAGCAAATTCAATACAACACAATACAATACATTCATTTTCCATTGATCCCAATATAATAGACTTGTTCTGTGGGATGTGGAAAGTTGTCTGTATACAGATAAACAGTTGCATAACAAAATAATACGTACTCCGGTAGATGTACAGTCATAACATATATGGTACATTAAACAATTCCATAACAAAATAATAAATACACCAGGAGATGTACAGTTACATTAATACATGTTAAATTAATTATGTAAACTACATTTACAAAAGCTACTGGTAGTTATTTTTTAGATAACTTAGAAATAAATTCTTCGACAGAGTAGAAGGAGTTATCAATTAAACATTCTTTCAATTTTTTCCTGAATTTATTCTTATCATCTGCTAGACATTTAATATGTGTTGGGAGCTTATTGAAGATATGTATCTCTGGATATCGGACCACTTTCTGAACAAATGACAATGACTTGTAATTCTTGTGAAGATCATTTTTACTTCTAGTGCCGTAATTGTGTATTTTACTATTTGTTTCAAACAAATTATAATTTGTAACTACAAAGGACATTAATGTGTATATATACTCAGATGCTAATGTTAAAATCCCTTACTTCTTGAACAGCTCTCTACATGAAGTTCTATTGCTAACCCCACACATAATTCTTATTACTCGCTTTTGGGCTCGGAATACTTTGTCTCCATGGGTGGAATTGCCCCAGAATATTTCCATATAGCATTAAGGAGTGAAAATAAGCAAAATAAATTAGCTGCCTCATACGGAGATCACCTATAGCTGAAATTTGACGAATTACAAATGAGGCTGCACCCAATCGCTTTAGTAAGTCAGAAACATGTATTTTCCAATTTAAATTATGATAAATATAAAAACCTTGAATTTCACACTCTCTACCTCTTGAATGGACTGGCCTGCAAATTTTATGTCTATATCTGGTGTTAATCTGTGTGATGTACTGAATTGCATATACCGAGTTTTATCAAAGTTTAAAGACAAGCCATTAGCTGTAAACCATTTATTAATAAGTTCAAAGACATAATTTATATTTTACTCTGTATAGAAATCTGGAGTATTTTTAATTAATATGTTTGTGTCATCTGCAAATTGGACAAATTTTGAGTTTTTAGATGAAACACAAGGTAGATCATTTATATAAATTAAAAACAATAGTGGCCCCAATATAGAACCCTGAGGTACTCCACCCCTGATTAATTTCCACTCGGAAAACAGTGGACCTCTTAAGGCAGCCTTAAAATTCTCCATTGACACTTTCAGTTTTCTATTTAGAAGGTAAGTGGTGCCATTCTTTATTAATGATAATAATTTACGGTTTCCGAAAACGCGTTTATTTTTACACATCCACTTCATTCTTTTGTATTCTCAGTTAGTAATAAGAAGAACTAAACGACTTCGGTTTGTAACAAGGCTACGTGATGGAATAATATGGATCAGGTATTTACACCACGAGTCGATAGTTTGTATTAACCAAACCAATGATGCAACACGACGAATCTCGACATACACAAAGACGAGCAGCATATGTAATCAGAAAGTTTGGCGCCGGCACACAAGTTGGAGGTCTCCCAATTCCGCCGCGAGCTGAGCTGAGCAGATAACCCTCCGCTAATATGGGTCAGTGCTGGCATCTGGTCCAGACTCTTCCCCTCATCAGTGCTGCATCGACCAAATACTTTTCGTCATCTCAGAATTTCTATTTTCTACTGATCTGATGCAAATAACGGTGTGAAGCGCCTAAGCTTCCGACGCGGAAGTCAGGAAACGTCAAGCTCTGCTCTGTCAAACCCATGTTTACTAAACAAATATATTACTCATATATACAAGTGGTGAAACAAAAATCCAACATTCATTCAAACATCGAATGTGCTGATCACGTCTAATAGAAGCGGTTGAGAAGCCTTAATTTAATTTAATCTTTTAATTGTGATGGAGCGCATGCTCCGGTGGCAATTTCGCTACACACCCGCTTATCCTCCTTTCCTATACCCACCTACTTTTGTCCTCTACAAATATCAAATTTAAATTGTTTCACCGTTTTTGGTAAATTATTCATCAATTCTCTTGATAACTTATTCCAATCTCTGACCCCCTTACCTACGAAAGAGAATCTTCCCACACTCTTATTCCTGAAATCAAGTGCCAGCTTGTGGTCATGGTCATCTCTTCCCATCCGTGCATTACTTTTAATTCCTACACCAATATCTTTTCATCTCTCATCACCATTATACGCCTTGTACACTCCCGTGATCCTCTTCACCATCCTCCTGTCTTCCAATGAATTCCATTTCAGCTCTTTTATCATATCTGTTACTGATTGTGTTCTGCGGTAATTTCCAGAAACAAATCTAGGGAGCCCTTCTTTGCACCGTCTCCAACTCCTGTATTTGATACACAAAATGTGGGTCCCATACTACACTACCATATTCGAGCAATGGTCCGTCCAGAGTTTTGTAACCCAAATACTTTTCTTCTCTCGTACATCTCCTCATCACTCTCTCCAACAAGTGAAGAATTTTGAAACCTTTTCCTACCACCTGTCCAATGTGTCCTGCCCAGTTAAGCTTGTTATCAAATGTAATGCCAAGATATTTACATTTCAAGTCTTCAGCAAGCAATTCTTTCCCCATCTTATAATCATAATCAACCTTTAGTTTTTTATCTGTATATCTGATAAGGTGACTCTTCTTTGTATTTATCTTCATCCCATCTTTGCCAACGCGACTAAATATTCTGTCCAGATCACCCAGAAGTTGTTTAGAATCCTCTACCGTTTTGATTCTTTTATATAGCATTATGTCATCTGCAAACAATCTAATTTCAGATAGTAAACAATCAACACAATTATTCACTAGAACGGAAGGTCCCCGGTTCGAATGCCGCCCTCGGCTGGAGTTTTTTACTTTTATTACTCTTATTTTTGTGTTATTTAACCTCTGAAATACATCATCCAATGAGTATTCCATATTGGCTTAGGAGTTATCTTACTAGCGTGGTAAAACAGATTTCTAGTTGGTCGGTAGTATTTTTGCCGCGGATATTAAAATAAAAAATTCCATAAAATTTTATATTAATATTATATTTATGTGTTAAAATTTAAAAATATATTCATTAATACAAAATTAGCTTATATTGTCGAAATTTTGGATTGAAAAATTTTCAAAAACACTTAAATTTTGCAATTAAAACCTAAACATGCAAATTGACTTTTATTTCAAATTTAGGGTTTATTAGCAAATACTATTGAAATTTCAGGTTGAAAATATGTATACTGAAATGGCAAAATGATTTATTTTAATTTAAAAATTATTAATTTTTGATAGTACAATTAAAATCCAAGAAAACGCTGATATTTCATAGATTTAATGTTTCACTTTTTTTGTTTTCAAACACATTATCAGACAGGCATATAGGCGAATGAGACGGTGAACGAGTGATTATCGCCATTTGATTTGAAGACCGTACACTGGAGTTGGCGCCGACCAGGATATGTGTGTATGTGGTCGGCACTTTGTGATCACGCGTCTGTCTTGAGGGCATGGCGTGGCTGCTGATAAGCCGCCCGGCGTGCCAAACCATAGAGGTCACTGCCGCCTTACCCCACGGGTCTGCATCGGCACCATATTTATTATACTTTTTTATCTCCTTCACTTAATAACAAAAAATCTACTTCAAGATTTATGTGTTTTGAGAATCAAAAAGTTTTGGCGATCTGTAACTTGATCCTTCTCTCTCATTTTCTCCTTAGCTTCATACGAATGTAACGGTCAAATGTTACTCTATCTATAAATATAGACATGAGGATGATTTTTTACATCATAATTCACGAATATCATATATCAAAGGCATTTCTGGAAGCATCTTTGGCAGCAAGTTTAAACCGCGGGCAGCAGACCCGAAGTGAAGAAGAGAGAAACAGGAATAAGACGGCTTCATGTTACGGAAGCAGCTGCAAGAAATCTCCAAAACGTCGTACTTAAAGTGGAAAGGTTATCTTCATAAACGTTACCTATATATAAAAGTTTCTTTGAGCAATTTGTAATTTTTGAAAAGTTGTGGAATAAAAGTGTGTTTAAACTAAACTAGGAAGGTAACATAGCTGAAGAAAAAGTATACAAAAAAATAAACAAAGGCAGATGCATTTTATTTCCGATAAAGAAAATAAGACGGAGGAGAAATCACTGTATTAAAACTGTAGCGAGAGAGCTACACTCAAACGGTATTGACATGTAAAAGATGGCAAAGAATATTTCTCATCCTGCGAGGAAGTTATTAATGAAGATATAAAAAGGTAAAACTTGCTAAGACGGGGACAACGGCAATAAACGGTTATTAAAATATAAAGAAGTTGCTTAGTGTTGTAACTTCCGAAGATGATGTTACACTGAGAGTGACATTGCAATTTATTGTTACACTGTCCTGCTACCTAACATTTGGGAGGACGGTGGTTGTCAAATCCCGTCCGTGGTTTTCTGCAGACCCCCAGACGACTGCCGGGATCGTTCCTTACAAAGGCCACGGCCGACTTCCATCCCCTTTAGGGTTAAGTAGGCTGAAAAGAGACCATGAGACCCCAGCAACCCGCCTCCTATGATTCGTTGTTTTTTCTTGATGTGGGCCTGGATCGTTGATCTTTACTGGGAGATCTGACCCCGACATATACCATCCTGATCGGGATGGTTCCTCTCAAAGGCCTTGGCTGATGTCCTTCCCGTTTCTATATCCAGTCCCTTTCCCTTGGGTGGAGAGGCACTTGATGCCTATAGCACCCCGTGGTGCCCCTGGGCTTGCCCGGGGTATCAGGAACCTCCATTAAAAGATAAAATTAAGACACTAAACCGGATATGGAATAGAGCGATATCGCTCTCCTACCTCGCATTCGGAAGGACAGGGGTTCAAATCCCTATCCGGCTATCCTGCAGACACTTCACGAATACCAAGGTGGTTCCTTCTAAAGGCCACAGCGACCTTCTTCTCGATCCCTACCCTCTTATCCTTATTTGGTTGAAAAGGATCCATGCGACCTTCAGCAGCCGCATTCTAGGTTTCACCTGCGGGAATGTAACTAATAAAAATAATCCCAGATACTGGTATAATGCCTTCGTACGTTATATTACTACCACATATAAAGGGTTTCGACTTCAATGAGGGCAATGACGCAGACTTAATGTGTAATGAGTTGGACACGCTATAAGATTGTTGGTGGTTTAATTAATACGATAATTAAGTAGTCCACGATACATTTCAATTTAAACTTGTTTATTTTCTTAAACACGTCGTCAACGATACTGTTTACATGAATACATGCAATCCAACGATTGTATACAACACGTCTTTCACAGAAAATACAGTTCTTGGCCGTCGTAAAATTTAGTCGGTGAAAACTTTGCCGAAATTTCTAGAACACGTCAAAAGCTTCCGCCAGATATTTCTCGAACATTAACAATACTTAAAAAATTGAAACATATTTTAAAAAATCAGAATTAATACATAATCATATACAAACAATACAAAATGTTCAGAAATGGAAATTAAAGATACTTAAACACAAAATTATTCATAGAAATAATTTTAAACTGTAGTAAATTGTACTTTAGACATCGTAACTTGTATTAATACTTGGAATTACCAACATTTAAGCAATTCTCTTGCACAGTACTGTTCTTAAATATATTAAATGGCCTCTAAATAATTCCTTTCCATAAAACAAATCTATATACACTGATTTACAGGAAATTGCAAAACAAACCTACCAGATCAAATTCAACCAAACTCTAGCTTACTATAATTGCTTCATAAAATACAATTCCTTTTAATTTTAGGTTTGAGGGCTATTACAACGTGACTAATGAGTAGCGTGCAGTGCAGGGGGTCAGGGGAGACAGCTCTTGGATGGATGCCCGACTGGTCAGAGGAATTTTTAAAAACCTTGGCGCGCGATCAAGAGGAAAGAGTCGGACGACACTCCAAGAAGGTTCATTGCACACCGACCTTCTCTGTGCAGGAAAAGCGGTCTTAACTGTTCTTGTTGCAGTGCTGTAAAGATGGTGGATGATATCTGTGCTAACTGCAGATTTTTTTTTTTTTAAAAATAAAGAATATATCTTCTGGAACATTCTTAGTCGAGAGAATGCCAAGACTTAGGTAAAATATATCGACAAATCGATATTGTTTCATAAAATACTCGATATTAATCGTCGTTATTTTTATTCTAAATATATCAAAAACTGATATTTTTTGGAGAATCAATTTTAATTACCAATTTGATATTTTTTTTGTTTGTACGCAATTCAGTATCTAATTTCATTCGTTGCATATGTATACTGGATAAGTATACGTGTATACACGAGCTTCTTTCTGAAAAAAGTGAATTCGTCCTAATTTAATTGTATTTCGTCAACAATTGACAGGTTAAAAAAATAAAAAAAATAATAAAAAAGCGGTTAACTTTGAAAGTTTTACATTAACGTCAACTTACTTTTTTGTAAACGTATGAGAATAAGCAGTATCTGGACGAAACACTAATAAATAGGAACTCAGACCCAATAAAAATTTTAGTGAATTATCAACACTTCACGCCAATGCTTCCGGAAATCACGCTCAAATATCTGATATACCAAGACTCTTCTGTGTCGTTCGGAAGAACTTCTTTCTGTAGTTAATTTGTTGGTACCGGACAACACGAGTAGAATGACAGGGGAACACATAAAACAGAAAGTTCTTTTGATGTCTACTGTGTGTCAGATACATTGTAAATGTAAATTAATTAGAAAAATTTTCCATAATTTCTACACGTATCTTTAATTTTCCGAATTTTTTTTTTTTTTTTAGATAACTACTAGCTTAAAAAAAAAATCCAGTAACATCAATATATCCAAAAATTAAAAAAATATCGATATTTTTCTCGATTTATATCGATACTATTTGTTAATATCGATATGATATTTAATGATATATTTATGTCACTTATCCATCCATATCTCATCCTGACTCGATTAATCGAAAGATTTTTTTTTAACTTTCATTCCTCCCATCTGAAGGCCAGGAGGCGGGCTTGCTGGAGGGTCACGAATACCCCTTTCAGCCCAACCATCCTACGGGGAGGGAAGGGGGATGGAAGTCGGCCGTGGTCTTGTAGGGAACCATCCCAGCATTCGCCTGGAGTGACTACGGGAAACCACGGAAAACTCCAGTCAGTATGGCCGGACGGGATTTGACCTCCGTCCTCCCGAATGTCAGGCAACAGCGCGAATTCGGACTACTCCAGACTCGGTAAAATCGAGATTACTGAGTTTGTTTGATATATAATATTAAGTCGTTCCTTTTAACTGCGAGAACTCGTGGGGGGCGCGAACTCCGTGAATCCCGCCACGACAGACACACGTGGTGTGAGTCACAGCCGGGCTGATAAAAATAACTGATAAAAATAACAGCCACTCACACTACGAGGCCCATTCAGCTCTGTCGCAGTGTCGCAACTCCTCTCTCGAGTACACCAACAGATAGCATTGACGTAATATTTACACTGTACAGCCAGTTAAAGCCCTCGTATCAAACCATTTTCAGCATGGCGGCTCCATCTTTCTACTTATATTGTACTATTTTTTATTTTTTACAGATCTGTTGCATTTTAATACCACAAGGTTACTAAATTGCTATATCTCTGTAGCTTCCTTTCCTTTGCCGATTTGATAATCATCATCAATACTAATAAAACGCTAGTTTGGTGGCAATGTATCACACGGGGTCAGAGATATTACAAACTCGAAGTTATGGCAATTATTTAATATTGATTCTACTCAGTTTCAAACAACTGCAAAGAAGTAAATTGCGAGAACAATGAAAAAAGTATATACTGTATTCATATTAAATCGACAAATTAATTATTTAGTTACTTTATGTTTATTTATATTCGTTTGATGTAGATGCTGTACACAGAAAGCGCTGTCACAGTAAGCTAAGAAGTATTTACAACATTATATTATTTTCGAGACAATGAGCGTTATCTAATAACGATTCTATTTAGTTATCAGCAGCGAAGAAATGGATTACCAAAATTTTGAATCTCACAAGTGAATTTTGACGGGCTTAGACACTAGTTACTAATAAAAGGCTATTTTGGTCATGAATTCTTTTTTCCCTCGTACCATTAGGGATTGGAATGCACAGCAAAGAGATTAGCTTTGGTGCTGAGCACCCTCTGCCACCCACAATTTTGTGAATTGCAGAGTATATATGTAGATATATGTAGATGTAGATCGTGCTATGAAGTCACGCCTCCGACCTGCGTTGGCGGGCTAACAGTGGCGACATATGATTTCCATCCACGTCCGTTTATGTAGCTTTTTTGTTTCTTAAATGGTTTAAAATTAATATAGCAAACCAAAAATAAAGAAAAGTATGTATTTAATTTAATTCCCCATTTTAATTATTGGTTACTTTTTTATATTCTTGCGATGCAGGTGTTTTCGTTTTATTCTCTGCGCTTAGATATGGTTTTATATTAAGTGTAACTTAAGGGTGTGAAAGTTATTTAATAACAATTCTACCGAGCTAAAGGCAGCCGCGCATGTAAAAATGATAAATTTTTGAAGAAAATTTATGGTGAAACATTCAATATACTAACTTGAAACTTTGACAACATACACAGTGGCTACGTTTAAAAGTTAAGATTTAGGGATATTTTGTTATCTTTCCTAGTTTCTTTTGAATGATTTTATAAATATATAATTTAAAAAAAGATATTTTATTATATTTTATATTTATTACTGGACTTACTACAATAAGCCTGTAATGTAACTTGGACAACAAAGAGTAACATGCAAAAATTTTACCTCCCTCTTGAGTACTTTGTTGCTTAAATTTCAAAATATCTAATTTACGGTTTATTGGGTGGAGCGTATAAAATGGACGAATATAACTGTAAATTAAAGTTTTCCTTGGAGAGGAAAGTTCAAACTACCAAACCATCAAAGTAGCAAAAAAGTAGATTTTTTTATTTTTATATGATCACCTTCGGCTGTCTTTAAAGAATTACGAAGAAAGTAATAGACAGAAAACCGAGCGAGTCGGTGTAACGGTTAGCGTTCTCGCCTCGCATTCGAGAGGACGGCGGTTCGAATCCCCGTCCGGGCATCCAGATTTGGGTTTTCCATGGTTTCCCCAAATCATTCCAGGCAAATGCCGGGACGCTTCCTTCAAAAAGGCCATGGCCGAATTCCTTCCCATTCCTTGCCCCCATCCTTGCCCCCCCATCCTTTCCCGTCTCTAAAGACCTCGATGTTAAAAAGAGACGTAAAGCAGTAAAAAAAAATAGACAGAACAATGCCTTTTGACGACCTTAGTAGCTCGTACATATGCTTTGCCCTCAGTTCATCCCGTGGGCCAGTGTAGTTTTCTGTCGCATTGTCATCTCCAAGTGAATTACCATCTTTCATTCACGTCTTGCGTGGTTGAGAGCTCCTCTAGCGCCTAATACCGCATTTAATCTGAGACCCAAAGGATTCACAATATCGCGATTAATTTTATTGGTCTGATATCGACTAATGTATCGGGTAATCATATATTAACAACATCAGTACATTGATACTACCAGAAACTGGTTGTTCCTGAGTATATTTTATCTTAAGATGAGTGATCGGGTCTCCGAGTTGGAATTGAACGACTCTCTCTACTGCTTGTTGCATAGCTCTCGTCGCTGGAAATCAAGTTTCCTCTCATTACGTTTAAGACCACTTTTCTCCGCCGTTCAGTTCGGGTTCCCACGAGAATACAATCCGCCATTTCGAGACGAACACAATGTCTCGCCTCTTATTCTGCTATCGCTACCGGTAAAAGGTCTCCCGCCTAGGATCCCAGACGCTTCACGGGTCTTTAGACTGTGCCTCCAACAGTGGATATACCTTTGCTTTGTTTCCCAATAGCGGCAGGTTAAGCCGCTAAGATAGCAGTGCAACTACGGGTCAATATCCAGGCAGTAGTAGGGTTGCAACGACATATCGGTCAACCAATAATATCGATAATATCTGTGCAAGAATATCGATATTTTTGAACGGTCGATACGATAATATCAATATGATGTATTGAAATAATAATATCTTAACTTTATCCATAACAAAATGGATTAGTGAAAGTCTGCAACTGTTCAATAATAATAATAATAATAATAATAATGTAGAAGAAGCAATGAAGAAAGTCAAAGAAAACTTTCCATGTGGCATAAGTTTTCAGGGAGAAAAAATCAGTATGCTACGATTTTCTGATGACATTGTCTTGTTAGCAGAGAGGGTTGAAGATATTGAGAAGTTACTGAATGGCATCAACAAAATACTGAAGGAAGATTTTGGACTGAATATAAATCAAAGAAAGACAAAAGTGATGAAATGTAGCAGAAATGATACCAATACTAGTAGATTAAGTATAAAAATAGGATCGGATGCAATAGGAGAAGTAAGTGAATTCTGTTACTTGGGAAGCAAAATTACAACCGATGGCCGAAGCAGGAATGATGTTAAAAGCAGAATAGCACTAGCAAAAAGAGCCTTCACAAAGAACTTTTTAAAACTCTTTGTGTGGAGTACAGCACTTTAAGGTAGCGAAACATTGACTTTAGGAATACCTGAAAGAAAGAAAATTGAAGCATTTGAAATGTGGTGCTACAGAAGAATGCTGAAAATTAGGTGGACTGACAAAGTAAGAAATGAACAAGTTTTGGAAATGATGGGTGAGGAAAGAAGTTTGTGGAAGAAGCTTACAGAAAGAAGAGACAGGCTGGTAGGTCATATTTTGAGACATGCTGGATTGGTTAATTTGTTAGTGGAGGGAACGGTCGAAGGGAAGAACTGTAGAGGAAGACAGAGATTAGAATATATGAAGCAGATAATTGAGGACGTGGACTGTAAGGGGTATGTTGAAATGAAGAGGTTAGCACAGGATAGGAAGGGATGGAGGATTGATTGCATCAAACCAGTCGAAGGACTGACGAAAGCAAAAAGAAATAAATAATAATAATAATATTAATAATAAATAAATAAAAAATGTATGGGTGAAAGGGACCAAACTTGACAAAGTTAAACTCTGACTTAGCTGGATAACGTCCTTTGCTACTCTGTGGTTCCGCTCCGTTTCGTGCGCGTTATTCGTTCCCCATTCGTTTACGTTCACCGTTTTATTATTTAATATGTTGCATTACGTTTGCGTTCGTTAGTTCTTGTTTCTCTCTGGTACCTATTACAATATTCTAAAGGGGGTAAAAAAATATGACCGCCTGACCGATACAATTGCTTATTTTATCAGGGTTTATAATATACCTTTTAATGCAGTTGAGGGCAAAGGTTTCATGTTTTAATGAAGTACTTAGCAACATTTTACAAAGTCCCTTTTCCTGGAACTAACAAAACAAAAATTGATGAAAATTATGAAAAGTTGTGAATGAGGAGTTGAAAAGTGTGAAGCATTTATTATTGTTACGTTTAGAATAACACCGACAATTTGGAGATTACGGTTCATTTTTTGCTTGAAATTAAATTGGTATACTAGTTGGATTAAGATATGTTCAAAATTTCAATTAATCATTTACTCAATGTAGCCTCGTCGGTACCTTGTGAACGCCTTTTCTCACAGGCAGGAACCACTGTCACTCAAACTAGGAATGGACGTCACGGGGAAAGGCTGAGCAAACTACGTTTTCAGGATCTGTTGACGCTTAATATTTGAAGACCTAATTTATTTTGAATAAACTACCTCAAATTTATTAATTGATTTTGATTTACATACTTATTTTTAAAATAATACTAGCGGAGTTCCCGGCGTTGCCCGGTATAGTTGGCGTAGATTTAACCGTACCCTATTTTTATTCCCGCAAACGTTTGTACAAAGTTTCATAAAAAATGCGCCAACTTTTTCGGAATTAAAGCAAACTTACATTCACCCGCCCCCTACCAAGAAACTGGTGGGCTGAAGTTTATTAGCACGTATACTATTTTCATTCGTCCGAAAAGATTCATGTATATCAAGCTTCCATAATTTGGTTAAGAAATTTCATTACTACATTACTGAACAACCCTAGATTATGTTAAAAACTCACGTTTGATTCGATTGCGAAGTGAATGGATATAGTGAATGGATATACTTGTGGCTCAAAACGCCAGATCCTTTAACTCTGCAGATAAAATATCAAAAGTGAATCCGGAATAATATTATCGTAAACAGAAGACTAATGCTGAATGCCAGAGATATTGTCCAGAGATCGTGCTTAAAGAAAATCTCTGTTATTTTTACGGCTATCTATGTCGTTTAAAAATTGATATCCAAAATTAAAGGAAAGAATACTTCAAGCTATGGCTTTTAAAAATTGAATATATGGAATTAAAAGAAAGAATACTTAAAGTTTTGTTTAGTTTGCAAAATAGTTATTACTATAAGTTATCTTATTGCTTTAATTAAAGGCTATGGTCAGAGACATAGTGTAATGTGTTGTATGTTTAGTGCGGAGTATGCGGCATCTAGTGATTCCTCCTGTGGAATTTCTTACCATACGTTCAGAATTTCATTTAATGCTCCTACATTATTTAACGTTGAAACTTAAGACATGCCAGACAAGTGAATTAAGATTCTAAGCTTTAAAACGGTGAAAACTCCATCGAAATCTGCCCCGTAGTTTCCGAGTTTTTATACCACCAATATGTCCGGTTTTCGTTTTATATATATATATATATATATATATACATAAATCTTTAGAGAGGCGACACAACCACTAGTGTGCCGCCTGGCGCACCTCGTCATCGGACTGAAATTTCGTCTCAGAAAGTGATTGTTTCGGGGGTCCACAAATAAGGAAATCACTTGTGGAAAGATCTGGCGGGTATGGTGGATGAGGCACACATTAAATCGCATGTGTGGGATTGTCGGAACTGTCGCACGAGCTGTATGGGACCGTGCGTTGTCGCGTTGCAGAGGAACACCTGTCGATAGCAATCCACGTCGTTTTGTTCTAATGGCAGGCAGAAGATGTTTTTAAGGAGATCTTTGTATGTGTTACTGGTCCCTCATGGCGTGTAGTGTTCCAAGAAGACGCCTTTTTCGTCCCAAAAGAGGGCCAGAATAACCTATCAAATATTTGTAGCAAACAAAACTCAGAAAGGACACTTCCGAAAAAAGATCGCAGTAAAGTGTGTGTTTGTGGTGATTCACTGGCGTTCTTGCTAACACGATAACGTGGAGTTCCAAGGAAAAGTCTGCGACATGCAAATCATCTCTGAGAACTTTCTCAGCTGGGATTAGGAGTTTGGTAACTGCTATCTCGGTACTTGTTTATCTGTTTAAGCCCTCGCAAAGCCGGATGTACCGTACTACGCCATTCTTACGGAGCATTTGTGGATCTAGTGCGATTACGCCACTCTGTGAAATCGGAAACAAACTCTCATTTCGACGAATGTAAATATTTCGAACGTAAGAACCGTTATCACTGGAAACCATTACATGGTTTACATGAAATGTGAATCTGGGTCTGTGACGTTGTGAGTAGTTTACAGTAAATTCCGGTGGTGTAGATAACTAAACCATACAGTTACACGAAAATAATTGTTAATAAGGATTAGAATTAGGACAGAAACGTTTGACGGCGTTGCGTATTAATAACTGTCTGGCTTCAAACCGCGGCAAAATGTCGCTATATTTTGAGGAACACAGTCTGTGCCCTCATTTTCAACCAACTGAAGTATCACTGACGAAACAGCTGGGGAGTGTTCATAAACTACGTGGCTCCATTTTGACCACATTTGAACCCCCTCCCCACTCCCACATAGCCCCCCCCCCCCACTTGAATTTTTTCACATTAATTCTAGAAGACATTTTGTACTGTTTTCTCTCAACAGACCATATTTAAAATTATTGCGCATATAATGAACACAACTGATATTTGCATATATATGTACTTCTCTATAATTATAAATATTCTGAACGAAATGTTGACATTGGCCATTCCTGCAGATGGGTAAAATTTCTTTCTCAGATACAATCAAGGAGGCTTTCTTCTTGAGGTGATTATACTAAAAACGTCCTGATCTCATTCATGATTGTTTATTAATTGATAAAATCGAAAAGAAACTATACCTGCCGCGGAAAAAATCTAAGAAGACCTCTATCTTTCGAAATGAATAATTCTCGGGTTTTCTTCTTTATTTAACTCACTACGCAACGTTTCGGCAGCAACCTGCGCTGCCCTCGTCAGGTAAACATTTTAGAAAACCCGAGAATTATTCATTTCATCCATACGCCGGGGAAAGCTCAATTCTCATATCTCTATCTTTTGCTTTATTTTGCTCCTGTTCTGACACCATTCTTTCTACATTGGCAGGGAACGATTCTTCGACCTGCTTAAAAGTTTTCTGTAACTTTTTGGACAGTGAAAACTCGTTGGAAAATCATTTTCGGTAAGCCTCGTAAGTTTATCGTATAGCTTCTCTTCACATCACACTTTAGAGAACACTATAAGCAAAGTTGCACAGAAATCCACTTGACAGAGCAACATTAGAGTTGTTTTATCAACGACGATCCTGATCAAAACAGGTTCATTTCAAACCATCAAAACAATACGAACTATTTGTTACTTCTTTGGATAATTCCTGGCGACATCCGATTTTGATGGAACTTTGCATACGTATACTTTACAACAAATAGAAAGATACTGTTTACGTTTAATTTACAAACCCCAAACCCTCTTCTGCTTACCTCCCGCTCCACTCACCTTAATTTCTCTCAACGTTGTTAATACAGACTCACAGATTTATCCGATTTTAGATAGATAGATATGTTCACTTTTATCCCATGTGAGAATAATCTCGGGGATGTGGAACAGTACATACACTTATTTTTAATGTCAATATTACTATATAATTGATAATATTGTTATATATTGACAAGTTAGCTACAACCCATTAGTATAACCAATATCTCCTGTAATCTACACATACAATCCCGAGTTAATTAATACTTATTATGTGGAACAGTGTATAAACTTGTTACCAGCACCTAATAACCAGTTATTTTCTTACCAACCAGTTACAATGATAAGTTTCACTGTAATTCGCGACTACATATTATATCTTGTTAGTTGCTATTTATGTGAAACACCTATTAACAATTCATAAGCTGTCAATTACTTAAAAACCTGTTAGTATGATAATTTTTCACAAGCGGTTTTTGAGTGCATGCTATCCCATGTTGGTTACTATATATGAGTGAAATTTTGTAAACAGTGTAATTACTTCATTTGTCAAAAGTTTCAACAGAAAGAAAAACCATATATCATTTTAGTAATTGTGGACAACTTTGTCACCTTCCCCTTCCATACACCATATATACTATTTTATCAGTCATTCTTAGTTACCAAATTCCAAGAAGAAAATTCTTTCACAGAGTAAAATGGATTCTGAAGCAGAAACTGTTTCAGTTTGGACTTAAAGTAGTTGGGTTTTTGTAGATAACATTTAATTTCTGTTGGTAAGACATTGAATAAGGAAGCTCCAGTAAATGTTAACCCTTTCTGTACAATTGACAGTGATTTGTAATCCTTGTGAATATTATATTTATTCCTAGTATTATGGCTATGTATGTCAGCATTAAGATTGAAGTGTTCAGGATTTTCCACTACAAATGATAGTACAGAGTATACATATTGTGCTGGCATTGTTAGAACACCCAGGTTTTTAAATAGATTTCTGCACGACGTCTGTGGGCTTGCTCCACAAATAGTTCTTATAACACGCTTTTGCAATTAAATATCCTCTGTGCTTTGTGACGAGTTTCCCCAGAATGAGATGCCATACGTGAGCAGGGAATTGAAAATATGCAAAATATACTAACTTTCTGGTTTCTATATTAGCTATTCTAGATATTACACTCAGTGAAAATGTTGCAGAATTCAGTTTTTTAAGAAGTTGTTGAATATGCTGTTTCCAGTTCAATTTGTTATCCATATATACACCCAGGAATTTTGTGAAACTGCTTTCACTGATTGCTTTTCACTCTGATATCACATTATAGCTGTCCTTTTGTTTTATTTTTTTGAAAGTACTTATCACACGTACTGCAAAACAACGCGCTCGGGTAGCTCGGCGGTTAAGACATTTACTTCCAAGAGTTTCTCTCTCCGGTCGCGGGTGCAAATCCCGTCGTGAGCAGGGAAGTTTAGGAGCTGTGTTTGATTATATGAGCTACGCCGGGACGTTCCGTGATTCTGATTCCACGTTAAACTGTAGGCCCCCCGAGATAAGGAATCGTCTTTCCTGCCTCTGACACAGTAGCTTGGTAGATCTCCTTTGGGATGATTCGATCAACCTTCGGGCTGTAGACTAAGTTAGATTTTTAGTTCTTGAAGTGAAAAGATCTTTAGGCGCGTTGGGTGATTTTTGGGTGGGTAAAATATTATGCGTTCGCTTCAGCGATATACTAATGTTAAGAGTATATCTGTAGCGGTCTAGTGGATCAGTGGTTAAGGTGTCCGACAGGGCAACGCAAGGTCCACGGTTCGAATCCTTGTCTCAGCGGGGATTTTCATACACCATTAACCCGACCTTCACCTCTGGCACAGCTTGCTGTATAATGTGAGGTACGCCAGAACGCTTCCGTAGTTCGTATTCCACGTTAAAATGTTGGTTCCCTATACCTGGTAGCACTACCGTGTTAGGGTAAGGCGGTTAAGACAGGAGCGGAATGCGCATCCAATAGAAACCCTGTCACCAGGTCACTACGACCACACGGAATTATTATTGTTTTAGTATATCTGTAGCTATAAGTATGACGTGTTGGAAGTATTATGTTCATAGATTTTATTTTCCACTTCTATCGTGAGTCCCCAATGACTGTTAACTGATTTTTTTTTTTTTTTTTTTTTTTTTTTTTTTTTTTTTTTTTTTTACTCGTGGTTTTAAGCCTCGTCGACGTCGAGGTCATTAGGGAGCGTGCACAAACTACGTGGCTCGGTCCAGAGGAGGGAGGGGTTGGCTGGAAGCAGTGGCGGCTGGTGGGTTATCAAACTGGTGGTGCACCACAAAACTTGACACAATCGATAAGACGTGATAAAATATACCTGTTTTTATCAACTTGTTCGTTATACTTTTGGATATTGCTTCTATACACAGAATCTAGCTGATTACGAATGTCGACCGTGCCTAACACAGACAAACTCATTACATTTTGTAGGTGTACTTGCGAAGAATCATGTTTTTTTATTTTTTCACTCAAATGCGTCAAATCCTTGATTCCTGTTTCTGTCCAAATCGATTCTCCGCCAAAAATAATGCAAGGAAAACAAAAGAATGCATTAAGACGCTCACATCCACACAACCATTTCTTTCTATTATACATTTCACTTTTAAAACTTCTTGTAAATGCTTATTTTTCGATTTGCACTCTTGTTTTAAATTTAAAAAGGGCCGTGGCGGTCCGGCCAATTTTATGTTCACTTTATTTTGAAAAATTCTGTTATTTTCTTTAATATAATCAATGTTTATGCTCATTTTCACTAACACCATACACAGTATAGAATAAAAGTTCTCGAAAAAAATCGAAACAAAAACTAAAAACAATTGTTTACGGTAATATAAATAAACAATTATTAGCGCGTCACACATACAGTGAAACTATACTGATAGTCTAATAACGAGATGTCAATCATGGCTGCCGTCGCCTCGCGCGCGCCCATGCCATCCAGCCAATTCGTCAAACATCGGGTGCTCTCGGCAATCCTCGGTTCGCTCGAGCGGCGCACGACAACCGACTCATTACTCCATACGTTTCTATGAACTACCTTTTGTTTCACGCGTCAGGCGTATTAACTCGTACACCTACAAGTTGTATTAGCAGTCCTCGTGCACTCGCCGAAGCGCACGACAATTTGTCTTTACAGGAAAATAAGTCTTAATAGTTTAGTAAAGCGCTCAAACTGTTTCACCATAATTGGAGATTTAATTTTTTATACGTTTTTGTTTTTGTATGTTTAAAAATAAATATTAAAATGGTAATATAAAAATAAAGATGAAGTAGGTACTTAATATTTTGCCATTTTTAAATCTTTTGGATTGGTGGTTCAGCGCACGAGCGCACTTAAGGTACAGCCGCCACTGGCTGGAAGGCTACGCTGGGCTACGTGGGGGGAGGGGGGGGGGGTTCCGAGCCAGGCCACGTAGCTTTCCTTTCATAACATTTTTCACAGTTAAAATGAGGAACAGAACACACAACAGCGTGTGAATTCTTATCTCCCTCAGTTAATTATCTCCGTATCTAATTTAGAATAGTCTGACAAGAAAAACAATACAAAATGTCTTCTGGAATTAAAAGAGAAAAAAGCAACGTGCTACGTGGGGAGGGATGAGGGGATAGAGGCAAAAATCACGTAGGGCTACGTGGGGGGAGGGGGGGGGCTGGGGTTCACAGGAGGACAAAATGGAGCTACGTGGTTTATGCACGCCCCCTTAGAAGCGGGAAAGTACTGTGGCAAGGAGCGGGAAAGAATTCGGCCTTGGAGTTTCTGGAGTGATTTGGGGAAACCATGGAAAACCCAAACTTGGATGGGTGGACTGGGATTCGAACCAGCGTCCTACCGAATGCGAGGGCAAAACGATACCGCTCAGTCACCACGCTCGGTAATTCAGAAACAAACGTCTTCAATGCTGCGCCGTGTCCACGTTTCCCTGATGACCGATTAGGAGAAAAATAAATAAATGAAAAACCTGCGTTTGAAGTCGCTCGGTAGACAAGAGGCAGAAGCCTGATTCAACTCCTCTGCCAGCCATCCATATTTCCATTTTACTAGATGGGAATAAAATAAGATGAATGGCGAGGTTCCTGGTTTTTACTAGGTTGAAAGTACAGGCTCACTTGTATCAATATCTTTCTGGTTCCACCTGATGTGTGCTATTCTGCAGCCCTCAATTAGACTTAAACACCTGAAGCTATCCTTTCCCGGAAGCCGAACTACCACAGATCTCACCAAAACACAACTAAGCTGAACGAAACACACACAGCATATCCATATCTGTGTGATATGTGGTGTTGCTATCTAGTGATAATGCTATCATATTCCGTGTGAAAATTTCGCGAATGAAAGGTTTACATATAAATTGCACAGCAAAACACAAGTGTTCCTTAACAGAAAAATATCTTTAAAACTCCTTACTGTCAAAAACAGACTCCATTTACCTATATCTGTGTGGTATATGGTGGTGCCATCTAGCGCTAACACGATCAATTCTTATCGACACCAGCGATGTCTGGTGTCTTGACTTTGAACTGTTAGCACGCGTGACCTTGATAGTTAAATCTTTTGCTCTTTAAGGTGATTCTGATATTTGATATTACCAAAGCGGACACGTTAATTTTTAAAATGATACCTCATTTATATATTTATCAGTTATGCATGATAAGTGGCTTGTCACAAGGAAAGACATTTTAGAAATAATGTATATGATAGAAATCAATGCAGGTGAATGCCGGAATGGTTCGTTCAAAAGCCGTGGCCCATTTCCTTCCTCTCCTTGTCCCTAATCGTCTTCCACCTAAAATAACCTTATTGTCGACCAAGCGTAAGGACTTAAGCGACAAAAAAGATCGGATTCTTCTGCGCTGATTCTCTTTTGACTCGTTCTTCTCAGATGAGACCAGTGCTTACAATACTGTGTTTTCTGTAAGATCAGAGGCGAACAGTAGTTGCAAATTACGTCGCACTGACATAGGACGAGGTTTCCCGCCCACGTGGTCGACTCCCTGACCTCCGATCCGGTTCTGTCCGGTTGCAGAGTTGATAACCCCGTAACCTCTCCGCCAATTGGGCGATTATCTCTGCAGCAACCAAGTTTCCGATACCTCAACAACTCCCGGCTTACACTGCATCACACTGTCTTTCTTAGTTTCCTTTGTGTTTTTGAGAGTTTATGCTTCGTCGACGCCGTGGTCGTTAGAGAAGCGAAAGAGTTTGGGTACAAAGAACTTGTAGCTGTTGAGCCATGGCCTTTTGAAGGAACCATCCCGACATTCACTTTTACTGATTTCAGTAAAACATGTAAAACCGAAAACTATATGACCGGACAAAACTTTGAAAAAGCGCGTCGTCTCGAATAGTCAGGCCCAAGCATTAGGGAGCGTCTATAAACCACGTGGTTACGTTTTGACCTCTTTGGAAACCTATAAGATAACACCTTACTTCCGACTGTTAGTTTAAATTCAATGTTTATAAGTTTGGTATAACAATTTTCAATTTGAGTAGAAGTGATGTCTATATAACAAAGAGTATATTACGCAATACCAGCTTTTGGTGAGGTAAAAACTTTGACGAAATAGAATCTTTGGCGAAATAGAATCTTTGGTGTGCGTCAGAGAGGTTACGTACATTGAACTGCAGATAATAATCATGGAGGAAGGAAATATATGGAGACGACGCAAGAGACCTTCACCACGCATTGAAGTGAAGCAGGGCGGAGGAGGAGTGGGGGGGGGGGCATGGCCGTAGTGGAAGGGGCATGGCCGATTCCATACAGGCACGGGGAATATGTACAAAAACCTCAAGGGAACTCTAGGATAAAAGTGACGCCGCAATCTGGTGCTGGATTATTATGTAACTCGATGAGACAAATAAAAAATGAAGAATAACTTTTTTGATATCCAGCTTAGTTTTCGAGATATTCTGTCTCAAATGTGAAATGGTTTTGGTTGAAATTCAGAAGAAAAAAATTGGTCAAAGTCAAATTTGATGATGGATTCTTATTTAAAAATAAGAGACAAATGAAAAATAAAGAATAAACATTTTAGATATCTCACCTAGTTCTCGAGATATACTGTATCAAAAGTGAGGTGTCTTGAGTTGAAATGGAGAAGAAAAATTTCGCAAAAGTCAAATTTAATGATCGATTCTTATGTAACACGACGAGCCAAATCGAAAATAAAGAATAAAAGTTTTCGATATCTTGCTTAGTTTTCGGGATATACTGGGATTGGGTTGATATGCGGCCTGTACCAGAAATTAATTCTGCCAAAGCTACAATGAATTACATGCAGAATGGATATTTCAGTTTTTTTACTACCACTTGTGGTTAGGTTGAAATGCGGCCTAGACCAGAATAAAAATAGTTATCTTGTTAACATACATCGTAAGCTTAATTGGAAATGGCTGGAAGTAGTTTCCATCGCGATATACATTTTGTCACTAACTTGGTTCTCATGAAATTACTAACAGTAATAGATTAAATTCTTTGTCCCTTCATGGAACAACAAAACCATTCTGGTACAGACTGGCATTTAGACCTAACCACAATCTCCATTAAATTGCCGTACAGAATCAAACTATGTAGACATACCCACACACGCGTATTTGAATCGCAAACTGTATTTGCAGTAACAACATCGTTTGCTTCATCAAGATTCCTAGATTGCATAGCATAATTTAACACATTTAATTTCATCATACAATATAAACTGCAACGTGACGAAAGAAAGCGCAATACTAAATTCACTGAATCGCGATGTAAAACACACCCCGTTCAAATCTCATTTTCAACACTCGTTAAAAAGTGATGCTAGTCTATTATGTGCAAATTAGCAAGGTATGCTAATTTTCTACACTACACCAACAAAAATTTAAGAACAAAGTCATCCCATTGAGAGCTATGACTAAATATTTATATACAGGCATCGAAGTTTGTAATTCCTACCGCCCACTTCAACAACGATAATTAGAATTCAACTTACTTATGAAATGATATTCCAGGTTCTTTCCTGTCTGGCCTATTTGTGTAACCGTATGCAACACAAGATGGCATTATAAAACATTTATACACATTACAAAATGAAATAATCTCTGCATCTAACACAATGTGAACTTCGAATTTGTTTGGAAGCGCAATATCGCCACTGCCGCCACTGCGCATGCGTGGCAGTTTGGAGCCTGCTTCACCGATTTAACGTCACTTCTCCTCCATATATTTCCTTCCTCCATGATAATAATAGGAGTAGGTCGACCAATGATTTATTGGGTTATAGTGTATAGGTAAAATAGTATGTATTGGTTTTTAAGTTGACACAGCCAAAGGAATTGTATAAAATAACAAGTTTTTATTTCTAAAGATAAATTCGATTTTCTTTCAATAATGAAACTAACATTAAAGTTACAACCAACCCTCCACTCCCTTCATGTAGCCTGACTTAGCTTTTACCATGAACACTCCCAATCATTCAGTCGGGTGGAACGTAATTTTCTCCCTAATAGTATAATAACTATGGAAGATATTTTGTGCTGTTTTCTTTTACCATATTATCCTCAATATTGCTGTGTTTGCAGTCAACACGACCGATATTTGCTTAATATTTTTTTACAATTAGTAATATTCTGAATCAAATTACCTTTATTGGTTAAGATCTTTCTCTGGTACAGCTAGGAAATTCCTTTCGTCTTGAGGTGTTACTAAAAGTTTCTCCTCATTCATAATTATTTACTAATCGATAATATAGAATAAACTATATCTGCCGCATCTTTTCTGGGTTTTTTTTCAGTTTTGTCACCTTTTTACATGAACTGCCTACTGAAAAGATAGGAAGTTGTGCGTAGATCAGCCTAAAACTTTATTTAATAAAGGAATACTAGATACCTTTGAGACGTGTTAAAAGGTCGAGAGATTATGTCGAAAATTTGGAAATATGTTTTATAAATGTTGATTAAAACTAATTCTTCAGCCATAATGATAATTAGTATTTATTTATTTCATTACTAGTTTAAATGGCGGATAAAGGCATGACCTTCACCTGTGGTGGTAGTAGGATGTGTTCTGGAAAAGTTTCTGAGAAAAGTATATTGCCACAAACGATTAGCGATTTATTATTATCTTTCTTATTGATATATTAGCCACAAAACACGTCAAAAATGACAAGTTGAATGGAGTGTACTTGCAAGTCCTTTCTTCACCGTCACTTAACTAAATAGAATTGTTATAGAACAACCATCAATGCAATTCTTCTGCCTTGCGCTGTAGCAAAACGTTTCACTTCTCATTCTGGTCCAGGTTACAACTCAACCCATCCACAAACATCGCTAATATTTCCGCTAGGAAATCAAAGCTTCAGTTGCAAGCGAATTAATGCAATCACTGTATCGCATGTTAGCGACATCATGCTTCTCGATATAAACTTGACCCAAAAACTTGTTATTACATCCTCCTTTTTCGTTATTCGGACCCATATTACAACGTTTGAAAATATTGCACGATTGGGACTACTTACATGCGCCTGAAATAATTACCTTAGGCAAAGAAAAGGAAACTAAAAGTAAATATCAACCACTTACGTGATATCACGTAATATTTATTTTAATCCTGGTATAGGCAGCATAGATCGCTATCAATGTTGAACTACTTTGATTCTAAGGAAGCAATGTTTCCAGCAACATGGGGATAATGTAAACAACTTAAATAATTTTTAAATATAACTGACATTATTCATGCCCTCTGCAGTAACTTCAAATAGCAGTTCGTATAATGTTGATCCAGGCTTAATTTTAATCTAATCAAAACTTTCACCAACATTGCTGGTCAAAAAAAACAAAAAAGTAATCATTTATCTTACATTTTTTTATGGACAAAGAATTTAGCGATAACATCTACAACAAAGGAATATAAATAAATAAAAAGCAAGTAATAATTGATGTCAATTTAAACAAAATGCATGCTTTTCCTTCAATGTTTTGACAGCTAATTTCTTCACGGATGCCTAGTTAAATAGAACTGTTATTAAATAATGCTCATAACCTGTACTACATATGTATGAAGGAATATTTCTGGTCGTTCTTAAGCCAGTGACGAAGGCTGTGAGTATTACGGATACGGATGACCCATGTTAGCCTCTTTTTAGCATAAATTTTGTCATGTGAGTAAACTTTGATTAAATTTTTGGATCAATACAGTGGCGGATGTAGCAATTTTCCCAGCCCGGGCAAAACTGTGAAATGCCACTCCCATTGTTGCCACCCCGACTCCGAGTGACGCCACCCCAATTGTCGCCAGCCTCATTGTTGTCGTCGCCCGCATTGTCGTCGTCACTTGTATTGTTGTCATCACCTACACTGTTGACGTCACCCACATTGTTGTCTTAGCCCCCAACGCTCGCAATGTTGTCATAGACCACATTGTTGCCATCGCCCACATTGTTGGATCAGTGGCGTAGCTAGGTCAACAAGGGCCCCGGTGCAAAAAAATTATTTTGGGCCCCCAGGCCAGACGGGCGACCTTTTTTTTTGCTTTGTGTGCTGGTATGGGCTCCCTGAACTGAGGATGGGGGCCCTTGAATCGTTCTTTAGGGGCCCCTGAGCAGCGAGGGCCCTTGGTGAGGGGCTTCTGTGTTCTCAGGGGCCCCTTAGACGACGGTAGAGCTAAAAAAAAAAAAGATCGCCAGTTTGCCGTGAAGGCTCGTGGGCCCTCTAAACTGCGCTTGAAGGGCCCCTAGAGGTGCGCTTAGGGGCCCCTTGAGGTATGATTGGGGCCCCCTGAGCGTGAGGGCCCCGGTGCACTGCACCGCCTAGCCCCATAGTAGCTACGCCCCTGGGTTGGATAGCAGTAGAGCTAAACAAAATGTCACCGCGACTAAAATCGCCGCCCTTCAAACACGATTTTGTCGCCCCTTTCGAGTCGCCGCCCGGGGCATGTGCCCCGGTTTGTCCCTCCACCCCCCCCCCCCACACTGGATCATTACTATTAATACTAGTGGGAATTTTAGCTCTAAAATAACAAAAATTGTTGTAAAAAATAGCCTTCATAGCTTTTCGTTTTCCTCGTGACTCATTGAGCACCATGGTGACATGGCGTGAGCATACGGGTCGTGTACTCTAAAGTTATGATGTTATTAAACTGTGAGGTCCGCCAGGATCATCGGGAAGGACAGACCACGAGATGCTGGGTGACGTCACGGGGTCAGTGATCCCGCGGTCCGGCACGCGCCAGTGATGTCCGACCCTGATCAGAGTCCAGACACTTGAACGCCTTCCAGAGTCTGTGGCGCAGCGGCCAGCTCCAAGGTCGACGGTCTGTCGCTTGACCATGGACAAGACTGGAATGCGGTGTCATAACCTCTACTAGCAGCCGGCTACTGGGCGTCCCTGTCGCATCTATACTGCATCACGTACAGCCAGTGCAGTGTGCGAGCGGCTCAAACCAGTAGTCACATCATCCGGCTTGACGACGATCAACCATTATCAGCGGACCCTCATTATGAGTATCAAATACAGGAGTTGGAGGGGGTGCAGAGGATGATTGCCAGATTTGTCTTTTGAAATTACCGCACAAAACAATCGGTAACTAATATGATAAAGGAGCTGGAGTGGGATTGATTGGAGAATAGATGGAGGGTGAAGAGAATCATGGGAGTGTACAAAGCCTATGCTGGTGATGAAGCATGGAAAGATATTGGTAGGAAAATTAAGACAGGTGCTTGGAAGGGTAAGGTTGACCATGACCACAAGCTGGCACTTGATTTCAGGCATAAGGGTGTGGGAAAATTTTCTTTCGTAGGAAAGGGAGTGAGGGACTGGAATAAATTGCCAAGAGAAGTAATGAATAATTTACCGGAAACACTGAAAGAATTTATAGTAAAAATTAGTAGAGGGTAAAAGTAGGTTGGAAGAGGAAAGGAAAAATGGGCGTGTGTAGGGAAATTGGCACTGGAGCGGGCGCTTCATCGCAATTTTATTAATTATTATTATTATTATCCGAAAATGTCCCAGTGCCGTTACTATTTAGTCCTCATAATGGGCTGTGTCGGATTCGTTGGATAATTTTACTATTTCGGTTCGTCAAATAAAAAAAAATTGATTCTAAACCAGTTACAGTGTCACCAGGCTGGTATAGGCATTCACACTAGGATTCTAGGAAAACAAAAAAACTAAAAACCATATGGTGTAGGTCTACTTTCCAGTGGACAAATTACAATATGTTCCACCATATATATATATATATATATATATATATCTTCAACATAATTCAGGAGTCGGTTCTTCTCAATAGGGGTGAACCATCCATTGTAGATGAAGAAACCTCTGCACTTTTGGTGGGGGAGGGAGGATAAATCTTCTTCCGGAGATTTACCCCTGCAACAATAGGGTCACAAATCGGTCAGGATAATAATTATTTCCTGCGATTATTTTTTTGTGTGTTATTACTATGTACGCTCCCTTCTTCTGGAGATCTGGCGCCTACGACAATGCGTACCAGCACACTTGAGATGGTGCCAGCACATTTCAGATGGTTGCAGCATAAGTCAGATGGTGTCAACATATTTAAAATGATGCCTGTACATTTCAGATAGTTCCAGCACATTTCAGATGGCGCCAGCACATTTCGGATAGTACCAGTATTTTTTAGATGGTTCCAGTACATTTCAAATGTTCAAGCACATTTCAAATGGTTTCAGCACATTTCAAATGGCGCCACCACATTTCACCTAGTACCAGCAAAATTCAGATGGTGCCAGCACATTTCAGATGCTGACAGCACATTTCAGATGGTGCCAGCACATTTCGAATGTTCAAGCACATTTCAAATGGTTTTAGCACATTTCAAATGGCGCCACCACATTTCACACAGTACCAGAAAAATTCAAATGGTGCCAGCATATTTAAGATAGTACCAGTTCTTTGTAGATGGTTCCAACACATTTCAGATGGTTTCATCACATTTCAGATAGTACCAGCAGAATTCAGATGGTGCCAGCATATTTAAGATGATACCAGTAATTTCAGATTGTTCCAACACATTTCAGATGGCGCTAGCACATTTCAAATGTTCAAGCACATTTCAAATGGTTTCATCACATTTCAAATGGTGCCAGCACCTTTTACATAGTACCAGCAAAATTCAGATGGTTCCAGCACATTGCAGAGAGTTCCAGCACATTTCAGATGGAGCCAGAGCATTTCAGATGGCTCCAGCACATTTCAGATAGTACTAGCATAATTCAGATGGTGCCAGAATATTTAAGATGGTGCCAGCACATTTCAGATGGTAGAAGCACGTTTGAGATGTTTCCAGAACATTTCTGATGGCGCCATTTTGCTTTGCTGAAACTAGGACTGACCCAGGTGACTATACGTTTAACATTCTGAAATTCTGAAGAGAGTGGATTCGGTTTCCGGACGAACTATTCTGGTTTGAAATGAACCGAGGCAATTGCCGGGATTTCTCCTTGCAAAGGACATTACAGACGCTTGTTCCTTGTACCTCAATCCTTCCCCTGCTATTATTACTTGGCGTCGAGCACCCGCAAAGCCCAAATCACTGAAAGATTAGCGGAAACATATGGAACTACCCAAACACTGCCGACATGCACGTGATGCCATCTCATCATGTGGGGACAGCAGACGTTAAGGGAGGGCCATGCGGCTGCGGTTCCAGCGAACAGCGTGTTCCAGGAGCCGCTCTGTTTGACAGGGGAGCAGTGTAAAAACAGAAATACGACTCTGTTTGACGTCACTTCACGGAACTCGGCGACTGCAGAGTCACTGTGGCTTGTCTCTTATTGCGTCACGAACTCTCTGACCGCGTTTCACGAGCAAAGTGCTAAACATAGACTTTCTGGTAAGCTAGATCTTGTGACATACAAAACATTCGCTATACTTGAAATACTACAATCTGTTCATAGGGTACCAGCAGTCCCATCATTCAACTGACAACAGCCATATTATCATCATCAGTGTTCTGAACTAAGGCAGGTTTACACATCGCTGTTCTTCATGCTCTCCTGTCTTCTGGCCTCCTTTTTTTTAACTGCTTTACGTCTCTTAACAGCGAGGTCTTTAGAGACGGGAAAGGATGGGGGACAAGGAATGGCAAGGAATTCGGCCATGGCCTTTTGAAGGAAGCGTCCCGGCATTTGCCTGGAATGATTTGGGAAACCATGGAAAAACCAAATCTGGATGCCCGGACGGGGATTCGAACTGCCGTCCTCCCGAATGTGAGGCCAGAACATTAACAACTCACCAACCACGCTCGGTGCTTCATTCGCTACGACAATATGAGTTTTCAGCTCTTGGTGGCATGTCAAGTCCTCTGTGGCTGAATTTCCAAGATAAAACAGACATAACCTGGATTTTTTTGTTTTTTTTTTGTGCCGAGAGCCTATGATATAACAATAACTGAAGCGGTGGTTTTCAGTTTCAGCCTGAAGGGTCTATCCTGTTGCTTCGTTGATGTTATAAGTGCCCGACGCCTAATATGTCATGAGCTTGTTCTGGTCCAGGTGATGAAAGAAATTTTCACTGTTCAGCGCCTCACCAGCGGCGTGGGAGAGATGGTGGTGTGCTATTCCTAATCGCCAGACGCTGTAGCTTGTCGAAGCTCTTAACTATAAATCTTTCGGCATAAGATTTGAAAACGAAAACTCAATTGGACAGGACACATTCGACATGTGGTAATGAGTGGTTTCAAAACCCTTTATTTATTGGTGATGGTGATTCGGGGATGAACCAGGGAAGTGAAGAAGTTGGATCACACAACTCTGGGCACACTACTGCTTGAATATGGTGGTGCAGTATGAGACACACATTTTGAGTATCAAATACAGCAGTTTGAGCTGGCGCAGAGAATGGAAGCCAGCTACTTTTCTAGAAATCAGTAACTGATATCATAAAGGAGCTGGATTGGGAGTCGTTAGAAGACGGGTGAAGAGACTGATTTGATTCGGCCTTAATCACCTTGACGAGGACGAGCCGTAAAACCCAATTAACAAAATGGAAAAAAAAGGAAATAGATTCTATTGATTTCTACTGATCCTGCTGTCTGTTTCACGGGCAGATGTGTCACTTCTGCTTGCTGTCCCTTTCAGTTAATCATGGCCTTGCTAATGAAATGTGCAACGCTGTGTGACAATTAACGAGGTGGGTCGTTTCGCTTAATTAGCTACCTCTAGGCAATTGTTGTAAATTAGCAAAATTAGTGAGGGCCAGACTTGCGTTACGCCATTAATTTTAACCTCGTTTAAACAGCATCTCATGTTGCTTTAAAAATTCGTAAGGAAGTCTGATGTCTTGTTCATATATATAAATTTCTGAGTGTTTCGCCGGAAGTGCAGTATAACCTTAAGTGAAAGCGTTGTTTTTTAAGAAATAACCTGTCATTAAAAAGCGTAAGGAAGTCAGTTACGTGCTTTGGTGAAAGTTTAAAACAACCTGCCGACCTGACGGTTTATCTGCAAATCTTGGCCAGTCAGTATAAAAGCATCAAATTCCGAGTAGTTGAGGAAACCAATTTGGTAAATTTGCAGATAAACGGCACTGTAGCTGGATAGCAGATGGTATATGATACATAGCTTTTAAACTACTTATTTAATAATTGAACTATTCTCGGGACTATTAATGCTATATAAAAGAATCAAAACGATAGAGGATTGTAAACAGTTGCAGGGTGATCTGGAAAGGATATCTAGTTGGGTTTGTAAACATGGGATGAAGATAAATGCAAAGAAGAGTCAGCTTATTAGATACACAAATAAAAAACAAAAGGTTAATTATGAATATAAGGTGGGGAAAGAATTGCTTACTGAAGACTTGAAATGAAAATATCTTGGCATTACATTTGATAACAACCTTAACTGGGCAGGTCACATTGGACAGGTGGTAGGAAAAGGTTTCAAAATTATGCATTTGTTGGAGAGAGTGATGAGGAGATGCACGAGAGAAGTAAAGGAATTGGGTTACAAAACTTTGGTCACACCATTGCTCGAATATGGTAGTGTAGTATGGGACCCTCATTTTACGTATCAAATACAGGAGTTGGAGAGTGTGCAAAGAAGGGCTGCTAGATTTGTTTCTGGAAATTATCGCAGAATGCAATTAGTGACGGATATGATAAAGGAGCTGAAATGGGATTCATTGCAAGACAGGAGGAGGATGAGGAGGGTCATGGGAGTGTATATACTGGGCATATACTGGGCATATACTGGCGATGAGGCATGGAAAGATATTGCAATAGGTATGAAAAGTAGTTCATGGAAGGGAAAAGATGACCATGACCACAAGCTGGCACTCAATTTCAGGCACAAGGGTGTGGGAAGATTCTCTTTTTTAGATAAGGGTGTCAAGGATTGGAATGAGTTACCAAGAGAAATGATGAATAATTTACCGAAAACGTTGAAAGAATTTAAAGATAAAATTTGTAGAGGGCAAATGTAGATGGGTGCGGGATAGGGGGAAGATGGGTGTGTAGGGAAATTGCCACCGGAGCCTGTGCTCCATTGCAATTAAATTAAATTAAAAAAATAAAGTCACACTTATGGGACATTTGGAAGACGTGTACCTCAGTACTCATTTTCAACCACAGATGACACTGAATATCTGTTTCTTTAGATGCTGCCACGGAAACGACGGAAGACAAAAGCCAACCCAGCACGATGACGTCATCCACTCTTCTGCTCGTTACCGAGGTGAAGCTGTTTCAGCGTTTTGATAGCCGGGTTCCAGGCCGCACTGAGTTGATAACCAGTGCCCCTGTTAACTAAAGAATCAGTTGTGATTCCTACAGCTTCTATTGTAATACTGTCCTAAAAATCTCTGACTCAGACTAAAATTGTAGTTTTTTTCTCAAAATTAAATGTATGACCTTCTTGGACTGTGATCGGCAACAGCTGATTTCTCTTCTTGCCCCAGCCGAACATTTCTAGCGTGTTCGACACACCGTTGCACAATGCACCGCTGCATTTATCTGATATAACTACGGCCACATTCACAAGGTATCTATATTTATAAAACGTAAGTTTTTTTTCATTTTATAGTTGTGTCACACCATGACATAACTCTTTGACATCATTATTTTCGCCTTCACTGCCCAACAAACAACGAACGGAGATTTTTGAGGTTATGCGCGTTATTTAATAACAATTCTATTTAACTGAGCATCCGCGAGTAAATTAACTGTCAGAATAATGAAAGAAAAGCACGTATTCAGTTGAGATCGACATACTAATTACTAGTTGCTTTTTGTTAAGTTCGATATAGATTTTTCTTATACACTCTGGACGATTACATCATTTTCAAGATAATGAACGTTATTTGATGAAAATTGTACTTAGTATCAAATACAGGAGTTGGAGAGGGTGCAAACCAGGGCTGTTAGATTTGTTTCTGAAAATTATCGCAGAATGCAATCAGTAACAGATATGATAAAAGAGCTGGAATGGAATTCATTGCAAGACAGGAGGAGAGTGTTCAAGGCGTATAATGATGATGAGGCTTGGAAATATATTGGTGTATGTATGAAAAGTAGAAGGGAAAAGATGACCATGACCACAAACTGGCACTTGATTTCAGGCACAAGGGTGCAGGAAGAATCTCTTTTTTAGGTAAGGGTGTCAGGGATTGGAATGAGTTACCTAGAGAAATGATGAATAATTTACCGAAAACGTTGAAAGAATTTAAAGTTGATATTTGTGGCAAATGTAGGTGAGCGCAGGAAAAAGGGAAGATGGGTGTGTTGGGAAATTGCCACCGAAGCGTGCGCTCCATTGCAATTTAATTAAATATTCAGTGAAGAAATGAACTGCTAAAATTCTGCACTCAACGCGTCATTTTTGACGGGCTTATGAGACATTTATATCCGGTGGAGATATTTTATAATGTAATATGTTATAATATATTGGAAGGAATGATTTGACGAAACACTGAAATAAACGTATGTACTGCGTTTTAATTAATATATTAATTATAAGTTGCTTTTATTACTCATTTCACTGCATCAGGCACTTGTAAATATTTACAGTAGGTTAAATTTAGATCTCGATGCACTGTATGTATTCATACACATGTAGGTTTTTCTTACACTCTCTGTACACCGAAACCGTTGTTACAGTAAGCTAAGAAATATCTACAGTACATCATTTTCAGGATTATGAACATTATTTGATGAAAATTATACTTAGTGAGCGAAGAAACGAATTGCTAAAATACTGCTACAACGCCGTTGTTGACGGGCTTACAAGATATTTATATTCGATGTAGATATTTTATGTCACTATTATAATATAATTGAAGAAATTATTTACCGAAACACTGAAATCAAAGTACCTACTGCGTTTACATTAATATACTAGCCTCGTACCCGCGACTTTGTACGCGTGGATTAAGAATTTTTTTGCCAGAATTAAATATAGTAAGTTGTTGGTAACGAAGGATTAGTCCCAAACAATATCGAGTCGGCATAATATGACAGGAAAGCTATCACTATATCATTCTACCGTCGAACCTGCCTCTTGAAGAGAATTAATTTCCAACATATTTCTGTCACCATTCGATAAGGTCTCAAAATTTCGTGACTACAACTGTTAATCATACTGGAAAAAATATCCTGTGCCCTTCATACACATTTCCTTATAAAATTACATCACAACGATATAGCCATTTAGTCGTCAAAACGTAACAAAAAGACAGACACTTACTTCCGTATTTATAATAATATTACTGTGGTTCACACTCACACACTGACTGTGAACAACACCTGAGGGATCATTATAACGTAAAAAAGTGTACACCTACAACATTGCAAGACTACCTACGATTTGCCTCCCATTGCGCCCCTAACTTTTTAATATCTACAGTTTAACATTCAATCCGAATAACCTGCGGCCCAGGCCTGACTCTTACGATGAAAAACAATTTTTAAAAATCTTATTTACAATGAATTTGCGTTGAACCGGAGATCATGACTTTCATAAGCCAGCGCTTTAGCCACTCAGCTGCCAGGCAACTGCGTGGAAACTCAGTACGGAGTCGTCCAAATCCAACGTGTCAGTCTACCGCCGTATTCCGAAGTTATGAGACAAATGTGTTATTTATACAGATAATTTTTCAACCAAATTTAGACAGTATTTTTCTCCTTGTTTCAAAGGATAAGTGTGCAAAGTTTCATCGAGAACGGATAAAAACTGTGGATTTGTATGAAGAACAAACAAACCAACAAACAAACAAACATACATTCATCTTTATATATAAAGATTAATATTAGTTTGTATTTGTTACTATATCAGACACACGTAAATATTTCCAGTGGGTCAAATTTTGATCGAAATACAGTGAATGCATTTGTTGAAGGGTAATAGAATCTATGAATTTTGAACAGCAATATTAGTAGAAGTTGTGACTATGTTGAAATGTAGACAGGACCAGAATGACAACTGACGTTTTTTTTTTTTTAGCTGATAATTTACAATGAATTTGCTTTCATAAGCTCCGAGTTACTGAAGTTACGGTATTTTTAGATGGATTGAATTAGTTCCATATATATCTTGGTGAATGAGACCTGAACCAGGAATAAAACCATCACGCGCTATAGCATAAGCTTTTGGGATTCCTAATTTATTTTTAATTTAATTGGTTCGCTAATTCTTACATCATTCATACAGTATAACTTCCACCTGTATCGCTGTGTGAACTACTACCGAAATATGTAAAAACTACAAAATAAGGTTATGAGCATTAAATAATAACAATTCTATTTATTTAGGCATCCGCAGAGAAATGAGCTGTCAGAACGCTCCGTTAAACCCGTTATTTTTGACGGACTAGTATAATACACAACAGTGATTCGTAATGCTGCCTACCAAGTTATTAATCTTTGCGGGAAATCTGAAAAATGTATTGAGACAACAGTGTACCTATTTGAGAACAAACGGCTGAAAGGCAAGGCCCTTGGTTATGAATACGGTGTTTCTATCAATATTATTGGAAACGTCCCACGAGTGTGACTTTTTTACGCAGCTGGAAGCCCGTGAAGACTTCATTTATTTACAACGCCGTGAAAAACTTCGATCTTACTTATTTAATGTTAGTTCTCTGCAGCTGCTGTTGAGAGAGTTTCTTTATTACCATAACCGACCAAACACTAAGAACTGCTGTGGGCTCCGACGTCTATTATTCTTTTTATCTATTCATGGTCGTGTGCGCTAATAAGTGACGAAAACGTTCTCAGAAATATTGAGGGCGGAGTGTAAACTATCGCCTTGAAGCAGACGTTTATGGTCTTCTGTCAGACGACAGCTGAGGTTTTAATGTTCCTTTGTCTCCGAGGCTACTGAATGTGTCTACAACATAGAGAGAGAGAGAGAGAGAGAGAGGGAGAGGAAGCAGGTCTCCGTGAGAGAGAGGGAATGAAGAGAGAGACATACAGCGTTTCCATGGTCAACTATAAATTTAACATGTCTGTCGCTTGCCTGAATACGCAAACCGCCGGCTAGCAACTAGATTACTGCTGCTTCCCAGACGATTTTAAGTGTAACGAAAATGGAATAAGTTAATATAAGTTCGCCGCCACAGTTGACACAATTTCACAACGAAATAGCTACACAACACGCATTAACCATACTGTGACAGACAGACGGATAGCGTGTGTGAGTCTCTGTAATGTTATATCGGTCACTCAGGCTTTGTTTCCCTCGCAGTCAGTTTGTGTATGATCTGATTATAAATTTCATCTACAGACACGGCTTCAAAAATTTGCCGGAGGAAGTGAGGCAGGTAGTCTCCCATAGTTATCCTCCCCGCCTAGTTTGTTGTTATTTTTAAATATATTGCAAATTGGTTCTCTTTATGGGAGAGGTTCAGTGGTGGAATGGTATGTATAATGATGGCTTCTCCGTCATATTGCCCGGACCCTGTGCTTTTAGGTACACCTTTCACGTGACTTCAGCTCTCTGTACCCGATTTTAGCAATAAAATTCTAAGTCGATGCATACAAAGTCGCGGTAGCACCTTCATTTAATTTTTTTATTTTTTGCTTATGGCTTTTCTCCTCGTCGACTACGAGGTCATTAGAGGCGGAATGGGACTGGGAACAAGGAACTTGAAGGAATTCGGCCATGGCCATTCGAAGGAAGCATCCCGGCATTCATTTGGAGTGATTTGGGTAAACCATGGAAAACCCAAATCTGGATGCCCGGAAGGGAATTCGAACTGGCGTCCTCCCGAATACGAGGCCAGAGCGTTAACCGCTCACCCACCACGCTCGGTATAAACAATACCAGCAAGATCACTGCAATAGTGTTGTGACATTGCTTCAGGTGTCACGACGTGTGACAAAGTTGTGGAATCTAAAGGTCGGTAGTAGAATAAGGCGAGAAATATATCACTTGATCGCCAGAAAAGTTTACCAGTTGTAGCGCAACAGTCAAAAGACTGGAGAGAAACCGAGTGGTGGTGTAGATGACAGCTCTTGCTTGTCGGTCGTACACGATATCAGCGGGGAAGTGAACAGGGGAGACGAGCTAAGCTTTAGAGTGGGAGTATAACGCCTGCTGGATTTATGACAAAGTGTTACAGGCAACGGGAAACACCTGTGGCGCTTGGCCTGTCAGTTAGTTGGCGTGTTACATTCTACTAGCCGTCACCCGCTACTTCGTACGCATGGACTAAGAATTTCATTGCCAGAATTGGATAATAATCTCGACGTTAACAATACGCAAAGCCACAAGCAAAATAAATAAATAAATAAAAATATGGATATTGAAAATGTATCCCAAAATGCAAAGAGTCGGCATAATATTATGGGAAGCCATCACCACTGAATCTGTCTCGTGAAATCTTTTAGGTAAACACATTATATAGTCTGGTATAGCGAAAATACAAATCTGTACCATATAATAAGTTGTGTCTGTACATGAACAGATCATAAACAAACTGACTGCGAGGGAAATAAAGCCTGAGCGACTAATTCACTAATATAACATTTAGAAAATTACGCATGTTACCCGTCTGTCTGTCACCATAATCAAGATGCTTAGTTCACTTGTCAGGGTATTATTGGCGAAATATTGTTGCTTGGCGGATGGTAACAAATAACTGTCGAAGAAATGGTTCACAGTTTCGGTACACCTGACATTGTATGGTGAAAACTTCAGGTTATTTAATTCACGTGAAAATTTTCTGGGAACGCTGCTTCATACAATAAGAGCCTCATATCTACTACGGTATATAATTTCGTAAGTTCAGTCATTCACTCACCTCGATGGCTATTGGCTGGAAAACGGTGTCACGTGTCACCCTTCGCTCGCAAAATAGTGACCAGAGATACCGTTAGAAGAAATTCGTGGTTATGTCCACAATTTAATAGCCAAGGAACTGCTACCAAATTAATTGCCATAATACATTCATTAAGTTTGATTTTCGTAGCGTTTCATAGTTAAGAAAATATCGATAAATTTTTCAGCTGAAAAAACGTGGATCTGCTTTTCAGTAACATGTTGCTAATGAAAGTAACTTAATAAACCACGAATACCAATTGTCATTCCATCTTAGGAGAAATTTCAATTAATTAAAACTTTCACTAATGTTGTTGCTTAACCAAAGTTTATGCATTACGGTTTATTTGCTTTTTATGTATTTTACCGACCACTTTCCTTAATGGTCTTTCTTCATGTTCGCTGTACGTGAGTTATTAGGTTATTTTAAGTGTACATCAGACCAAATATGTTACCAAATCGACTACTCTGGCAATTCATTTCTTCAGAGTTGCTCAACTGTTTAATAATATGGAATGTGTATCAAGTTCTCTGGCCGTCACAGATACTATGACCAATGATTACATTATAAGTGTTTGCCCAGTCTCAATAAAAAACAACAAGATGCTTTCGAAGCACGAATTTTTTAAATTTTACAGAGTAAACTTAAAGGATCAAATACAAGTGAAGTTTGTATTTAAGCAAGTTGGAGTGTATGACCTTTGAAACAGTTACACGATAGCGCGATCGTTCCTGTGTGTGTTTAATACCTACCTCTATTAATGCTTCTGAGTTCTTCAAGCTCACGAGATTTTATTCACGCTAAGGGTGAAACACAGATCAAGTACATATTTGGTCAGATCAGGTCAACCTAAACCCTAAAAACTGGAATTAATCTAGACCCGTGACGGTACGCAAAAAACGTCCACGGGCTTACACTAGTTATAATAATAATTTCTATTTATTCCCACTTCAAAAACCCACTATAACCAACGTTACTCTCTAAAAATATGCAACGATTTCAAGAAACTCAAAAGGAAATTTAGTTGATTTCGGATATTCGTGTTGCTATTCCAGAGTATAAAATCAATTTAGTTCGCAAAAACTATCTCTGTCGATTGGAATATCTTTGGAGCTGGCCCAACCGTATCTTTGAACATGCCAACCGTCGTCTTAGACCGACGGTTCTTAACCTTCTTTAACAGCTCTTCAATACCCTATCTCGTCTCGCCTAGTAATCTTCCACTTTGTAAATTTCTTTTTTACGAACATTTCTTCAGAAAATATCGGCTCTTAGCACGAGATATCGCGGCAAACTCCTCCACAAAATACTTTTCGTTGGGATAAACGTCGTCTTAAAGTTACGGCGCAGGATGCGAGCATTGAAAGGACGTAAATAGGGCGACTGTACAGCAGCAGATGGCGTGCGTGTAACGCACTCAGGAAAGGGGTCTAATTTTTTTTTAAACCCTCCCGTAATTATGGACACTCCCTAAAAAAAAAACCCGTTAAAATCGTGTGTAGTAATTTATGGTTGCCCCTAACCAGGAATGAAATACTGAATGCCAGCCACAGTGAATATTTGTTGCGACTTGAATACGGGAAGCTAATATACACTGTAGGGCCGGAGAACATGCAGCAAGCGTCCCATTCAGCAGTGGGACTTTGAGTCAAACTTTTGTCTGGTCTCGCTCATTAACACTCGGGCAACCACTCACAAAGACGACGCTGTGTCTCCCCCGTTTTAATTGAAGAGATTTCTCTTCTCTGCAGTTTAATGTCGTGTTGTCAAAGAAGATCCCTGAATAGGGTGCGTGACGTAGGGAAAAAATTGAATGTCTGCTCAAACCGTGTCCTGATCTTTGTTCCGCTGTCGATTCTGTTACTTTGATCTGACAAACGCGGTCATTAGTAGTACAGTGGCCTCAGAGACCGTACAGTATTTAGCGTGCAGAAAAGAAGCCTTCAAACAGCCGAGGAACAGCTTAATGGCCAGAGGACGTCGACGCATTGTGGTATTCATACATCATACAGTGTAGGTGACGTGACGTAATGCGCATTTTCCATCCTCATTAAGGTCGGGCCACACTAGACCGCACCGACACCGCACCGCGTCCGAGCCAACACTCGGCCGTGTGTCGGCTCGCCCCCCCTCGCGTCCACACTGGTCCGTAGCACGGCCGTGTGACGGACGGGTTCCTTCGCGGCCTTCAGTCTCCTTTAACGTATGCACTTGGTTGTTTCACGGAATTAATGTTAAAAAATTACCTTGAGAGTGATTTGGGGATCGTAGCTGCGGCTACCACCCGTACATTATTATAGAGTACTGTAATTTATTTTGTGTAGGCGTACTTTATAATCTACGAAAGTAATAAAGTATTTTCAAATACTTTTTTCCTGACTCCTGTTATAACCTCACTGTTTGATCTCTAATGCAGAAAAACAGTATCCCAACGCAGTTTAAAAAAAATGATCGTCACACTATACAGAAATGAAAGATTCTTGTGAACCTCTACATAGTCACAATGAAATGTCAAGCGTGTCTCACTTCACATTTAACGTGTTTATTTTGATTTACAATTACTTTCGATTCACTCAATATTTTTTGTGAACAAAAAGAATAAGATTGTTATACATTTCATGTGATCTAAAAATTCCAGTCACAGAGTTTCTCATCAGAAATGCATTCAAGAGCCGATGCGGTATTTCGAAGGTACGCAGTACTCTCAAGTTTCATATTTTCTACGTAAAATCTGATGAACCTGAAGTGAGGCTGAAAAAAAAGGACACTTTTCTTAAGCAATCAGTAACGCTAAAACAATATTTAGTCGTAAAGGGCCGGAAATTTCCGAACTCTTTCTATACACTTCTCCATATCTACCAGACCGACAGCAGCCCGACACCGGCCCGCATCGTCAAAAAGTAAACCAAACTAATCGCGGCCAACACACGGTCGAGTGTCGGCCGACACGCGGTGTCGTTTGAACTCACTTCAATCGAGTGAGCGACACAAATAAGAAAAGTGACTGTGCGGTGTGGGTGCGGTGCAGTCTAGTGTGGCTTGACCTTTAAGCGGCCCTTAAACTCGGTTATTTCATTTATATGAACACTATACTATTGTTTAATGAATTTTACTACTGTTTATCCACTTAACGCGTAGCATCATTCTAAGAGAGGGTCAATACGTAAATTAAGTCACACAAATTTCATTCATTTTTTATGTGCCCCAAGTGTTGACACTTGTGACATGTATCACAATTAGTCACATTCGTGTACCTTCCCATCACCCTGTTGTTGCATGTACTCACTTTACAATTTTAAACTTACAACATGATTAAAACAGCAACCTAGTAACAAATTTTATTTGAAATCTAAAATCTGAACACTTTTTCGCATAAAAAATTTAGACACTGATTTTTGGGTTTACTGTTGTATGAATGAATAATTTTTATATGTTTTAAAAATATATTCCAATATGGTTTGTGATACGCTTTTGAGTGATTCGCCGGTTATTTTGAAACAAATCTTTGACGAGTTTGGGATGGTTATCATCCGTGGCAGGGATCGAACGTCCACTGCGTTTTTCATCAAAAATTTCCAGGCTCGCAATAATGAAATTTTACTGCCCTTCCATCTACAGTAGACCTATCAACAGCTTCGACACCACAAACCGCCTTTAAACGACAAACAATCTCAGTAGAAGTCACTTTTACAGCAGTTAAAAATTCAAGGACAGCACACCGTTTAACTCTCGTTGACAGAGCAGTAGAACAGGTCTCCATACTTCCGCTTCTCAAACTGCGCTGGACGAATTCAGCGACTTCACACCTGCGCATGCTTATAGAGGGGAATGCTACTTGCACATTTCACCGGGCGCGCTTCTGAAGGCCATTTCGTTCGCGCTCTACATTTCCTTTCAGCCCACCCTCGTACAGAACATTGAGCGGTATTTCATAACAGTTCTATTTAGTTAAGCAGCTGCAAAGAAATGCCCCGAATGCGTTCAACCTGTTATTTCTGATGCGCTTAGAAGCTAGTTCCTCATACAGGACTTGACCTGCCCCCCACCCCCCTATTTTTTTTTTTTTTTTTTTTTTTTGTTGAAAGTTTTGTGTAAATCTAAGACCTAATAGTGGAGGGAAATGGGCTGTGATGCCTGGTGGGCAGATGTTGGATTTGATGTGAGCGACGGTCGATGCAGGTGCTACTCGGTGGGGAGTTACGAGGTGAGATAAACACGAGGTGCCCGCGTAGGCGGCCTATCTCAACGACAAGTGGTGTGACGTCACGGGAAGCCGTTAAAAAAACACAGCGGGTAGAGGCGGAAAAATGGAAAAGCTCTTCACACGATCGGTGGCAGCACGAGCTGAAAGTGTTTTCACACTTACTATAGGGAACGGTGACGTCTGTTAATCCAGGGAATGAGGAATTTAAAAACAAAACGAGCTTAATGTCAAGTAACATTAAAAGCAATCGATAGCACAAGCCACTGAAACATATCAAACCTGCTGAGTGGTGGCCTAACGTTCAACCCTGTATATACATTATTATTATTATTTGCGGATAAGCCCATTAGGACTACACAAAGTACTCAGAAGCGTTTTTTCTCTTTCCTTTGTGCCCTTATTTCCTTCAACGCTTGCTGTGAGCTTCTTTTCTTTCATCTCACCATGTTGTTCCAGGTGTTTAGTCTTTCTTTCCAGTCAACTTGCCACTTTTCCATGTTTCCTTCATACGCTTGCTGTGGGCTTCTTTTCTCTCATCCGACCATGCTGTTCCAAGCCTTTTCTTTAACCTTTCCTCCCGGTCAACCTACCACTTGTGAATTTTCGATTTAAATTTATCTCTGTTTCCGATATATTTTGGAGCGTTTCCTCATAATTTGGGGTCTTTCTTGACCTCTTCATTCCATTTTATTGTATCTGATATTACTCTGCTTCGGTTTTCATCGAAGATCTCGGGCCAATTTCCCCTTAAACCAATTTTTTTTCCGAACTCTGAACATAAACACACTTATGCGAGCAGGAAAATTATATGAATACATGAAACCCCAGCCAAACAAAAAATTCTGATACAAGAAACAAGACTAACAGATGAAAATGCAACGGACATTGGGAATTACAGACTCTTCAAAAGTAAGACTAACAAATGAATCCTGGATATATATACTATAGACTTCGACACTGTTTGACCGAAACCTTGAAACTTGGCACATATAAAGACATTATTTTTTTTTATTTTCATGGAGACGATTTTCATACTATCCACTTTGCCGTAATTTGCCACAAAAACGAATAGTTCCTTTGAGAATTATCATTATCAATTCGCATTTCCTAACACCAAAGAGTGTCCTGATTCGTAGATGGTACTGCGTCTTTTATTGTTTGCTTCTTGCATAAAAAGCATACACTGCTTTTCAGAGATCAAAACAAGACTGTTAGGACGTATTATTTAAAGGTGCGTTCAGTTTAGATGTGCGAAAATGGATACACCTGATAAAATAAAAGCTTCGGACTACCAGAGCAGGAAATATAAATCATTTCATGACCTTAAAAATTTTAAAGTCGGTTGATCAAATGCCCATTATTACTATTACTAGTCTCAAAGCCCGTAAAAAATGACGGGTTTAACGGAGTGTTCTGGCAATTAAATTCTTTGGAGTTGCTTTCATAAACAGAATTGTTATAAAATAAGGTTCATTCTAATTTCTCGTCCCTTATACTGCAGCAAAAAGTTTCAGTTGTCAATTTGGTCCACAATCTCCGCTAATTGCGGCTAGAAAATCAAAGCTTTAATCACACGCGAGTTAATACATTCCCTCAATCGCATGTCAATGTCATCATGCATCTCGATGCAAACTTGATCCAAAATCTTCAGTTTCTTATATCTTTCTTATTATCTATGACGAAGATCCATGTTTTAACGGCTGATACAGCTTGGGGGGCATCCATAAATGACGTGTGACTTCGTGAGATCCGATCCGACCCCCCCTCCCCTTCTCTCACCCTTCCAAAAGCCGGTAACCCCCCCTAAAATCGACTTTTGCGTCATTTGTAGAACTTTTTGCTTTTTAGCTCTACAGTTCGACAATTTTTCCAAAACCTCACGTGAGATTTCCGTAGCCCCCCCCCACTTGGTGAGATTTCGCCGGCAATCCCCCTATTTCACCTCACGTAATTTATGGACGCCCCCTTACATCCCGCTGAAATAATGACCCCCAGTGAAATCTAAGGATGTTGAAAATAAATCTTTAAAACTTACGTTAAGCCACGTAATATTAGTTTAAATTGTAGTTTAGGCCGCATAGATCGCGATCAATTTGCAACTTCTTTCATTCGAACCAAGTAATGATTTCAGTAAAAAAAAAAGCAACTGGGAACAAGGAACAGGAAGGAATTCGACCATGGCCTTTTGAAGGAATCATCTCGGCAGTCGCCTGGAGCGATTTGGGAAAACCATTGAAAACCCAAATCTGGGTGCCCGCACAGAGATTCGAAGCGGCGTCCTCCCGAATGCGAGGCCAAAGCGTTAACCGCTCAACCACCACGCTCGGTCATATAGAAGTCACTGAACAGACTTCGATTTTTTTATTTTTTTTTTATTTTATTGTATTTACGTCTCTCAACAGCGAGGTCTTTTAGAGACGGGAAAGGATGTGGGGCAAGGATGGGGGCAAGGAATGGGAAGGAATTCGGCCATGGCCTTTTGAAGGAAGCATCCCGGCATTTGCCTGGAGTGATTTGGGAAACCATGGAAAACCCAAATCTGGATGCCCGGACGGGGATCGAACCGCCGTCCTCCTGAATGCGAGGCGAGAACGCTATCCGTTACACCGCCACGCTCGGTAACAGACTTCGAGCTGGAGTTGGCCGCTGTAAAGACACTCTCGCTTCAGGGGATGCCAGATTCCACATGCTCCTGCAGTAATATCGAAACTATGGTACACTCGTTGTCATGTCCACAACTCGGAATGAAAGTATGTCAGTCAGACAGTGACAAAGCCATCGCATTGGCGGAGAATCTACCTTGTATCTGATGCTGCCATCGACACGAAAAGGAGAAGACCCTAGCTTTTCCTTCGTCGCGATGGACCTCGACCAATTAGTTGTCAGCTCTGATGTTTGTGGTTGTATCAGATTTTGTAGATCTAAAAACTGTTATTAAGACATTCCAACATAAAGATAATTAGTCTTCGAAAGAATTTAAGTTAGTTCACCCTCTTTGAAATTCTGCAAACTCTCCTGTTTTTCCAGTTGGGTATCATTTTTTGTTTTTTAAAATTCCATAATGAGAGGATAAGAAGCAATTTTTCTTCGTCGGAGGAACTGCAGGACAAGTAAACAAGGAGGGGAACGAAAAAAATGAATCACGCCTACACTGGTTCTTTTTGTTTTCTATCATTACAGATTCGGCGTACTGATAACATTCACAACGTTCTGTTCGCGCTAACGCTTCGCCTTAAAGAAATAGGAATCAAATGGAAGCCTCAGCAATTTGGTGCTATAGACGAACGTCTGAAATAATGTGGAGAGGTAAAGTACGAAATGAACGTGTTTTGCAAATGCTGAGAGATGAAACCAATTTGTACGACAGTGCAATGAAAGAATTGACGGGCAGGGCCGGCGCTAGGAATTTCGGGCCCGGGGTAAAATTGGCGACCTTTTTTTTTTTAGCTCTACAAACTAGCCGGGCGACAATGGGCGGATTCTTGTCTTCGAGGCCTGGGGGCCCCTGCAGCCGGCTGATGCCCCCCCCCCCAATCAGCCGGCTGATGCCCCCCCCCCCCAATCAGCCGGCGGCCCCGGGTACATTTGACCCGCTTCCCCCCCCCCCCCCCCCTAACGCCAGCCCTGGTGACGGGGTGGGGGATGGTGGGTCATGTTGTGTGACATGTGGCATTAGTTAATTTGTTATTGGAGAAAACACCTGAAGGAATGAACTGTAGAGGAAGTGGAAGATAGGAATATGTTGAGCAAATTATTGAGGTCGTTCGTTAGGCATATGTTGAGTTGAAGAGGTTAGCTGCAGAAATGACATAGCCTTGCTTGGTGGAGGGTGTAAACCGGTGGTTCCCAATTAGCGGTATGCGTACCTTCAGGGGTACATCAGACAGCTTCAAGGGGCACGAACGGTAATCTCTTGGCTAAGATAATCAATAAGGTAAATATATTTTAAGCTGCGAGTTTGTGAATTATATTCCTGTACTGTTGTGGTTGTGCGAACGATTCGAATGGGATGAACGCATTTATTTATTTATCGTTTCAGCCATAAGGTGTACGTGAGGTTGATTTATTTCTTGAATTGGTACTCGGCAGATACTAATAGGGAACCACTGGGCTAAGCGGAACACGCATTTAGATTGGTGGCGGCGGTACGGACCGCAGGACCGCAACGGACTCAGCGGTAGCTGGACCTCAGAAGCATCGAGGAGGTGGCGGGAGAATCCATATACCACCTCCTGCCGTCCGCTGTTGTGATGGTGGGTGACAGTACCGATGTGCAGAGCCTTCACAGAACGAAAAGTAGAAGGAGTCAGGTAAGCTACACATTGATTGACAACCTACAGAAAGAAGACAGTTAAAATGCCTGGAGAAGTATCACCAGCACCGTCTGAGAAGAATACTTAAGATAAAATGCCAAGACCGTCGAACAAATGTCAGTATACTAGAAAAAGGAAATAGCACAAGCACTGGAGCAATAATAATAATTAAGCACCAACTTCCATGGGTTGGACATGTCCGAATTTTGAAGTCGCCTCCCGAAACAGACAATGTATCCCCTACTAAGGGGCCATCCATAAATTACATCACACCTTGAGGGGGAGGGGTCAACAAAGTGTAACATCGTGTGACAAGGGGGGTGGGACGTGTCATAAACTTTGTGACATCACATGCATAATTTGTATCATTTTTTGGCTCGTATTGCCCCAGTGTCGAGGCATACTTATTTAAACGATCATGTGGCATCTGTGTACTATATTTTTCATCATACAAAATCACTAACCAACATAAGCAATTACATAAGAGGCAACCAGAGGTTTTCCCCATCATGAAGATTCGTCCACAAAGCATTGTCGCTAAACGAAACAGGGAAGTTCTTTGCTTATGAAACGATGACGATGCTTTATGGTTGGATGAAGATGATGTTGAAACATCGAATGTTCCCAACACTATCGAAATCAAGAATGAATTAACTATTATGCCAATAATAAACAGTATCAAGGAATGGGTTCAAAATCCATGGACACATGATGATTCAATTTTGTATCATTAATTCGATTATTTATGTTGTTTTTTTTATATTTTCTTAAATGTTTGATTTATTGTTGATATGATTTTTTAACTGGAAATACATAAATATTGTTCGAAGTGTTGTTTTAAATTATAAAGTTAAAATTGCTAAATATGTGACGTCACACCAGGGGAGGGGGGGGGGGTCCCTCACATGTGACAACCTGTGACATGGGAGGGGTCAAAAAATCAAGAAATTCGTGTGACGTAATTTGTGGATGGCCCTTAAACAACGGCCTGCGAAATCGAGGAAAGCAAATGAAGCGATACGGTTTTGGACTTAAAGCCTGATAAGCACCAACAGCTTGGAGGATGCAGCCTGTAATCGATCTGCATGGCGAAAAATTGTTCACGAGGGATCATGAAGAACAACGACGACAAAATAAATCGTAGGACTGAACAGGAGAAGTTGAGAAGAGACGTTCCGCCACGATCTCTTGCTGGTGTGTGCCATCACTATGGAAGACCTTGATATTCAAAAATTGCACTTTTTACCCACTTAAAGACTCATAGATAATAAGCCGAAAGACATTGTATACTCGCAAACCAGTGAATGCCTTGAATGAATGAATTGTTCTTCATTATTCAGATGAAATAGTTCAGTATTTAGGAAGTTTAGTGACTTGGCTCGTGAAGGCGATATACAAGAAATTATGGACAGAATTTTGTTTGACAAAAAAAACCTGTTGGGAAATTAGAATTGTTAACAGCTGAAATGTTAAGGGTTTGAGATGTCTCATTAAATGTCATCTCTTCTTCACGGTGGCCACCTGTTTGTACGGATGAGGCTCTGGCGACTGAGTGATTCCCGGTACGAGGAGTCACCCATTGCTCGGCAACGGCCTTGTGAAAAGCGGGGTGAAGGAGTGGGCAGTGGCATCCTCGTGCCCTTCAAGTTGGAAATCATCTAGAGGGATGCAGAAGCGAATGGGAAACCACACATGAAGATCCAAAGCGTATTTTTTGTTTTTTGTTTGTTTTACGCCTCGTCGACGTCGAGGTCATTAGAGACGGGAAAGCACGGGGACAAGGAACGGGAAGGAATTTGACCATGCCGTATCTAGACTCAAATTCGTTTACGCAGTGATCCCTAACTCACATTAGTGGACGTTCCAGCTTTCTTAGTGGGATGTAAATGTAAGTTGCAATATGAATCCCATCCCATTACACAAATATAAACAAACGTTCTATAAGATAATTCATAACAAGTATGTTAAATATATTATGCATCCTATAGATAGAATAATTTCGTTATATGTAAACAAAACAAAAAAACAAACACATTTTTTCAAATTATAACTAATCGCCTATTACAGAAAACATTGTACGCTGAAGATACCTCGACGAGAGGTGAAACGCGTCCGAAAAATAAAGAATATCCAACAACAGTTGTATTAGCGTATTTAATAAATAATAATTAGTTAAAAAAAAGTCAAAAGTTAAAACAGATCAAAAACCAATCATATATTACAGCAAAACATTGTACGCCGAAGATACCTCGATGAGAGACAAAACGCGTCCGTGAAATAAATAATATCCAACAACTGTTGTATTGGCCGTATTTATTAAATAATAATTATTACTGTAGCTGTTTCCTTCGACTGTTCCCTCCACTGGCAAATTGACCACTGCAGGCGCTAGTGAGGCCAGTAATGGAGTATGGACGAGGGCGGGCACATCGATAGCCTACAACGCCTGCAAAACAGGGCTCTGCACCTGCTCCTCAGGCTCCCATGGGAGCGTCCATAAAGTACGAGGCTCCGGTTCCGACTCTTTTTAATCCATCATCTCCCCTCTCCAACCCCTGTGTGGCACCTGACTGCGACTATTTTCCCTGTTGATTCCAGACGAAATTTCGTAGTGTTTTCTCTTAACAGCCTACCGTTAAAACTATTGCGTATACAATGAACACAGTCGATATCTGCGTTATGTACTTTTCTATAATTACAAATATTCTGAATGAAATTGTGACACTAACCACTCCTGCAAGTGATCAATTATTGGGAAAAACTTTCTTCTCAGGTACAGTCAGGGATCCTACTCTTCTTGAGGTGTTAGCTTAAAACATTCCTCCTTTTCACTCACACCAGGAAAAGGTTTCATAATTCTGCACTTGTTGGAGAGATGCACGAGAGAAGTAAAGGAATTGGGTTACAAAACTTTGGTCACATCATTGCTCGGGTTGCTAGATTTGTTTCTGGAAATTATCGCAGAATGCAATCAGTGACAGATATGATAAAGGCGCTGGAATGGGATTCATTACAAGACAGGAGGAGGATGAGGAGGGTCATGGGAGTGTACAGGACATATACTGGCGATGAGGCATGGAAAGATATTGGCGTAGGTATGAAAAGTAGTGCATGGAAGGGAAAAGATGACCATGACCACAAGCTGGCACTCGATTTCAGGCACAAGGGTGTGGGAAGATTATCTTATTTAGGTAAGGGTGTCAGAGATTTGAATGAGTTACCAAGAGAAATGATGAATAACTTACCGAAAACGTTAAAATTTGTAGGTGGGTGCAGGATAGGGGTAATTTGGGTGTGTAGGGAAATTGCCACAGGAGCGTGTTTCCATTGCAATTAAATTAAATTATTCATCAATTGAATTCAACAAACTATACTGCCGCATAAAAAACTAAGTATATATCCATCTTTGGTTTTATTTTTCTGCAGTTCTGTCACCTTTCTTTTTACATTACCAGATAATGATTCTCTGATCCGCTTAGAAGATTAATATAAATAATTGGATAGTAAAAACTCGTTGGAAAAACATTTTTTGATAAGCCCCGTGAAGTTAATTCTACAGTGTCACTTCATACCACACTTTTTACTTCAAATAATACTTCAGCGAGAACTATGATTGAAGTTGCACTGAAATTCACTTGATAGAACAGAATCAGAATTATTTCGTGAACGAGAACAGATTTATTTCAAATCATCAATACAATACGATTCGTCACTGTTTTGGAAAATCCCGGGTTACATCTGTAAACTCAGAGTTAGTCAGCCTTTTATACCTACCGTCCACTTCTGTATCTCTGTTGGTAGTAAAATTTTCTAACCGTCCACCAGTTTTACGGTAACAGTGATTTATAAAGTGGGGAAGTAATTTCATTTAATAAAATTTACAAAGCAGAGTTACAGCAACCTAACGAATGCATTAATAATTACCAAATAATACATGTCGGACTTTCACTAAGTTTGGCAAAATAAATGTTAATTAAAATACTTACTGCAGATAAATGTATCTCTTTATTTACACTTTGCATACATAGAAGTCTGATGAAATTACATTTATAATATTTAATTAAATTGCAATGGGGCGCACGCCCCGGTGGCAATTTCCCTACACACCCATCTTCTCCCTTTCCTGCATCCACCTACATTTACCTCTGCAAATTTTAGCTTTAAAGTATTTCATCGTTCTCGGTAAATTATTCATCATTTCTCTTGGTAACTTATTCCAATCCCTGACACCCTTACCAAAAAAAGAGAATCTTCCTACACATTTGTGCCTGAAATCGAATAGCAACTTGTGGTCATGGTCATCTTTTCCCTTCCATGCATTACTTTTAATTCTTACAGCAATATCTATCGATGCCTCATCACCAATATACTACTTGTACACTCCCATGACCCTCTTCACCCATCTCCTGTCTTCCAATGAATCCCATTCTTGCTCTTTTATCATATCTGTTACTGATTGCATTCTGCGATAATTTCCAGAAACAAATATAGCCGCCCTCTCCAACTCCTGTATTTGATACTCAAAATGTAGGTCCCATACTACACTACCGTATTCAACCAATGGTCTGACAAAAGTTTTGTAACCCAATTTCTTTACTTCTCTCGTACTTCCCCACATCACTCTCTCCAGCAAGTGCAGAATTTTGAAACCTTTTCCTACTACTTGACCAATGTGTCCTGCCCAATTAAGCTTGTTATCAAATGTAATGCCAAGATATTTACATTTCATGTCTTCAACAAGTAATTCTTTCCCCACCTTATAATCGTAATCAACCTTTAGTTTTTTATTTGTGTTTCTAATAAGCTGACTCTTCTTTGCATTTATCTTCATTCCATGTTCACCAACCCAATTAGATATCCTGTCCAGATCACCCTGCAACTCTTTACAGTCCTCTATCGTTTTGATCCTTTTATATAGCATTATGTCATCTGCAAACAATCTAATTTCAGATAGTAAACAATAAACACAGTTATTCATTAGAATAATGAATAGCAATGGTCCTAATACGCTACCCCGAGGCACTCCCACTTTACTTCTACTTCTTTTGATACTGCATTTCCTACCCTAACTTTCTGTTTTCTACCTTTTAAAAACTCTTCTACCTAGTAATTTAATTAGTTAAATTGTTATTGAGATTTGTAATGTTGATGCTCTGAAACCAAATACGGGACAAGTATCTCGATTTTGTAAGGAAATGTTTTTCAATAAAGCTATGAATTTTTTCTAAAAATTCAATTAAATTGAAAAAAAAAGTACTGAGATCCGGAAAATCTACCGGGATGGCACAAAGTCACAGTCCGTTTGACAAAAAGGATCAAGAATACGCAATGGAAGAAAATCGCGGCCAGTTAATTGACAACGCCGGAGTTCGAAGTGTTGAGCAAAGCATTCAACAGTCAGCCAGTGCAGAAGGCATTACTAGCTTTCTTCCGACTGCAGAAACTAACAGTCAGTGTGTATCGCTACCCGAAAACCACGCTAGTGGGATGGTGACGCCACAAGATATCTTACTAATGTTACAGCAACTGCTGCGTCCCATTAACGAGGAACAAAAGAAAACTAATGAGCAGTTGTCGGCGTTCAGGAAGGAATTGATGGCCACGATGGAAAAAGGGGTAGACGAAATTAAGAAGTCGGTGCCATCGCTGCAAATGACGCAGAAAACGTTAAGCAGTGCTGTTGATTCCGCTGAGGAGCAGGTGTTGGACGCGCAGAGACGCGTTTCGGAAGTAACCGGAGAAACAAAAGCACGGACGAACCTGCTGGAAACTCGTGTCGTGGAAATTGAGAGGAGCCACAGTGCGGATTTGACCCAACTCGGAGAAGAGATGAGTCAAATTCGCGTGAGCGTTGCAAAGCTGAAAACAGAGCGCGACACGCATGAGAGCTTTTCGATGAAAGAGTCCCATAAACAGTGGGACATCGGTGTATCGGCGTGTTCGGAATCGGTACGAACGGACAGACGGATCAAACCACCGAAAATGCCAACTGTCGGACACGAAAGACGAGCCTTGCGATATTTGTGCATATTTGGACAGGCGGTAACAAATGCCGAACATCTGTTCCAGGTCGAAGGCCTCAAGAGAGTGCCAGGCGGCGAGCGATGTTTTCCAAACGCATGCTACCCTCTGAGCAGGACGCTTTTTTGTGACTGTGTGAGCGAAACGCAGCTGGGGTGCGATTATGAGCCGTATGTGGGAGGTTTCGAAGAGAGAGATTGTGGTGGAGAACTGAGAGGCGAAATTAGTGCTAAATTCATGCACAGTCAATCAGTGTACTTTGCTGAGAGGAAAGATTTTGCTGAGAATTTCCGAAACACAAACGCCAGCGATAAGTATGAGTTTTGGATGTGCGTAGTACACGGAAGGCTCAAAACGGGAGCTAACTAGGCTTAGCCCCTCCCCGAAAAAAAAATAAGAGACTTGGTTTGGACCGCAGACATACCCAAGGATATGAAGTGGAGAATAATTATGGTAATAAATAAGTATAATGTTAGTGTCATATAGTGGATAGTATGCAGAAGTGTGTTAGCGAAGGAAGAAAAAAATGCGATTCTCCCCAATGGACGGAAAGTAAATTCTGGTACCATCTGAGAGTTGCGAGAGGAGGGAATTTTGGTTGTAATCGAAGATTACCTGAGCCATAAAAACAGTTGAATTGCTGTACATGGGATGGAATTGAAGAACAGTCACTGCGTGCGGAGAATGCTACGATGCGATGATTGTCAGGCGAAAAGAAAATTGTTTTTAGCGGTTGTGGGAGTGATTATGAGATGGTACGCCATTTTTCATTGGGTAGTCTTGCGAGAAAGTTGCTGAGTACGTGGTGGATCGATTTTTCCGAGATTTGAAAGTTGTTGGTGAAAATATTGACGTTGGGCGAGTTGAAAAAAAGGAAGGTATTTTTGAGAGATGGTTATAGACAGAGCGGCACTGATGTATGAAGAGCACTTAGATTGAAGAAAAGGAGTCGATGGATGAGTCCCAAGTTGTATTTGCATTTTCCTCGTGCGAAGGACAAGGGTTTAAGGTGAAAAGACAACGGACGTGCATGGATTGGAAGGTTTCAGACGTTCCTTTTGGCAACGGATAGAACGCCAAGGACGCATGAGCATAAGCAGTCCGGTTGTCGTTTAATTAATATGGTGGTAGTAGGTCGTGGAAGTTTCATATGAGGGACAAGGTAATTATCCCCTGGGGCTCCGTTAATTTGTGCTTGAGGTGGTGGAAGTGTGCCGAGTCTGGTATAACGATGTTTTGTACACTCTGGGTTTTTTACATGATAGCGGGAATAATGTGGTTCCACCAAGTCAAACCAGCATCATGTTTCTCAAGCGGGTAACTCGTTCCCTAACATCACTCCTTTGTTTTGAGAGTCGTCTGTTAGCAAAGTAATTGTGCCGTTCGGAGGAGATAATTCATGACAGGTGGGAGTATAGGGAAATTCAAATCCCAGATACAGATTGTCGTTGAATACTGCAAATTAGTGAAGGTATTCTTACTTGTGTCCAAGCGGAGTTACTTCTTCAGCATTTGAGATTTTTTTTTAGAGAAAATTGTGGTTTTGCAAGGTAGGGAATGAAGTTCGATTTTAAGTGGAGTATTTCTTTCGGCGCCAGACATGACGCGAGATTTTAATTTAGATGAGGATGGCTGCGAGTTTTCCCGTGCGATTTCTCCAAGAATAGTTTTTCCTCTCGGTGTTAGATATGGCGCAAGGTATTTGATACGGCGACGAACTTCTTATGATTATGTACGCATTATTCAGAGCGAAAGCGAATTTTAAAGTGTCTTTTTACGATAGGTTAATGAGGCGGTAGATTTGGTAAAATACTAGTAGTTAACTTTCTTAGAGTAAGGGATATGGAATAGATCGGTAAACCATGGCTTTCGAATTAGGAGCCGAATCATAAGAGTGTGGGTTGTTTTGAAACTGGGAGTGTCAGCTGAGGCAGAGAGTATCCTTGACTTCACCGGGGTGCAGGGACCTGGGCTCCATCTGTTTGTGGGCAGGCGCCTTACCATCTGCGTGAAGGTGGCTGTTTGTTATGAAGTCGGTTCTGCTCTACAGGGAAGCGTTGCGACTGTAAATTCTGTTAGTTGCAAGGAGTGTTGTACGCCTGAAGAGAATATGCCGACCCCTCGTTTTAGTTTAGTTATTGTCAGATGAAGTTTGAAGATTTTAAGTTTTTATGGATATTTAAAGCTGTACTTAGCGTTATAAGTAGTCTATAAGGAAAATAGTGGGTTGGTTTAGGTTTCTTAATCATTACTGCGTGGCCCTGATTCATTGCTCACTTGTTTTCGGACACAATGGTTTTCTCTGTTTGGTTATATGGGCATTGTGGACGATAAAGCCTGTATGTGATGGCTATGTGATTTTTTTTTATATTAATTCTTCTGCATTTTTGCACTCTCATTTGTAATTTTGTTAACAGAGAGTACAGGAAGGATGATTTGTGAGGCCACAATCTGGTAGAATTAATTTTTTTAGCCACTGTGTGCTGGTATTTTATATGTATTGTATTGTTAATGTAATATCTGTAACCATCAGAAAGGCTGGACAACGGCACAACGATGTATTTTCTGAGACCATAGTTTCTTAGGATTAAGTATTTTTCTGAACACTGTGTGTTATTGTTTAGATGTTGTGTACTGTTTAAGTTGTATCTGTAGCCATAAGATAGGCTGGACCCAACTGGTATCATTTACGCCATGCCCATTGTAATGAATGTCACAGAGAGAGTTTCATGCTCGTAGCGGAGCGCAGTGCAAGATCGAGCAGTCACTGCAGTGGTTGTTGACCAAGGAGACAATCCGCATGACTTTTCAGCAGAGGGAAGTGTCGAAATGGGTGGTTTTATCAAGGTATTGTATGACTCGGGCAAACGATAGGTTGAAGAGACAGTTCTGGCTAAAGAGCGTGAGGATGAAATGTTTCGGGACAAAGTGAGAGGACATGTCACATGGACCGAATGAAAAATTTGAACTTTAAATAGGAAATTTCAAATTTTTGTGGAGGTGGCAGTTGAAGCTGTAATGTCCTACAGAGCACGTCGGCTCGCTGGCGCGGAGGTGTGCTGCCCGACACTGTGTGTATCTGAGGGCCAGTCGATGATAGAAGGCAGACGCCTGTCCCCAGAGACATGTTTGGTTTGGCGCAGGGGCGCGGGACACAGACCGCCCTCTCTTCTCGCGATATTTTTGTTTTTTCTGGAGGGCTTGCCGTATGTGGTGCAGTGTGTGGGACAGCCAGAGGATGGAGGGGATGGCATCTACTCCTCCGAGGTGTTTCTTTTGCTATGTTCTATGTCGTCGGGAGAGGAGAACGTTGCTGGACGCCCGAGAGCAAGGTTGTGGGCAGTGGCTGCTGCTACAAGTGATAAACGGAGGTAGCTGTGTGTATCAGCCGGTCGCGCTGGTCAAACCCTGGCCTGCCGACGCCGCCGCCGACCAGTGTCCTGCCGGGTAATGTGTACCGCCTGCTGATATAGAGACTTACTGCAACATCTCAAAACCCTGGAAACTGCCCTGAGTGACTCATGCCAGAATTAAAGAGCTATTAGCCTGGGTGCCTATCATATGTTTGCCATACATTTGTGATCTTGAAATGACAACAATTTTGTCTTAATGAATAAATTCATTTTCTTTTAATGTGAACCCATTTCTTTTGTGTGATCCCCTGAGAATTGTCATGTGAAGAGCCCATTATAAATATTATTGAATTAAAATAAATTAACTTTGCTACTTTTGCAAGCTGGCACCATACAAGGTGTTTTTCAAGTCAAAACTAATACCACGGTCAACATGAAATATTACAAGTTGTATTGACGTATTTACTAAATAATAATTATTAGTTTAACAAACAACTGTGGAAGAAATGGCCTGCAATAATCACATTTTTTTTTTCTTCTTCTTCTCTCTCTCTCTTTTTTTCTCTTTTTTTCTTTTTTTTTCTTATGTATAACGAATCTATTCTTGTATATAGTGTAACGTGACGCGCTGTCGCCACGTTACAAGGTGCATTTTTATTATATATGTCATAATGTTAGAGTAATTTACATAAATCTTGGGCGACAACCTAAATAGATTTTTGTTGTAATTTTATAAAGTACGTAAGATTCCAAGTGAGGACTGTAATGAAATGGTGAACGTACAGTGTATCTTGATAAAGCGAATATTAAAGAATTATTGAGCTATGTAGGCTTGAAGCTAATCGTGGTCTTCCCGAACCATGGCGACAGGACGTCGCGGATCTAGGGTTTTGCCGGACCACACATTCTGCTCCCTGGGGATGGGTGGTCAACAAGGTCACTCACCTGGCGGGAAATGCCTGCCGCCCGACACCGAATGTGCTCTCACCCCGGTGAACTTAGCCGAATATGTCCGACCTCTGTGATATGAACGGGGCAAATCAGATATCGGGGATATCACATGACATTCGGTGCCGACCTGAAGATCCAATCCAAATGAGTATATAACTTAAAATCCTGGGAATTTCTGTTATATGTGAGCTTCGAGACTACAAGGGGCGGAGCGAGAAGTTTCCTCGCGAGGGAGAAGAGCGACGAAAGGCAATTCGATCTTCGAGTCCATGCTATGCGAGTCTAGTCTGTGGCGGACTAGGAAAGTTGACTTCTCGCCAACTGCTGCTATATGACTTCTGGCTGCCGGCTTGCTGGAGCAAGCTTATCACGGCGACACTGCCGGTAATGCCTGTAGCCGCCATGTGAGATAGTCTCACATACCGTGGGTTCGCTTCAATCACCGCAGACATCAGACACAGAACTACAATGGTAACTTATTACGACCAAGCCATCTGATTGTGCATTCCGTGAAACAGAAACCTTAAACAACTTTGAGAGGATAGATCCATGTTCTAACTTTGTAAATGAAAAACCCCTCAGCTAGTGGCATAATTTGCCAGAACTAGTTATTTTCGAATGATATATTGTTCATTCGTGGCACCCATGATTTTCTTTTTAACTGTAAAGTCACAGTATTATGATACCTTTGTCTAAGGTCGTCATAACTTGTATTTTTCATTGTTTCCAACTGTCATTATTTCTTGCACTTTAATTCTGAGATTTATTTAAAAGTAAATATACAATTGTTTGCTTGCTCATGACGGCTAATTGTACCTCTGAGCGTTGCTTTTATGATTTTACCAATTTGTATTAATGTTAACGGTAAATTCGCTCAGACTTGTAATCGCCAGTGATAAGAAAATAAATGTCATATTGTGACAATTTTCCTAAATTCCAACTAACATCGAGATTCTTGCAAAATTAATAAATTTTCACTCCTTCATAAAAATTAAAAATCCCCTTTATTAATCATAAAGGTATGAAAGATAATTGTAACGTAGTTTGACCACTAAGGCACTCACTACAATAGGAAGCATAATATGAGTTTTATTCATACATCAGTTTTTGAATTTATCATGCAGTAAGTTTTGTATACATAACTATAATAAGATTTTCCGTTTTGGTTACAGGTAGACAGAGTATATTAAGAAGATAATTAAAGAAGTAGGTTATGAGGGGTATGTATATTGAGATCAAGAGGTTAGCTTCAGGAAAAGATGCAGGATTGTATATAATCAAACTAATCGGGAGACGGGTGTCCAGAAAAGAAAGAAAGAGCTTTTTTTGTTGGTGGCACAGCAAGGTTGCGTACGGACTACAGGACCACAACGGCCTCAGCGGTCGCCGGACGTTAGGAGCATTGAGGAGGTGGCGTGGGTCTCTACATTCCACCTCCTGCTATCTGCTGCTGTGTGTGAAGACGATAGATATCATTTGCCGTACTGGATCAGCTTCCCAACAGAAAGCTCAACACAGACTGACATAACAACAACGTTGAAGGACAGACGCAACTTTTTTTTTAATAATTTCGACGAAATAATTCCAATATTTAATAACAAACGTGGAAAGGGGACTTTTTAGGAAAGATCAGGAACAGAAATTGTATGGGAAAGAAATATTTTCAGCAGAGTAAAAACATTATAACAGCTACAGTGCTTGAGTTAAAAAACATGAGTCCTGATTCTTTACATGATGTCTTCTTGACGAGAGATGTGGGCAGTCAAAAAGAGAGCGTAAAAGTACTCTCAAAGTTTTGGATGTTGTCGCAGAGACGTTTGCAGAATGTGAAATCAGTAAAAAGTAAGTATGAAGGAAATGGCGGTGTTGTATAGGAAAGAGAGACGGAGAATCTGATGGGCATGATAAGGTAGAAACAAATCGTCCTGATTACGTCAGATACTTCATACGGTACGATATTCGGAGTGCAAGTTTCCATTTTTTTTATCTTTTATAACTCCTAAAAACGTAAGAATTCTGAATATATATATATATATAGTGTGTGAACGGATTTTCAGGGAACCTTCACTGGGAGGGGGGGGGGGGGGAGTTGTTTATTTGGCAGGGAGTAACAAAGGCTACTGTTTATCCTGGAAATATTTAAGGTTCCGTGCGAAAACATAGAAACCTTCAAAATTATTGACAAACACGAACGAAGTCGTGGGCACCAGCTAGTAACAAAAATAAAGATTTTACTAAAATTTACTCAAATATCTTTTTTTTTTTTAATGTTGGGTTACTTGAGTTTCAAAGAGTGAAATGTCGATTCTAATTTCATTCGTGTGTGGAGGGCCTACTGAGTCTTTTTTTTTTAAAAAAAAAAAAAAAAAAAAAAAAAAATGGCGCTTGCCCTCTTTGACCAACACAGCGATCGACAATTTGCTATTTTGACAAGCGGGCGCCCATTAATTACGTGAGGTTTTTTTCCAGAAATCCAGAACCCCTCCCCCTCCCTTGTTGAGATTTGGTGAGATCTAGACGGATCACTTCCCGCCCCCCCTCCCCCTCTAAAATGTCGTAAGATTTTGACGGGATCCAATCTCACATTTTTTTGAGACTTTTTTTTAGCTCTTCTGTTTTTAAAGAATTTAAAAAAGTGACGCGAGTTTTCCGTCGACCTCCCCTCCCCCTTGGTGAGATTTCGCCGGACTCCCCTCACCTCCCCCCCCCCCCATATTTCACCTCACCTAATTAATGGGCGCCCCCAACATCTGTCATTTTTCATGACTAGTATTATTGGTCTACATAGTAGTGACAACACACGACAAATACATTTAACTAAAACCATCCTTACCTTTTTTTGGGGGAGGGGGGATTGTTAATTTATTGGCAATGCAACGAAGCTATATGCGAACATTTGTGCACTGCCTAATCTTCAATAATTACCCATTGACAGTTTATGTTTCTCATACAAATTTATTTCCCACAGAGTCTAAAGCTAAACTATAGGCCTATTATTGGGTATAATGATTTACAGAGCAATCTGATAGGTAAATGGTTAAGGTGTCTGACTAGATATCGGAAGGTCCCCGGTTCGAATCGCAATCTCGACTTGTATTTTCAAAGATCCTTACCCCGACCTTTACTTTTGGCACAATGTAGTATGTCTCATATTGCAATAAGCTACAACGCTTCTGTGGTTCGGATTCCACGCTAAACTGTAGGTCCCCTGTAACCGGTAGGATTGCCGGGTTAGGTTAAGGTGGTTACGGCAGGAGCGGATAGCGCAGCCAATAAATACCCTGTCACCAGGTCACTACAACCATACCAACTTTTCACTTTTACTGTGGTTTTGAGTGGTCTGTTGGCTCAATGGTTAAGGCGTCTGACTGGAGATTGAAAGGTCCCCGGTTCGAATCCCTATCTCCGTGGCGATTTTCATAGGCGTTTAATTCGACTTTCACTTTTGGCACAGTTTGCTGTGTAATGTGAAGTACGCCAGAACGCTTCCATGGTTCGTATTCCACGTACAACTGTAGGTCCCCTGTATCTGGTAGAATTCCTGGGTTTGGTTAAGGCGGCTACGACAGGGGCGGAATGCGCAGCCAATAGAAACGCAGTCGCCAGGTCATTACGACCACGCGGAATTATTAATTATTATACTATGGTTTTAAAATGGTTCCTTTTACGTGTTGTAGAATGGCCTTGTATGAAGGGATCAGAATTATCTAAATACGTGTCCGACATGTTAAACTGTTAGAGCAAAATCGTAATCGGACAGTGGCTTATCGCAAATTCTGGGGTGCGAGTGTACCATAGGACCGCAGTACGTATATTTCTCCAGTACTATTTCTGTTCGTAGTGGCATGGTACCTGTTGCGTGTCGTGCAAATAATTCGTCCAGGTTTGCCTGATATTTCGTCATTCTAGTCGGTCCCCTCTGTAGCTGCACTTATCACCTCGCTCTGTCTTATCAAGCCTCCACAAACACAACGCTTCCAACCACCAGCTTTGCTTTCTGTACTGTCAACATCTGTCGCATACACAGTACACACAGGAGATAATGAACCTAGCGCATGATGCAAAGCAGGAAGAACGATGTCTCAACTTCTTTAATACAACAAACTAAAGCCTGTTTAGATTGCAACCATCAACGGACGATGAAATATGCGTCGGACTGGAGACCGAAAGGTCTCCTGTTCGAATCCTCGGCTCGGCTGGAGTTTTCATAGGCCCTCAACCCGACATTCACCTCTGGCACAGCTTGCCGTGTAATGTGAAGCAAGCCAGAACGCTCCCGTGGTTCGGATTCCACTTTAAACTGTAGGGCCCCTGTACTCGGGAGCACTACCGGGTTAGATTAAGGCGGCTAAGACAGGGTCGGAAAGCGCAGCCAATACAAACCCTGTCACCAGGTCATTACGACCACACAACTTTGAATTATAGAAGAATTGTTCGGAAGAATTATTAAATGAAATAGACTTGGAGTGATTAAGGAATGTCTAACAGTAATATGGTGAACGTTTCTACACGTTGTAACATTCTGAGGTTAGATTAATTAATCTGCAGAAAAAAGATAAATACAGTAGAAGGATACAAACACGACAATCCAGAGACAAAAGCTTAGCCTTTTACAGCCAGTCTCAGTAAACTACGCCACACTACTTGTTGCCAATTATTACGTGGGATGTTTAATCGATCTACATCCATCTTATACACTCAAATTCAGGTGCAGATTTGAGAAAATTTATTGTCTGAGAAACCACGTTCAGGTAAGTGGACTGGAAACAACACACAGTTCAAATGCAGGAAAATAAACATTCTTACACATATTCTACTAGGAGGAAAACAAAGATACTATTAATTTTTTTAATTATTTCTTGTAACTGGAATAGTCTGGAAACAAATTAAAACAAACAAGGATATAAATAAGACGACAGCAGAACATTTGTTGTTATTTATTCTTTCTGCATAAATTTAATTTAATTGTAATGGAGAGCTTCTTTTGCATAGCAGATTTTTTTTATTTTGATCTTAAATTGTTCGGAGGCACTTTCCCCACACAACTACTTTCGCACTTCACCAATTATAATTCAATTTTTACGATAAATGATTTTATTATTTTTCCCTGACTCCTTTACTTATATAGAAAATGTACCAGCTTTTCCCTTCCATGTATTACTCCTAAATCTTCGACCAATATCCACCAAACCTTCATCGCCAACATAGGTCCTGTACACTCCCATGCCCATCTTCACCCTCCTCCTGACTTCCAATGAAACCCTTTCCAGCTCCTGATTGTTCCAGTTAGTGATTGTTTTTTTGAAAATTTTCACAAACAAATGTAACTACTCTCCTTTGCACACCCTCCAACTCCTGTATTTGATAACTAAAATGTAGGTACCATAGTACACTACCATATTCAAGCAGTGGTCTGACCAAAGTTTTGTAACTCAATTCCCTCGTTTCTCTGGTACATCCCCTCACCCGCTATCCAATAAGTGAAAGGTTCTGAAACATTTTCCTACCAGCTTCCCAATGTGTCCTCCCAAATTGATTTTATCAGTAACTGTTATGCCAACATATTTCTATCTAAGATCATCAACAAGTAGTTCCTGCTCCGCCCTGTTATCACAAAAACTTAATGTTGATTTTTCTGTTTGTGTGCACTAATGAACTCAGTATTCTGTCGAGATCCGACTGCAGCTGTTGAGAATATTCTATTGTTTTTATCCAATTACGCAGCGCGGTGGGTAACCTGTAACGCTCCAGCCTTGCATTCTGGAGGACGCGGGCTCGAATCCCAGTCCGAACAATCAGATTTGGGTTTTCCATATTTTCCCAATTCACTCCAGGCGAGAGCTATATAGTCCTTTCAAAAGACTAT
>CM061914.1:172324714-172361162 GCA_031002005.1 Vandiemenella viatica | reverse complement strand
AAACATTATATCTGATTGTCTGATTGATTAATCGCTCATGCATTGGTGTTTTCCACTGTTAAGTCAACAGTGAGCGGTCTGGTAGCTCAGTGGAAGATCGGAAGGTCCACGGTTGGAATCCATGTCTTGGCGATGATTTTCACAGACCCTTAATCCGATCTTCTCCTCTGGCACAGCTTGGTGTGAATTGTGCAGTGCACCAGAACGCTTCCGTCGTCCTGATTTCACGTTGAGCTGAAGCTGTAGGTCCCTTATTACCCGGCAGGATTACAGGGTTAGGCTAGTTAAGGTGGAAAGGAACTGGCAGTCCTACCTCTGACACCGGGCTTAGTAGTCTCCTTTTGGAGGGTGCCACCAACCTTCAATTTGAGTAAGACGCTTAGCGCTGACGTTATCTGTCTAAGTGAATTTTCAGACGGATTAAACGGAATTCTAATTCTGCACAGACTGTTGACGAGACTTCAGATATTGTGCGAGCAGGGGCGGATCCGGGGGTGGGGGGGCTAGGGGGCTGAAGCCCCCCCCCCCCAAAGTATCAAGGTCCACCCCCGACCTTTTTTTTTTTAGCTCTACGGATTTGAGGCCCGAGGACTACCCCATGGCTGACTCGAGCCCCCCCAAAACCAAAATCCACTGAAGGCAAGCCCTCTGAACCAAAATTCACTCAAGCCAAGCCCCCCCCCCCCAAACAAAATCCTGGATCCGCCCCTGTCAGTGCGAGTTAACTTCCTCTACTACAGCCAACATGACAGTCACTAAGGTCGCATTCTTCAGGGTTTGACCAGCGAAATTTTGACTCTATTTCCTTACAATCGAAACTGTTGTGTTAAAAACAAACTTATCCCACAACCCGAAGGTTGGTTGCATCCTCCCGATTGAGGCATAAGAAAACATTGTGTCAGAGGTAGGACGGCCAGTTCCTTTCCTCTGGGACCTACAGTTTAACGTGGAATCCGAACCACGGAACGTCCTGGCGTAGCTCATATGATCAAATAAAACTCTTAAAATTTTATGGCCCCAACGGGATTTGAACCCTGGACCAAACGATGAATTTTCGAAAGCAAGCGGCGTAACCACTAGACCGTTAAATGCTGTGTTGTATATGAGCAATGAGTTCTGTGATTCCCAACTTCTTAAAATAGAGAGGTGGGATTCACACCAACTGTTTGATACTTCGATGCTAACGTAAATCTGAGATGTATTAAAAGAGCCTCTTGATTGCCGACTTCTTTCCCCTGCACTGTCTGATACTCACGTAGTAGTCGACGGCGGGAGCAGCGGCCTTAACGATGGCGGGGGCGGCGTATGCCGGCGCCGCGTAGGCGGGGGCGGCGTGGTAGGCGGGGGCGGCTGCATAGGCGGGGGCGGCGTGGTAGGTGGGGGCGGCTGCGTAGGCGGGGGCGGCGGCGTAGCCCCCGAGATATCCCGCCCTGCAGGTGGCGACCAGCGCCGCGGCGACCAGGAGCTGTAACAGAGCCGGCGTCAGCACAGTGGCTACCGACAAGTAGTCTGACGGTTAACGTGTAGCAGAGAGAGAAAGCATTAGTCAAGTGCTGTCTCCTGTATGGCCAGTCAGCGTGGTAGAGTAACAAGTGAAAAAAGACGCTTTACAGAAGAAGATTGTAGTTATACAGAGTAATTCCGTGATGATGTTACAAACTTAAGAAGCCCTGGACTGGAAACCTCTGACATGTACCGGTACTATCCACTTGTTATCATCCAACATGTTGGAGCCCCACATCGCTTTGGACTGAGGGTTCGTGAACACCTGGATCAGGCATTCCCTGCAAAGTGGATAGGCAGATGTTTCTTCTGTCATCAATCTCTCGACTGGTTTGACTCAATCCTCCATCCCCTCCTATCTTGAACTAACCTCTTCATGTCTGCATATCCCTTACAAACCACGTCTTCAATTATCTGCTTCATGTATTCTAATCTCTGTCTTCCTCTGCAGTTCTTACCTTCGACTGTTCCCTCCACTAACAAATTAACCAATCCAGCATGTCTCAAAATATGACCTACCAGCCTACCTCTTCTTTCTGTAATGTTCTTCCACAAACTTCTTTCGTCACCCATCGTTTCCAAAACTCGTTCATTTTTCTTACTTTGTCAGTCCACTTAATTTTCAGCATCCTTTTATAGTACCACATTTCAAGTGCTTCAATTTTCCTGCTTTATGGTATTACTAAAGTCCATGCTTCACTACCATAAAGTTTAAGAATGTCCTTTCTGAGTCATAGATCAATATTTGAAACTAAGAGATTTCTCTTTTTCATAAAAGTTCTTTTCGCTAATGCTATTCTGCTTTTAACATCATTCCTGCTTCGGCCATCAGTTGTAATTTTAGTTCCTAAGTAGCAGAATTAACTTTTCGTATCCCATGAGATCCAATTTTTTTTATTTACTCTACTATTATTGCTAACATTCCTGCTGAATTTCATCACTTTTTTCCTTGCGTTGGTTTATATTTAGTCCAAAATCTTCCTTCAATATTTTGTTCATACCATTCAGTAATTTATCAAGATGCTCAGTCTGTTCTGCTAATAGGAAAATGTTATCGTAACAATCTAATTTTTTTCCCCTGAATACTTTTGCCACCTTCAAATTTCTCTTTCATTTCGAGATATGTGAAGATCAGAATTCTTGATGATGCGGTAGATTTTGTTGTCATTTGTAGCTATTAGAACTAACATCGGTGGGAAGTGACTGCTTTGGTTACACTGGGTACTTACTAGATACTCTTGTTGGGTAAAATTAGAATAGTTGTGGAACAAATTATTAGGGTTCTGTAGTTCCTGTCCGTTACATGTGCAAAATTATATGTTCACCTCCTGGATGCGATAAAGATGACTGTAAAAGACACCGTGGATCAATCTCTACTTAGAACACTCAACTCGACTGGAAAAAGGTAAATAACACTGTTATGCCACATTATGGTTGCATCATCAGGGTATTGACAGCGAGGTATATTAGGCATGTCTTTCAGTTCTGTTTTGGGTGTTAAAGTGTCGCCAAACTGGACACGTGACGTTGTATGAGCAGCACGTTCGGAAGTCGATGCCTGACTTGTCGGATGTCCATTTCACTGTTCCCATCTTCAGCTGCCCAAATGCTGGGACAGTGCACGAACCGACTAAACCTTACGCGGGTTACATTGTTCACGGACAGGTAGCGCTCCTCCAATAATCTTACTAACTAACCTCAGGAAAATGATCAATCTCCAACCCTCCCCACTATCGAAGGACGGCACAAGGCGTATCGGTGCATAGATGATTTTGTTTCATCGATACGCCGAGAAAGTCCCCACTCACACATCAAGATCTCAACTTAGACAAAATCATAAATAAAGAAAGTTTTTTGGATATCGACCCGAAAAGGGCTTAAGTATTAACTATTAAGGTCACGCGTATGAGACAGCTACTAGGCTCCTCTGCCACTGATAAGGATTGATTACGTTTCCACTTGATAGCAACATCACATATCACAGATCTATCGGTAAAGTGCGTGCGTTATCTACAGTAAGGAGCTTTCCGGATATATTTTTCCGTTAAGTAATGTAAATTACCACAAGCTTGCATCCTATATATGTTCTACGCCTTCAAAAGTCTTTTTCTCTCTCTAATTGTTTAGCATGGCTAACACGTTGAACGTACCTATAACCATTGCTACAAATGAGCCGGTTCGTCTTTCATTCTGTCACTTATTTCCATAAAATTACAGTAGAGAAAAGAAGTATAAAGGATTAAACTAGAAGGGACACAACGTAGTAGTGGAGAAGATTGAAGGAACTGGGAGTGGAGATAAGTGGAAGGCATACGGAACAGACATATCGAGAATATGGCACAAACCAAGCTTCCAAGATGGACGGGATGGGTTTGGTGTAGAGAAAACATCGAAAAGTAAAACTTGCCTGGGAGACTGAAGGATGGTGTCAGGAAGGCAGTAGTGCTGGAGGGAAAGCGCAAGACGGAGGGCCGGTCAGGCTCCAGAGGCAGTGAACTGGATCGGGCGCCGGATGCGTGTGTACAACAGGAAGGGGAACGATGCTGCTCCCCCGGTTCATACAGTTTCACCGGACACGGCCATCTCCGCCAGAGAAAGTAGACCCACGCACCCGGAATACGTGCGTCCGGCATTCGGAACAATCTGGCTTGTTTATCGAACTATATGCCGCGGTGTAAAATTTGGCAACACGCCAGTCTCTCATCCCTCGCTCTTACTAGCATCGTGCCTGGAGACTGGACATGATCTCAATAGCTCGGCAACCTTCGGCGACTACGATGATACCCGAAGCGTTAGTTATAATGACAGCCACCATAGCGCTGCTTGGCTATCCACGACATTTCAAATAAATATTATTTGCACTCATATTCTTAAGAGGAAATGTAAATTTCAAACAAATAACCACATTAGAATTTATTTGGAATTATACTGTTAAAAGGTAATGAAACTGCGATACCTCTTAAATAAAACTGTGTTGTGGAAGTATTTTTTTTTTTGTTGCGATTTTACGCCTGGTCGACGACGAGGTCATAAGAGAAGAGAAAGGACTGAGGACAAGGAACGGTAAGGAATTTGGCCAAGGACTTTTGAAGGAAGCATCTCGTCATTCGCCTGGAGTGATTTGAGGTAACCATGGAAAACCCAAGTTTGGATTTCCGTTCGAACTAGCGTCCTCCCGAATACGATACCAGAACGTGAATAAATATTGTCAGTGCCAGAGCACTCAGCTGTGTGGAGAGGCATCGGGAAGTAACATAGAAGCGTTATCAGCTGTGTCGGTGGCCTGCACCCGCTCGACAGAGATAAGGAATTCTCGACTATACAGTAGCCAGTGGTCAGGCATTGAGAGCAGGAGGAATAGTGTATAATACTGTGTAAAACCGAGTGTTTGTATGGAAATGTGAATAAAATGGAATATAACTGAGAAATATCACCAGTACCATATCGCTTAAATCAGGCTGGTACTATGGCAGGAAAATATTAGAATTTATTTTCTACAATCGTTCGTGGTCGAATTGATTAATTGATTTCATACACAACGCGCAGAATACCAAGAGTAACGATGGTTAACAACAAACGAAAGCCTAACAACACGAATAAACAAACAAAAATTGTAGAAGAATCGGCAATAATATTTATGAATGTTCATGCAAGTATTCGGCATATTTTTTCCGACAGTATTAAACCTTTTGGTGTCACAGTTGTGCCAAGTTCACAAGAAGGAACAATGCATAGCGCTCTACCGCTTTTCGCGATTCTGAAATAACACATTTGTTCATCTCAACAAAATATTTTTTTGGGCGTAGTGTTGACTTCTACGGACTTTGGTGGTAATTTAGGGACAAATTTAATGTTCAGTGTATTCATTCTACTAAACGTTAAGGAATCACCAGTAAACTTGAAGGGTCCTGCTGTTCGCTTGGATCGTTTTCTCTGAAAATCCAAAGTATGTATCACTGGCGCTGTACTTGACACTGATTACTACAGAATCCAGCAAGTTGTAAATTTATCACTGTAAGAATCAAACGAAAATTACAATGCGTCCTATTTGTAGCGAGGAAGTACATACGCCATTTCTCTGCATTGTGTGTTAACATGATAAATTTCTTCCGTTGAGTTAGAACTGCACTATAAACCGGAAGAAAGTGACGATTTATAAACAGGGGCTCTGTGCAAGTCGGATTGTCACTAGACTCTTATACATCATAGAGCAATAAGATTTGTTCTCAATAGTGGACTATTTCAACTGAAACAGGTTTATTCTTCGTTCAAGCACCCGAGTACCGGGAGTTATCATCCATGATATTTCATATGAAAATTTTATATTGGTAATTATATTTTATATGAGTTATGATATGGTATCATACATACACAAGTGACTACCTACTTCATTAGATTACTTGAATTATTTCATGATTAGTGGCAAAAAAATACTAATCCACAATCCTTATTTATTCAGATGAATTATTATTTAATATTTGCACATAAAAAATTAACGCTCAGGTAATAATTATTGAAGACGCTAATGAGGGGATGTAAAAGAGAACTGAACGAATTGGGTTACAGAACTATGGTAAAATCTTGATTTGAATATGGTGGTGTAGTATGAGACCCACAATTATGGTATCAAATACAGCAGTTGGAGTGGGTACAAAGGAGGGCCTGTGGAAATTACCGCAGAACACAGTCAGTAACTTGCGTACAAGTCACTAGTGCGGCATCACTTAGAATATTGTTGCTCTGTATGGGGTCCCCATCAAAAGGGCTAATGGAGGCGTTAGAGATGGTCCAAAGAAGAGCCGCCCGATTGGTGATAGGTATATATAGTTGGAGGGAAAGCGTAAGTGCCATGTTGAAGGAGTTAGGTTGGGAAGACCTGGAGCACCGAAGGCGTTGCTCTCGACGGAAGCTAATTGAAAAATTCTCGACTGACGTATTTCGCAATGACAGCAAACAAATATTGCTACCAGCAACATTCATATCTCGGAATGACCGCGAAAATAAGATAAGAGAAATCAGGGCCAGAACTGATTCATTTCTCTACTCATTTTTTCCACGAGCGATTAGGGAGTGTAATAGAAAGGGTTTACCGGGAGAGTAAACACAAAATCGGACTGGAGTAGCTTCCGATAAAGCACTCCGGCCATCCTGATCTGGGTTTTCCATGGTTTCCCTAGATCGCTCCAGGCGAATGCTGGGATGGTTCCTCACAATAGCCCATGGGCGCCACCTGCCATATCCCGTATATCCCTTCCAAACCATTACCTTTCCTGATAGGTGCAATGCGCCCTCCGCCAAACACTTTTAGTGAATCGCGGAGTAATAGTAATAGTAATAGATCCAGGGGTCGGATTGCGATTCATTGGAAGACATATCACCCTGTGTATTACTGTCATACTAACTTGATGTCCGTAATGTCTACGTGCTGCCCAATTCTCTACTGCACTTTTACATATCGCGCCTCATGTATATGACGAGAGTCACTCTACATTTCAGACCACCCTGTATAGTGGTACCACACCTGCTTGTAGTCCGCCATACTTCCGTGCTGTTGGTTCTCTAGTAAACGCGCCACCCTTAAAATAACGAATGTGCCACTGTATATTTCGAATCACCCTGTTTAATACCACTGTATTTGTTTGAAGGTCGTCGCTTTACAGTAACATTGTGGCAGAACAGGCCCCACTTATGTAGTGTGGGCTACTGTATGCTTTGGACCATCCTGTGTAGTAATACTGTACGTTCTTAAATGTATCCGTGCTGCTGGTTCTCTAATAACGCACCACGCTTAAAGCAGCGATTGTGAGCCACTGAATATTTCGCATCACCCTGTACAGTACTACTGTACCTGCTTGCAGCCTGTCATACCTCTATGCTTTATGGTGCTCTTCTACATTTTGGTAGAACGGGGCTCTTATGTATAATATAAGCCACTGCATACTATTTCCGATCACCCTGTATGGCGCTGACGTACCTGTTTGAAAACCACGTGTCTCGTGTCCACTGTTCATACTCTACTGACCGCAACCCATGTTATCTATCACTTGTTGTTACACTCGACTTCATACTCATAGACTTAGAATTTTATTGCTAGAATAGCTGCAAGTTACATAAAAGGTGCCCAAAAAATCTCGGAGTCGGGATTACACAAACTGACTGCGAGACAAACAAAGCCTGAGTGGCCGATATAAATTTACAGAGATTTATTTATACGCCCTATCCGTTTGTCTGTCACCGTTTGGTAGGTTTTTAAAATTTCATTACGAAATATGTTATTTATCCCGAAAAAAGTATCCTATGTCCTTCCCAGTGATACACAGTATTTCCTTGTCAAATTTCATCAGTATCGGTTTAGGGGTTTAGTCATGGAAACGTAACAAACAGGCAGAGAGACAGAATTACTTTCGCATTTATAATATTGGTGTAGAGAGTCAGTGAATATTTCGCAGCACCCTGTATAGTGCTACCTACCTGCTTGAAGACCATGTCTGCTGTGTCCGCTGTCGGTGCTCTACTGCTCTGGGACTGACCGCGCCCCCCTTATATAGCTCTGGACGCCCGCCGCCTCGAAAGCAAGGCCGAAGCAACACCAGCACTTTCACTCTCTCTGAGCCCCGGACACAGGGCGGCGTCGACGACCGCGTCACTCTGGTCGTCATTCAGGGGCAAACCCTTGACGTGATCATCGCAACCCGGTCTCTGGCTAATCGACCTACTGCAGTTACTCGTAACGAAAGGTAATTTAGTTCTTCGCAAATATTTGAAAAAATGGTCTAGTTTCTGTTTTCCGGGTTACAGAACGTAAATTTCGAGAAACAGACTGTAAGGCAGGGGTGGCCAACCCAAATGATCTTGCGGGCCACTTCGGAGATGCATTATAACTCCGGGGGCCGCATATAAAATTATTTATCCCCATATTAGATTTAGACCCACTACAGACATTTTTTGGAGTGAAAAAATTGAAGTGTTTATTATTATTCCTACATGTGAACATAGATGATTTAATAATAAAAGTGTGATGAATCTCGCGGGTGGGAAAAATGTCCACGGTGGGCCGCGGGTTGGCCACCCCTGCTGTAAGGGATAGGCCCTAAAATTGATTAAAATGTGATTTTTACTTGCTTTAATGAAAAAGGAACAATGTTATTTATTTTTGTTATGATAAATATTATTATTATTATTATTTTTTATTTAGCACACATTTTTACAGCCTAGTATCTAGAAACTAAAATAGGCCTTAATTTAACACAACAGTTTTACATTTGTTATTTCAACAGATAATTTCACAATGAATAATTTCAATTTCTGTTATGTATGGCTTTGGCAATATCTGTACAGTCTTTTCTTGTTGACACGATACATACGATTGTTCCGCTGTTAACATATATTATAACTTTCTAAACTTGCTGCATTTTGTCATAATTGATTTATTATAGTGTTCTAGTTTTGTATGGTGTCTGCAGTTTCCTGTCCACTTTATGGTTAGAATTTTTAATATTTCACTTTGTCACTTCGTACGTCTACCACTACTACTATTACTAAACTATTACTACTATCTACTACTCTACCATCTAAGAAAGCATTTTCCAGCATTGGTATCGGTGCGGTAATCCGAATTCCAAATCTCCCGGAATAGCGCACGTTCTCAGTCTCTCTGGCAGCCAAAGTGACCGAGAAGGCCGCCCATCGGGAGACTGGCCACCTCCAACACTGGTTGTGAGAACTAATTTTCAATGATATATATGTAATTGCAGAAGTAAGGAGTCTTTAATATCCGGCTAGTAGGTTGTTCGTAACATCTACTGCCGGTATTTGTTATTTTCAATATTTGAACAAATTCCTATTTTAAGATTATTGGCTACATAATTTACAACTTTTACTCTTAACTAACTATTAACATTTTTACATATTTTAAGAGATAACAATGTTTTACTTCAGAAGCGGCTCGAGACTGCAACTATTATCTATTATTTGTGTTATTGCAATGTCAGACCACATTTTATGCATCGGACTATAGTTCATGTGAGCACTAGTAAAGAACTTATACATACACTATATACTTTTATACGTGTTGCTTCAGCAAGTTCTTGTTTTTAGGTAGAATCTCCAGTGGTGTTGCTGTGAAATGGTCCATTTAAAGTCTTTAATATGGTTTAAACACTCCTCTCCGCAGACCAGCTGGTTGCGTTTTCAGCACGATATATGATTCGCTGATTGAGTGCTTAGACACGCATTCGCTTGTGGCACCTCTCGGAGGTTACTCTGTGACGTCATAGTCGGCTTGACTTGGCCTTCCTCTTGCTGTCGCTAAACTTTGCATGAATCTCTCCTTTTGCAGTTTGGATATATTCTGCGTCACTTCGTCTAGTTTGCGCCAAAGTTGCTCATTTTTTAGTATGTCTTCCGTTTTTATGTTTCTTAGTTCATGAAATCCTTCGTTTCTGGCTTCTGCCATTTGTATGATAAATGTAAAGTAATATCTGTGGTGAGTGAAATAAAGTTCAGTATATACTGATCTTTGTTTGAGAGCAAGGAGTGGAAATATCATCTCTGGCGGGAGAGGACAAAGCTTGAAAAACGGTATTGTTAAGATTTGTTTTGGCAAAAATTTTCCACGTTACTCGATCTTCAGATGCTAGACATTAAACAAACGATCATTCCATTGACTATAAGAAACTAAAGGTTATATTTTGTGAATAAAAGACAAGAAAATTGTTTATCTATCGAAGATTGTGTTCTATTGTCTGTTTTTCAAGTGTTGTGAATGACTTTATTGATGAAGATCAATAAATTAAGAGAAACTTACTTTTCCTTTGATTAGCTACACAGACGGAAAAAAAAATCCCAACACCAAGAAAGACTTGTGTTAGATAAACGAAATTTGGTAGGCGTGTTTATACATCTGAAAGATGACATCGATTCAAATTTCGCGCTTCGCGCATAAGTGTGGCGCTAGTAGCGCTACTCAGAGCTTGCAAATCAGGTTTGCTTTAAATACGCGCTGTAAAGTTTGTGAACGTTATTTACCGCTGAGATTTGACATAGTGAGTTGATGTTAGCCAAGAATGCCTTTAAGAAGACGAAGAAGCCATTATCAACAGCTCACCGAGTTTGAACGAGGTCGTGTAATAGGGCTACGAGAAGGTGGATTTTCTTTTCGCGATATTGCAGAAAGACTTGGCCGGAATGTATCCACTGTGCATGATTGTTGGGTGCAGTGGTCAAGGGATGGTACTGCCTCAAGAAGACCGGGTTCCGGGAGGCCACGTGGCACTACTGAGAGGGAAGACCGCCGTATTCGGCGTACAGCTGTGGCGCATCGTACTGCGTCTGCGGCAGAAATTCGAGCTGCAGTTGGTACCACAGTGACACAACGAACTGTTAGAAATCGGTTACTTCAAGGACAGCTCCGAGCCAGGCGCCCTGTAGCGTGCATTCCACTGACTACAAGCCATCGCCGTTTGTGACTCCAGTGGTGTCAAGCCAGAGCTCATTGGAGGACGGAGTGGAGATCTGTTGTGTTTTCTGATGAAAGCAGGTTCTGCCTTGGTGCCAGTGATGGCCGAGTGTTGGTCAGAAGGAGGCCAGGGGAACGCCTGCAACCAAACTGTCTGCGGCCTAGACACACTGGACCTACACCTGGAGTCATGGTCTGGGGAGCAATTTCCTATGACAGCAGGAGCACTCTTGTGGTTATACCAAACACACTGACTGCAAATTTGTACGTCAGTCTGGTAATTCAACCTGTAGTGCTGCCATTCATGAACAGCATTCAAGGGGGAGTTTTTCAACAGGATAACGCTCGCCCTCATACCGCTGTTGTCTCGCAACGTGCTCTACAGAGTGTCGACATGTTACCTTGGCCTGCGAGATCACCAGACCTGTCTCCAATTGAACACGTATGGGATATCATTGGACGACAACTCCAGCATCATCCACAGCCAGCACTGACCGTCCCAGTATTGACAGCACAAGTACAACAAGCATGGAACTCCATACCACAAAGTGACATTCGAAACCTGTATGACACAATGCATTCACGTTTGCAGGCTTGCATTCAAAATTCTGGAGGTTACACCGGCTATTAATTTAACAGTATTTCACATTTGAAATGCATTTTCTTGAGCTTAAATTAACCTGTGATCTTGAAAATTTAATCAATTAAACATGTTAACTTGACAAATGCATTGTCCAAATTTCATTACTCTACAATAATTTTTTCTTGGTGTTGGGATTTTTTTTTCCGTCTGTGTATTTACCAAAAGCGCTGAAGGAATTTAAAATTAAAATTTTTAAGCCACAACAGTAGATGGGGAGGAATTTTACACTCAAATTATATTAGATAATAAAAAAGAAAAAAAGGGGTTACTGGAAGAATAGGGGAATTGGCACCGGAACGTGTGCTCCATTGCAATGAAATTAAATTAAATGTAATTTTTATGTATTTGTGTTTTTTTTTCAAGTTTTTTAAAGAGCTGATTTTGTATAGACTTTGGATACATCATTTAAGGCAGTGATGTCTAGGTTACGGCCTGCGATCGCAATGTGACACAGAAAGAAGAATCATGTTTTTTAGAGCTTTTAGACTTCACTCGATTCCTCTACGGAAGTTTTATTCTAATCTGGTCCTCCTACACATTCTAAATTTAATATACGGCCCTCTGCAAAATTGATTTTGACATCTCTGATTTAAGGGATCCTAACTTGAAGAATACGGAAGCAATTTAACGCAAGTGAATTCCTGATAAGACGAATCTGCGCCATCTGAGCTGATTCCTAGTCAGCTTTTATTTTGGGCGCAGTTACAATCAATTTGCCTAGCCCGTTGGATGAACGGTAACGCTTGAGTCCCTCTTTCGAAAGGTAGTGGGTTCCAATCGGGCCATGTAGATTTCGGTTTTCCATGGTTTTCCGAATGCCGGGATGGTTCCTTCAAAAGAAACGGTCAGATTCCTTCCCATCCTCTTCCGCCCGGTACCGAGCTGGTGGGTGAGTGGTAACGCTGTGGCCTCGCATTGGGGCGGAGGCGGATTCGAATCCCCGTCCGCGTATACAGATTTGGATTTGCCTTGATTTTCCCACATCACTTCAGGCGAATTCCGAGATGCTTTTTTCAAAACGTCATGGCTTAATTCCTCCTCGTTCCTTGTTCCCAGTCCTTTCCCGTCTCTAATAGCCTCGATGTCGACCAGGCGTAGGCCAGGGGTGGCCAAGCCGCGGCACGCATGCGGCCCGCGTTGAATGTTTTTCCGGCCTGCGAGATACATCACAGTTTTACAAAATATATTTATTTTATAGTGGCTAAAGTATTGAAAAACCAATGTATTAAAAAATAAATTATTTGTGCATCCATATTTTCAAAATATATTTCATTTATATTTATACACCATTTTTAGTGTTATATGTGTCTTTCAAATGTGCGTTTAGTATTATTATTATTATATTATCTATGTTAACAAGTAAGAATAATAGTAAACACAATAATAATTACTTATTAAGTTTAAATTTTTTACTCCAATAAAAGTCTGTAGTGGGTCTAAATCTAATATGGGGATATATAATTTTATATGCGGCCCGCGGAGTTATAATACATTTCCAAAATGGCCCGCAAGATCTTTTGGGTTGGCCAACCCTGGCGTAGGCTAAAGCCCGAAGCAAAGATGATAATATTCAATCAATTTTCTGTGAAAACTGTTCATGTGTTACGGTTAATTTTTCAATTTTTAAAAAATATTCTTTTTGTTGTTGTTGTTGTAAGCAATGTTTTATTTATTTCTTCACGTTGGAAAGAAGGTGCAATTAATTTTCAAATATAATATCTAATAAATGAGCGGCCTCCATGGCTCAGTGGTTAAGAGGTCCGACTGAGGATCGAAAGGTTCCCGGTTCCAATCCCTGCTTCAGCGGAAGTTTTAGTAAGCCTTTGAAACCGATTTTCACTTCTGGCACAACTTGCTGTGAAATGTGACATACAATTTCGTGGTTCAGATTTCACATTAAACTTTAGATTCCCTCTAAGACTAACAACTGTAATACTAACACGGATTTGTAGACATACAAAGCCAAAGAAGGCTTTAACGTGGACCTCATTGGCCGAAACGAACATACAGACATCCAATAAATACCCTCCAAGCCTTTGTTTATAAGCCTGAGCTCGTTTGACGAAGCTAGTGAGGATTTGTACACAAAGATGCTACTTAATATGGCCAACCAGCCATTGGATCTCTTCCTTGACCTCGTGGAGCGTTGACATAAACACGAAATTCCATAAAATAAATAAAACATAAAAAAGTTAGGAGGCTGTTGAATCGCTCGAAATTATCATCGTATGGATATAGCCGTTACTGGAGATGATCAAGGCCTTAAATAGTGGCTAATTTCTTTCTTGTGCAATGTGACAATCTGCGCCATCCAACTAAAACAACGAAGTATTATGCAGGTCCGTGCCGGCCAAATGCGGATACAAGAATTCTGTTATCATAATGTGATAGCGCAACTTTTTTAAAAAAAAAAAGGGAATCTATAGGGTTCATCAAAGCCAAGATCAATCGGGGCCGATGGATCAGTCTGCGTGAGTAACAGGTATTTTGAAGGAACCATCCCGTTCGCATGAGCTAATTTGCGGAAACTATGCAAAATCGCAATCTGGATGGTTGCACTGAGGATCGAAGTCGCGTTCTTCTGGACGCTAGTGCGGCGCTTGCAATGATCTGTTAGCTTGAGTTCCCGCACTCGCTGATTCTTTCAGGCATAGAGGTAGAGGTATTTTCTCAGAATTCATAGCAGAGTGATTATAAATTTGCCCAGCCATTCATGATGATACTAAAGCGATGATCTCAAATCTTCTCGCGAAATTTTCATTATCTACAGTAATATTTTCCATATTTTCACAGTTATTCGAAAGAAGAGGAAGAAAAAAGAGAAATAAACTGCACCATTTTACCGAAGAATGTTTTCTTTTTCCTGTCATCAGTCTCTCAACTGACGTGACGCAATCTTCTCTATCACTTCTTATCTACAGCTGACCTTGTCATCTCAACATAGCAATTACAATATACGTAGGCAACTCAATTACCTGTTTAACACATTGCGTTCTGTGTCGTTCTTCACAGTTCCTTCTTTCGACTGTTCCCTCCACTAACAAACTAACTAATACAACATGTCTGTTCATTCTGTGATACTCTATTGGAAACTTCTTCCTTCACCCATTATTTCTAAAGGGCGTTTATATTTTTCACAAAATTCTAACAACCTACTTCCTCTGTCATTTCATTCTGCTAGACCTAAACTTCCGACAGTATTCCCATCTTTTCCTCCATTCCAATCATCCACGATTATCAGAATTTTCCACCCTTTTCACATATTGAATTAATTATTCAGTTTCATAGCATATTTTGTCTATTTCGTCATCCTCCTCCTGTGAAGTTGACATGTACACTGGTTGGTGCGGGCTTGAATTCTGCTCTTATAAAAATAATTTTGTCGCTGAACTGTTCGCAATGATCGCCCCTTTCCCTACTCTCTTTTTCATTACGAATCCCACACCAGTAACTCCACTGAAACCTGCTGTGCCGAACAATCGGAATTAATACAAAATTACTTAACAACATTACAAAATGATCAGAAATGTTAATTAGAGATACTTAAATACAAAATTATTTACAGAAATCCTTTCAAACTGTAGAAAATTGTACTGTTGACATCGTAACTTACATTAATACATGGAATTACAAACATTTAAGAAATTCTCTTGCACCATTCGGTACTTAAACATATTAAATTGAGTTTAAATAATTTTCTTTCATAAAACAAAGTCTATATACACTGATTTACAAGAAATTACAAAACAAACATACCAGATCATATTCAAGCAAACTTTAGCTCACTACAAATACTTCATATAGTACAATACTATTCAAAATTCAGGTATCAGGGCTGTTACACTATTCTCAACATTATCCGAATTAACTCACTCCATTTCCGTTTTCTAATCTACCTTCCGTATTCAGACTCCTAACAATCCGTGCTTCGACTCGTAGAATATTTCTATCCATTCTGATGACTCCTCACTGAGCTGTCCCCATCCGACCAGGGAACTATTTTACCTCCGGAATATTTTACCCAGAAAAAGCCATCATTTCCGTATGCAGCTTGTGAGAATTACATTGCCCCGGGGTACCCCTTTGGTCTTTAACGCAGTGGCTTGCCGTCGCCTTCCTGCATCCCCATGCCGTTGATCATTTTTTATTCACCCGCCTTCAAGCGCGGTTACCAAACGCAAGGTCAAGAAGTGCCCTGGACCACTCCCCGCTCCTCCTCCGTCCTTGTAGGCGGCCGTTGGCAGGCAGTGGGTGACTCAATATACAGTACCGGGAGTCGTTCACTCATCCGAGCCAACGAGGCGTATCACGTGAAGGAGAGGCCGGTGTTTTACCATTCCAATATCTCGAAAACCTTTACCACTGGAAGCGTGGTAGCTTACGGTAGCTCTAAAATCTGAGATAAACGCCGTGACCAGGAATTAAAGGATAATCCTGCAACTGCAGGTAGGTTACATCATGTCCTGCTACGTCACAAAATTTTATTTTAGTAAAGGTCTCACCATTTTCGATATATTATTTTTTTCTAAACGTGTGACATTGATCAGTTTATTCCATGTCATTTCTATAAATTAAGACTTTTTGAACCTTTTTTTTAAAAATGTACTCAAGCATGTTTGAGTCATCTAAAACAATGTTATTTTTTTTTTCTTAAAACGTTAAAAAAAACATTAATTTTTTAAAAAAATCATTATCATCATTTTTTTTACTACATCTTTAAAATGCACACTGGTCTCTTTAGCAGGTTTAACTACCATAAAACAATAATTTTGGAAGAAGTATAAAATAATTATACCATTTAAGATTATTTATAAGGTTTTTTAACGTTTTAGGAAAAAATAACATTGTTTTAGATGACTCAAATATCTTTGTAGAAATGGCATGGAATAAACTGAACAAAGTCACCAAATATTAAAAAATCAATATTTCGAAAATGGTGAGACTAAAATAAGATTTCGTCGTATAGTAGGACATGATAATACTTTCATTCCTGGACACCTTGTATATCAATACGCAACGCTACGTAACGAAGGAGTAGAAAATTTAAATATTTTCTGAGCACTCTAAAATCGCATTTTTTAATAACTATCCAGCGGGTATTGATGGCATTTTCACAGCTTTGGAGCTTATCTGTATAACACCCAGGACGTGTCTGTTCGCGCATATATGTCTTTACCCATTCTAACTCCGTTCAAACTAATCACAAATTCTTTAAATTTTGCAGAGCCAACGCTTAGTGCGAAATACAAGTGATGTTCGTATGACAGTCAGACCGGCTCACGCGGTGACGAACTTTGAAACTGCTCTATACACGTGACCAAACCCAAAATACGGTCACAACCCTACACCTGGTGATATAATTATAACGCTATCTCACCTGCTAGAGTGGCTGCGAACGAGAAGGCGACAAGTCACGGGATCGGAGAGGTCCAACGGGACAAGGTTAGTCGGATTGAGGGTCTTAGACGATTTCGCGCAATCACGTGAGAGAATGCTGTGGCGGTACCAAATCGCCGCCTCGTAAACTACACATATCACAAACGAAAAGTACATTTATCACAGAAAAAATAAGTTACATGGCTCGCAGACAGGTCAGAACATAGATTTTCCTTCACTTTTTTCACTGTCTTCAGTCTCTCGACTGGTTTGGTGCAACCCTCCTTCCCTTCCTACCCTGTTCTGGCCTCTTCATCTCAACATACCTCTTACAACCCACGTCCTCAATTATCTGCTTCATAAATTCTAATATCTGTCTTCCTCTACAGTTCTTACCTGCGACTGTTCCCTCCGCTGTAAAATTAATCAGTCGTGCATGTCGCAAAATATAACCTACCAGCCTGTCCTTTCTTTTCGTAAGACTTTTCCAGAAACTACTTTCTTCACCCATTATTTCCAAGACTAGTTCATTTCGTACTTTACCTGTCCAATTAATTTTCAGCATCCTTCTATAGCACCACATTTCAAATGCTTCAATTTTCCTTCTTTTTGCTATTCTTGAAGTTCATGCTTCGCTTCCATAAGGGGGCATCCACAAATTACGTGAGGTGTTTTTCCGGATATCTGGACCCTCCCCCTCCCCCCTGGTGAGATTTCGTGAGATCTGGCTGACCACCCCAAACCCCCCTCTGGTGAGATTGGTCCGTGAAAAACCCCCCTAGAAATCGCCCTGGAAACTTTTGTAGACCTTTTTTTTAGGTCACAACCTAACTTTTTTGACTAAATACTTCTAAAATCGACTTTGGCGCAAATTGTAGACCTTTTTTTTTGGCTCTACTGTCCACAAATTTTTCGCAAAATCTCACGTGAGGTTTCCGTAGACCCCCCCCCCTCCCCACTGGTAAGATTTGGTGAGATTTCGCCGGACCCCCCCTCCCCTGTTTCACCTCACGTAATTAATGGATGTCCCCTAAACAGCTGGGCTCCACGCATGGAGTTTCAAAAATTTATTTCCGAGTCCTGCATTAATATTTGAAATTAAAAGACTCCTTTTCATGAAGGCTCTTTCCGCTACTGCTATTCTGCTTTTAGCATCATTTCTGCTTCGGCCATCCGTTGTAATTTTACTTGTTAACTAGCTTCCTTCAATAGGTTAGGTCAACCCAGTTTCAATTCGGGCAGAACACAGGTCCTTCCTTCTCTCATTATTCACACTGGCCACCTGTGTACAACAGCGGCCGGTAGCACGTCGTCCTTAAGTCGCGTTCGCATGACGCCTTGTAACGGAGGTCGCCCCAGACGGATAACCCACAACACGCCTTGGGAACGGGGCCGCCTCTGCTGGCGGGGATGGCACGCAGCTACCCACTCCCTCATCACAGGCGTGTGTAGTAGTGCGCTGTTGCCATCGGTTTGCAGCAGAGGTGCGCACCCCTTCTGTTGCTGTAAAGTGCTCTGTGTCAAACGACACTAGGCAACGTGTTTGGCAGGTGGCGGCGAGGTAGCGAGGGCTAACCTGCGGCGCGCGCTCATCCCTACACTTCGACTAATCAGGTGCGGCCTCCGTTACAAGACGTCGTCGGAACGCGGCTTTAGATAGCCAGGTCGAGAAAAAAAGAAAAAAAAATATTTCAATTTCATGAATATCCTGAATTTTCTGAAAATAATGGGAGTCCACATTATACATTTAAATGCAACTAAAATTTCAATTAATCAGCCACACACAACGTAATATAAAACATTTAATTTACTAAGTTCCATTTTTCAATATAGCCTTCTTATCAGATTGGTGCAAGTTTTTCGAACATTAAAGTTTATCTGGACAAACACTTCGGACACTGAAAAGAAAGTTCAACATCCCTGATTCTTTCCTCTTTAAGTAAGGTTTACTCGAACAGAAATGTCTGGTAATATTTCCTCAGCTGCCTCAGGAGAGGATACAACGGCTTTAAGACAGCCTTCCCAACAGAATCATTGCAATGTATCCAGGACAGAGGGTGTGCAACGTCATACTGTAAAGTGGGCTCATACTGCCAAGTTATTTGAAAATTTGACTCGATTTCGTAATCACTGAAATAACATCACAAACCCTCTCAAACCGTAAAGTTTCACTTTGTTCTCCCTTCCCTTCTGGGTGCTTCACTTCTTTTTACATAGTCACACACTTCCATTTATTTATAATTAAGAGAGACGGAGATAGAAGTGGGCGTTCGCTGCCTAGCAAGACGCACTTCTAGGGAAGTAGACACTTCTACCGCTACGGCGTCATATTGGGGCCGTCGAGCTAGGGAACCTCGTATCCGTTCACAAATCTGCTGCGATATTCCATTCGCTAGGAACCGTGTGAAACGCATTCTGGAAATATAAAAACTGCGCCTCTTTTCGTTCTCACTAACTTCAACACAATTACGACACGAAAAAACACAGGCTGACTGCAGGGAGTTTAATTGGAAACTGAAGGTTTCTTGACATAATGCGTATAAAATTAAATCAGATACCCACCGACTTTAAATATTGGATTTTTTTTCACTGTACGATTAGTACACCTTTTGGAAAAACTATAAAAAAATACTGTTCTGCCCTTTATTTCGGAAAATACTGAGCCGAAAATTCTTTCCAAATTTTCAGTGATATATAGCCTGGTAAACTTTACAGAAAAATCTGTAGGGATCTTTCTGGAGTCTATGGTTTTCGCAAAGTAACTAAATGAGTGGTTTTGACATATACGCTACCTCAACAGTTTTTGATAGAAAAATTACAGGTTTCTTTTGATTTAGACTTTTATGAATCGGGTAGAAAATATGTTGTGAAAATACATTTTTCCAAGTATTTCAAAACACACGGTAATTTTTTACAATAGCTTTTTCGTATCTTTGACTTACAACCGTATATATCATTTGAAATAAAATGTGGAAAAAAAGTATAATGAATATTTCAGGATAACTTATTCCTGGGTTTAATGATTTTTTTTGGTGAATTCACTCCAACACTCGATCTGTGAATGGAAACTTAATTTTTTTTAATTAATTTATTTATTTATTTATTGCTCTAGCTTTACGCTCCATCGACGTCAAGGCGAGATTGGACGGGGAGGGGAGGGCAAGGAGCGGGAAGGAATTCGGCCTTGGCCTTTTGAAGGAAACATCCCGACATTAGCCTGGAATGATTTTCTGGAAAGCATGGAAAACCGAAATTTGGGTGGCTAGTCCTTCTAATTGCGAGGCCATAGCATTACCGCTCACCCAACACGTTCAATTTCGCCAATAGAGCTGGTCCACGCGTAGTTGATCACGGGCAAAATCTAGCATTTGTTACGCTTACTGCGGTCCACTCAAAGACTTAGCTTTTTCGTAACGAATTATTTTCGACTCAGACCTTGTTCGGTGACTGATCCGTAACGCTCTGGCCTCGCATTCGGGAGAACGCTGGTTCGAATCCTCGTCGGGCCATTCAGATTGGGTTTTCCAGTGTTACTCGAGACCAGCGTTTCTCAAACTCATAAAACTCCTATAAAATTTCTCAGGCAATGACGAAACCCCTTAGGAAATACTGAATTTTTTTTTGATTTTAAAAATAATGATTTTTATTTTACGAAAGTAGATCGGTCACAAAGAGCATAATGTTATTAATTAATGTGATTGATGAGCTTGTTTCTTGCAGCAGGTTGAGTCGAACTGAGGAGCATGTTCAGTCTCAATTCACCATTGTGTATGTTGCACGCTTGAGACTGCTAGTCAGTCGCCATAAAGTAAACCTAGTCGCGAACCTCCTACGATCATCTGGCGAACCCCTAGGGATTCACGTGACCCACTGCTCTAGACCAGCGGTTCCCAACCTTTATTGGTACCCGACCCACTTTTAAGCAAAAAATTTTTCGCTACCCACCTAATATGAGAGTCTTCGTAATATCAGAATGGGAACTGTTCTATGATCTAGATACGCTATCGTCTATCCTATCCTACGAAAAGGCAAATTTTCGCACAAGGGATATACTATCTACAAAAACAAGAATTGATAATACATAAAACAACAAACATATATAGGGGACCGGGAGATGGCTGCACAGACTATAATCTCACCAAGTTCACTGCTGAAATTCCACGATTAGAAGTAAATCGATCAGCATATTAAAATACAACTGGCCATGCAAACCACCTTCAGACCCGATTTTAGTGGTTGATTGGTAGGTTTATCATGTGTTTTACTACACCCAAATGTATGAAAATATGGAAGACCGAGAGCAGGAAAACACAAGGGTAAACTTACCAGTCAACCACTAAAATGGGATTTGTAGGAGTTTTCCACCAAGATATGACTTGGCACATCAGTGGCATTTTAATGTGCAAATAGAGGTTTAACTAATCCTGGAATTTCAGCCTTCAAATTGATGAGGTGATGCTTTGTGCAGCTGCCTCCCGCTTTATTACAAAGATGATGAAAAATACGTTTAAAATATTATAAAAGCACAACTTCACAAACAGTGAGATTTCTGGCACTGGTGTTTACTGATGAGGGCGTTGATATCAGGGTTAACACTGGTTAATTTTAACCTTAAGACACTTTGTACACAACGTTTATTTCTATATTTGTTTTTCAAAAACAATAAAGTAGAAAAAGCTCGTTCACACAAGTATACCGTGTTAAACGGCATCAAGAACTTCACAGCTAATTTAGAGATTTCTGTAAACTCTGCTTGTACATTCATGCAGAAGGAAATTAAGGATTTTACCTTGAAAATTGTCTTTAAAGAAGAACCGCAAGATAGTTCTATTAGCGAGTTTTCTTCAGCTGTTAAGAGTTTTGGGTCTTTCAAATGTTCCTCTTCAAAAATAGATGAAATAAAAGATATATTTCTGTGGCAGAAACCTAGATTGTTCCGCGACCCACCAAAACACACGCCGCGACCCAGCAGTGGGTCGCGACCCATAGGTTGGGAATGCTGCAATGGAGTGTTCAAAAGGGCGTGGCTGAATTCCTTCCTGTTCCTTGCCACCAATCCTCTGCCGTCTCTAAAGACCTCGACTTCGACGGGGTTTTTTTTTTACTTATGGCTTTACACCTCGTCGAAGTCGAGGTCATTAGAGGCGGGATGGGGTTGGAACAAGGAACAGGAAGGAATTCAGTCATGGCCTGTTTGAAGGAAACAACCCGGAATTCACCTGGAGTGATTTGGGGAGACCATGGGGGAAAAAATGCAGCTGCGGTGGAGGCGTTGTCTGTCGCCAAGGTTCTCATTATGGTCTGCTGGTAGATCTTCTGAATGAACGGCAATCTGTCAACACCTCGTGTTAACTCATGTCAGTCCAAACGACCGAAGAACTGAGATCAGCAGCGTTGGTAAAACCAGGATTACTTCTGTCGCCACACAAGCTAAACTGGAAAAAACTACGGTTTGGATTATTCACCCTATAGATCAGATTTTAAGAATTACTAGAAGACCCGTGCGAAAATACGAAGAATCGTGAGGTTGGCGGTCTGAATTGGACGAAAAGTAGAACCGCCTCATACGTAGCACATGTTTATTTGTTTACTGTTATAAGTCCGCATCAAACTGCTTACAGCATATTGCAAAACGATTACGAAAATGTAAAACATTCTGTATGTATGTAGCACAAACTGTCACTGATCTTAACAGAATACAACCAACCTGAACAAAATACTTACAGCGTATCCATATTTCTGTGATACGTGTTGCCGCGATCATAGCACACGAGAAAATTTCACGAATAAAGTGTTGAATTGGAACTGTATAGCAAAACAGAAAAACAGAAAAACCATCCTAAAAGCTGCTTATTGTATAACAGTTTATTGACATCTCTTTGCTATGTGCTGCTTCTATCTAGCGGCTTGGCTCTGAATTGTCTCATACCGTGACCTTCATAATTATTATAACTTTTGTCATTAAAGCCTCAAAAATTTCAAAAATTTCTTTCTTCATTTATGATTTTACATGTTTGGAGATATTAATCTTCAAAACGATACGTCATTTATCGATTTCGGTTAGGTATCGAAGGAAATAAATGGTTCGTAATAATAATAATAATAATAAAAAAAACACGTTGTAGAAATAATATTGATACTTTTACCCTTTAAAGTTCGAATTCCAAAAAAATTCTGTTCATTAAATATGGTGTGACCAAAGAGGACACCTTGGTCATTTAAACGATACCTCGTTTATCGATTGCGACTATGCATCAAGCTAGGTAAAAAAAATAATTTTTAGAAATGATGATATTTTTTCCCTTTAAGGGTCGAATCTGTTAAAGTTCTTTCTTAAACTATGATGTAACCATACCGAAGAACTTAGTGTTTAAAATGATACCTCGTTTATCGATTTTGTTTACATATCAAGGAAGATAAATGGTTCGCGGAAAAAAAAAATACTGTTTAGAAAAAATATATATTTTTGCCCATTGAGCGCTGAATTCCGTAAAAATCGTTTCATAAGATATGATGTTACCAAAGCGGAGACCATAAGCATTAAAATGATAACTCACTCATAGATTTCGGTTACGTATGAAGGGAGATAACGGCTTCTGACAAAAAAAACAACTTACAGAAATAATATATATGATGAGAGACATGCATCAGTTAAATAGGGTTCAAGGTTGCCCAACCACAACATGCGGTCCACGAATTTTAATTTGTCAGCCAACAGCACGGGTCTAGAATATGCTAGCTCAAAATCCTCTCTGCAGAGGTCTTATTAATGTTTTTTACTTTTTTTATTATAATTAAAAAACCACTTCAAAGACCTCATTGATGGTTTTTTACATTTTAATTGTAACAAAACTGTGTTATTTATATCTTTATTTAAATATCTACTGAAACTATAGGCAAGTATAGGTGACCCGCAGGCTAACATAGAATAAAAATTGTGGCCCATCTCCAAAATTGGTTGGACAGCCTTGTTGTGGCCTATCCCCACTAACATTCAGCTTGTATGTAGAGGAAGCAATAAAGGATGTGAAAGAAAAAATTGAATGTGGCATAAGTGTTCAAGGATGAAAAAATCAGTATGCTACGATTTGCTGACGACTTTGTATTGTTAGTAGAACAGGATGAGGATATTGAGAAGTTACTGAATGTCATGAACAAAATACCGAAGGAAGATTTTGGACTGAATATAAACCAAAGCAAGAATAAAGTAATGAAATTTACCAGAAATCATTCCAACAATAGTAGATTAAATATAAAAATCGCATCTGGTGCGATAGGAGAAATTAGTGGTTTCTGATATTTGGGAAGTAAAATTACAACTGATGGCTGAAGCAGAGACAATGTTAAAAGTAGAATAAGCCTGGCAGAAAGAGAATGAAAAAGAGAAATCTTTTAGTTTGAAACATTGATCTAGGACTTAGAAAAAAACTTTTTAAAAATCTATGTGTGGAGCACAGCACTTTACGGTAGCGAAACATGGACTTTAGAAATACCGGAAAGAAAAAAATTGAAGCATTTGAAATGTGGTGCTACAGAAAATGCTGAAAATTAAGTGGACAGAAAAAGTAAGAAATGAACGAGTTTTGGAAATGATGGGTGAGGAAAGAAGTTTATGGAAGAAGCTTACAGGAAGAAGAGACAGGCTGGTAGGTCATATTTTAAGATATGCTGGATTGGTTAATTTGTTAGTGGAGGGAACAGTCGAAGGTAAGAACTGTAGAGGAAGACAGAGATTCAGAGATTAGAATATATGAAGCAGATAATTGAGGACGTGGGTTGTAAGGAGTATGTTGAAGAGGTTGGCTAAAAATTGGAATGGATGGAGGACTGCATCAAACTAGTTGAAAGACTTATTATAGAAAAAACAACAACAGATTTCTTGGTATCTGAATAAAACTTGTCAGGACCCTTCAAAAAGAGTTTAGGTTATATTGCGCTTCCCTATCCACTCCTGTGTTTGTGTCGTATTTAGGGTTGAATTGAGCATTATATAAATTATTTTATGTATTTAACTTCCTGGTATTGGTTTCTTCAAGTTGTTTGAATACTTACCTAGCTCTCGGCATAAAATCAATAGCAAGTTTTTGCCAAGCTGGAAACAACTGAAAACAATACTCTTTGTATGCATTCTGCTATCAATAATTTAATTATACTCTATATGTGTACTCTTCTTTTGTACAATAAACAGTAATACTCTTGTAAACTTCTAACCAATTTGTTTAAAAATATTAGGAATTGACAAAAGTTTCGCACTTTGATTTCTGTACTCCAGTACTTAGCTTTTAGTATACTTTCAATCTATATATTTTCTTCAGCCAACCAACAACACACTACTTTTGCAGTAGTATCTGTTCGCACCCTCTGGGTTGTACTTTCAGTACAAATTCAGACTTTCTCCGTTCCGCCAAAATCAGGTTCAACTCATTTCCCCATCGTCAGAGTCGTCTTTGGATTCAGCAATCCAAAGAGTTTCCTGCTCTCTTGGCTTGATTATCTTTGTCCTTTGAAACTTAATGTCGCAATGTTAACTTTAGATTTATGATTTTTTTAATGAAAATCGTTGTAACAGCTTAATTTATACAGCCGCTGAAGTCGTATACCTCAAAACGTGAAAAGGATTTTTTTTTTTTCAATGACGAAGAGGTAAGAGACTTCTTCTGCAGTTGGTTACGCATACATTCAACATTTATTATTTTTTTTATCTTTTTGTTCTTCATGCATTAGGCTGTCTGGTCTCTTCTTGAGTCTCTTATGCCAGGCTTTTACCTCATCGCCTGCTTTGGAAGGCGTTCGTCATTTACTCATGGAACATATTTGCGTATTTCATTTCTGTATTCTTTAATTTTGTTATTGATGGTGAAAATATTTAATTTCTTCTATACAATTTCCTTGGATATATGCCATGACGACACGAGCAGTGTTAGATAATGGATTCTTTTTTTGGTTTGGCTTTACGCCTCGTCGACGTCGAGGTCATTAGAGGCGGGACAAGGAACGGGAAGGAATTCAGCCATAGCCTCTTTAAAGGAAGCATCTTGGCATTCACCTGGAGTGATTTGGGGAAACCATGGGAAACCCAAATCTGGATGCCCGAACGGGGATTCGAACCCGCGTCCCCCCGAATGCGAGGCCAGAACGTTAACCGTTCACCCACCACGCTCGGTATAGATACTGGAACGATACCATTTTATCGTTACCGAACATCCTGTTAAATAACCATAAGGTTTTAATCACCCCTGTAGTTATACGAGACTCCGAAGATTCTTTTGTCTATGACGCATTTCAAGACCACTAATGCAAAGACCCTGATCTAACAAGCAGTACCACCTTTAAACGCAGTTAAAAAGAATTTCCAAGTTGAATTGGAGACAGTTGTGGTTTATTCGCGGTTCTGATCACGCAGTTTATTTTCGCGCACATAATATTGCGAAGAATAAACCCGCCAGAGTTGCTCCGTGCTCCGAGGCGCCGCACTATCGATAGGGGAGGTACAACGGGACCGGGCACGAGCTAAGGCCATCCTGACTGCGGTTATTAGGCACCAAGCCGTATGTCTGGACAGTACCCAATCTACACCTCGTAAACTACACATTACACAAACAAAAAATACACTTATCACACAGAGAACATAGTCACACGTTTGACAAACAGATGGCAGCACTTCAGTTCCAGCGTGGTGGATGAGCGGCTAACGCTCTGGCCTCGTACTGGAGAGGACGCCGGTTCGAATCCAGATTTCGATTTTCCATGGTTCCCCAAAATCACTCCAGGCGAATGCCGGGGTGCTTCCTTCCAAAGGGCAAGGCCAAATTCTTTCCCGTTCCTTGTCTCCAATCCCATCCGACCTCTAATGACCTCGACGTCGACGATGCGTAAAGCCATAACTTTAAAAAAAAATCAGTTCCCCTATCAGTAGATTGTACGATCTGGCAGTAGGCAGTAGAGATAAAATGGTTGACATCAGCAAGGGATCCAGAATTTTTGGTTTGGGAGGGGCTTGAGTGGATTTTTTGGGGGGGGGGGTTGAGTGGACTTTGATTAGAGGGGGCTATAGTGGACTTTTCGTTTTGGGGGGGGGGCTTGAGTCGGGCAAAGGTACTCTTTAAATAGTTTCCTCAGATTACTGCCCCCTTAAATAACCAGTAGCGCTAAAATAAAAAAATAAAAAAAATAAAACTTCTCCAAAATTACGATGTTACGGATGGACCTCCCCCTCTGGATCCGCCCCTGCATGCGGCCGTAAAACCAAAGTTCCAAATTCGACCACAACAACGATGAGTAAAGCTAATAAAAGGTAGCCGAGCCTAAAATGTAATGAAAAGGTGGTGAAGCAGAAGAATGTTATGAGGAAGAGATGTAGAGAGTACAGGAAGGTGAGGATAAATCCAAGGGACGGTGTAACATCCCTCATACCTGAATTTTGAATAGTATTGTACTGTATGAAGTATTTGCAGTGAGCTAAAGTTTGCTTGAATATGATCTGGTATGTTTGTTTTGTAATTTCTTGTAAATCAGTGTATATAGACTTTGTTTTATGAAAGAAAATTATTTAAAGTCCATTTAATATGTTTAAGAACCGAATGGTGCAAGAGAATTTCTTAAATGTTTGTAATTCCATGTATTAATGCAAGTTATGATGTCTACAGGACAATTTTCTACAGTTTGTGATGATTTCTGCAAATAATTTTGTATTTAAGTATCTCTAATTACCATTTCTGATCATTTTGCTATGTTGTTAATTATTTTTGTATTAATTCCGATTGTTTTTAATATGTTTGATTGTTTGAGTGATTGTTAATGTTCGAGAAATATCGGGCGGATGCCTTTGAAGAAATCTCGTAATTTCGATAGAAACTATATAAACAGATCGGCTGGGCAGAGCAGTTGACTTCATTCAGTATTCAGTTTTACAGAGAGATTCATCCAGTTAGTTCACAGAGATTTTATTTGCAACGGCTCAGAAGTGCATCTCTGTATTGTATCTATACTTGTGAATATCGCTGACTTCGTTTTGAAAACAATAAACAAATCTTCAATATAACCTTCTGGTGGATTTTTTAATTAATCAATATATATAAATTAAACCACCGAAGAACGTAATAACGGGGAGAATGAAGGTTGAAGATCGAGTGTGGTGGAGGAAAGCTGGTGTGAAATCGCGTGTCCCTGGTCGGGTGAAATAAAGCAATCTGAGCGACCTGTAGGTTGAGGAAGGAAACGAGCGGGCACTCGGGGACTGCGAAAACACTTCCTGCCCGCCACGTAACGCGGCACGCAACATTGTTTTCTTTTTATGTTTAAAATCCAGCGCTAAGCGCCTGCATTAAGAGCCCGGCCAGCCGTGCAGTACATAACAAGTGGTGGCTGCCCCGCTTCCTCGTTCCGCTGCACAGCTACCAGGCGGCTCCGAAAAGTTCTCGGCCCTCACAATACAGAATGATCCGGGAGGTATGGTAGATACTGAAGGAGCTGGTAGTATATCAACAGCTACATCTATACTCTGCAATTCACAAATATCGTGGGTGGCAGAGGGTGCTAACCACCAATCCAAATTCAGTGCATTCCAATCCCGAACAGAACGAGGAAAGAAGGAATACATAAATGTATCAGTACGGCATCTTATTTCTCGAATCTTATCCCTCCTGTCATTGCTACTTAAATAGGTTGGCGGAAGAAGTATTTCGTTGTACTCGTAAATTAAAGAATTTCGCATATTCATCAATAAATTCAAACGAAAACGACGTCGTCTGTCTGCCGAACGATCCCAGCCCAATCTATGTATCAATTCTGTGACACTTTCATAAAGGCTGTAGCAACCAGTCACAAATCGAGCGGCTCTCCTCTGTACTTTCTCTAACGTGTCAATCAATCCCTTGCGATACGGATCCCAAACTCCACAACAGTAATCCAAATGTTTCATTTGTATGAGTATTACAACTACTCAAAATACGACCTATGAATCGTAATCTAGAATTAGCTTTGCATACGACGGAAGTTATGTGCAAGTCCCATTTCATGTTGCTTTGTACTATTACGCCCAGATGCTTCAGGGAATTAACCGTGTCAACAACTGAATTCGGAGTCTTTTTGTTACTTATTTGTATTGCCTTCCACGTTTTGCCGTTAAGTGTAAGCTGCCATTAATGGCACCATTCCGAAATAACAAACAGATCGCGCTGAATTTCTAAGCAATGGTCAGAGCACTTTATTTCCCTATACATAAGTTCATCATCAGCAAACAATAGCAACCTGCAATTAACGTTGTCACCGAGATCGTTTATAAAAATTATGAAAAGAAGTGGTTCTATTACACTTCCTTGAGGAACGACTGCAGTAACATCTAACTTAGAAGAGTAAAAAAGTTCTTATCAACATGTGTCCAGGGAACTGGAGCCAACCACGGATACTATAGTAAGAAGACAATATCTTTCCTTGGTGACACCATGAGGACACCAGAAACCAGATTAACAAGGAGAATAATAGAAAAACGTTGGAAGTTGAAGCTACAGACAGAATGGACCAAGGAATTTAGATAAGATATGGATCAACTAGAAATATCCGTGGATGATCTGCGAAACAAAACAGAAAAACCCAAAAAATTGAAAGACAAGAAAATAAGATTTAAACAAAAAATAGACAATCGACGCACAATGAAGAGGGTATTTACAGATGAGGAAAGACAAAGAACATCACAACGAATGAAAAGAACGGAGCAATCACATGCCTAAGAACAAACCAGAAAATGATTGACCAAAGTAGTCCAATGAGGCCATAAAAGCCTAATAAATAAATATAAATAAATATACCGAGCGGGGCGGTGTAACGGTTAGCGTTCTCGCCTCGCATTCGGGAGGACGGCGGTTCGAATCCCCGTCCGGGCATCCAGATTTGGGTTTTCCATGGTTTCCCCAAATCACTCCAGGCAAATGCCGGGATGCTTCCTTCAAAAGGCCATGGCCGAATTCCTTCCCATTCCTTGCCCCCATCCTTGCCCCCCATCCTTTCCCGTCTCTAAAGACCTCGATGTTAAAAAGAGACGTAAAGCAATTACAAAAAAATAATAATAATAATAATAATAAATATGTGTCAGATTTCCATTCCTTTTCGAGATACAGGTGCTGGAATGTTATTCATAAAATAAGCCTCAGAAAATGATCAACAGCACACAAATAACTTACTGAAGTACTTTATTCGTGCAAAAATATACGCATATTTGCAAAAGTCTAAATTAAATGTTCTAAAATCCCACCATCGACTTGAATACACTTTGCACTCTTCGCAACAGTACGTGTAGTTCTTCTGAGTGCGTCTTGCTGTAGTTTTATGAGGGTAGCAGAATTTACAATGTGAGAGAGTAATTCGTCTTTTGTGTTTACTTTTTCTTCGTACACTTTATTTTTCAACCATCCCCACACACAAAAACTAATGGGGTAAGGTCCGGCATAACATTACAGCACCTGTATCTCCAAAACAAATGGAAATCGGACACATGTTTATATTAACTTGTTACTCAGTATTGTTCGCACTACCACCACCTTCAGTATTTACCATTCCCATTGAATCACCCTGTAGATGGCGTTGCTACGACGAACAAGAAAACATGAAATCATCACTATATACATAAATCTATGAGGGGCCGTTTCCGTGGGTTTTCTTTGCCCACACATCACGCATAGTCAACCGAACCGTTTTGGGTGGGGTTTTCATCTTTATAAAACTTAGGTTATCAGTTAAAAAATGCGGTAAATCTTACGATTCTACGCGAACGGAGGAAAGAGCAATAAATGTGTCAGTGAGCTGAACAAATAGGCACCAAAGATCACACTACAACAGAGATGAGCACTCCTTTCGTAATCTGAACAGGAGTGTGCCAAAGATCGCAATACATTATAGATATACACTTACTCTTTGTATTGTCTTAATGCTGTGGTTGAATGTGTAACTTTGTTTATTTAGTAACAAAACACTCGAAATAGGCAATTTAATTCATTAAAAATGAGTTCAGCTGCGGGACCGAGCGTGGAGGGTGAGTGGTCAACGCTCTGGCCTTGCATTCGGGAGGACGGTGGTTCGAATCGCCATCCGGGCATCCAGATTTGGGTTTTCCAAGTTTTTCCCAAATCACTCCAGGAGAAGGCCGGGATGCTTCCTTCAATAAGGACATTGCCGAATTCCTTTCCGCTCATTATCCCCAGTCCCATTTCGCCTCTAATGACATCGACGTTGACGAGCCATAACCAAAAAAAAAGTTCGGGCAATAGTAATGACATCGGAGTTATGGCAATAGGGAAGGCAATTTAAATTATTAAAAAATAAATTCATCGTGTCTTCTGAAGTCATACCCGATGCCTTCCCACGATATGACGCCAGGAGTAACACCGCTGTGCCTCTACAAAACATTTGAAGGTTGGGACCTCTCCCCAGGTCACCACCATATTCGCCGACGATGGTCATCCGAGGTAGTGCAGAACAGCGATTCATCAATGAACACAATGCGTCGCCATTCACTATGTGTGTGACTTCAGGTCACGGCTGGTAGTGATTGAGATAACTGACGGCACAACGGTACGTCACGGACATCCTGCGTCCTCATGTGTTACCTCTCACGCGACAGTATCGACAGGACAATGCTCGTCCACACACGGCACGTGTCTCTATGAACAGTCTGCGTGGTGTTGAGGTACTCCCGTGGCCAGCAAGATCCCCAGATCTGTCCGCGATAGAACATGTGTGGGACCAGCTCTGACGTCAACTCCGTCCCAGTGCCAGTATCCAGGATATCAAGGACCAGTTACAACAGTTGTGGCCAGCTGGCCTCAGGAGAGGATACAACGGCTTCATGACAGCCTTCACAACCGAATCAATGCATGTATCCAGGACAGAGGGGGTACAACGTCATACTGATAAGTGGGCTCATATTGCCAAGCTCTTTGTAAATTTGACTGGATTTTAAAATCACTAAAGTAACATCACATGCTCCCTCAACTGGTGAAGTTTCATTTCGTTATCTCCTACGCTTCTGGGAGCTTAATTTTTTTTTTTTGAGACTATGTATGTATACGGCAAAGTGGTTGCAACAGAAAGATAGCTGTTTCCACGTAACTGGAAGAAATTTTATAATATAATATATATATATCCTTTTAATTTGAAAGCAATTGATTCCTACTTGTACTGTTGGCTTGCTAAGCCTAACACAGTCGAGGATTTTCGCACACAGTCCGCCCCGTTCCAGCGGTGCGAAAAGTATAGAGCGTGTGTGTGCGTGTATGCATGGAAGGATACACTATTATTTGATAATAAGTTCAGACAAGTTTTGTTTTTCTAGCTTCACGCTAAAAACCTCGTTTTGAGGAGAAGATTGCAGCTGGCCAGGGAGACGCCGTTCGAAAGGATAATCATCGAATGTGTTCCAAAGCAAGTGCTCGTCCAGTATAATCACAGTGCGACGATTGAAGTTTGTTTTGTGTGTGTTGTGCACAGAAATTCCAGAAGAACGGACAGCGCTGACTACAATATAGACATCAACTAGATGGTAATTACACAATTTTTATATTCCGCCAGAACAAACCGAGTCAAAGTGTGGCGCATTGTACCCGAAAGCGAAAACCTGTAGAGAATTGTGCTCTCTGATTGTATTTTGAGTTAGTCGGACTTTTTTCATGATCTGTCATTTCGTTGTTTATTTAATAAATTTTTATTATATAGATTTAATTCTTGATTTTATGTGTTAGTCAATGCAAATCATCTTTTCTTATATTGATAACAATAAATGCAAGTGTCAGTAGATAAAATTAATATAATTTTCCTTGTAATAAAACAAATAATTACATTTCTAAATGTTTATTTAAAATTCTGGAAGGACTCCTTCCACGACGCCCAGGCAAAATTGAACAAGGTATTTTATATAGATATACAAATTTTTAATGGTAGAGAGTAATAATAACTGGTGGCAATCCTTACTCCCGGGTACACTACAAAGGCAGTGGTGTTTCCTTCCAATTTCCCCCCGGAGAGGATGGGTGGTCCCTTCCGCCATTTTCGCCACTCTGAAGGTCTCCTTCTCTGCCGAAAACTGCCGCTAAGGACTTGGCCCGTATCCCTGGGCATGGGTTCCACTCCATACCCTATGGGACTGGGTCCTTGCCTGCACTTAGCCACCCTGTCACTCCGAACTACTGGAGCTAGGATGTCCACCCCCGCAGCGTGGATGCGTCACACAAGAATTACTCAAGTGGAGCATAGGGAAGGTAACCCTACCTCCCTTGAGCCGGGTTAATGGTTGTGTATGATGGCACAAGCCAAAGCGGAAAGAGGAGGAAATTGGGAGACAGTGGAAGAAGAGAGATGGTGGTTGGATAGGAAGCGATGGCGAGTCTTTTGTTCCCAGCAGACCCGGCCAGTGGCCAGTGGCTGGAGGCTGCCCTAGATGATGATGATGATGATGATTATGTATATATATATATCGTCCAGTGAGTTTGTATATATATATATATACGCCTCGTCTCGTTGAGGTAATTAGAAACGGAAAAGGACTGGGGGCAAAGAACGGAAAGGAATTCGGAAATGGTTTTTTGAAGGAAGCATCCCGACATTTGCCTGGAGTGACTTGGGGAAACTATGGAAAATCCGAAGGTGGATACCTTCACGGGGATTCGAAGCCGCGTCCTCCAGAATGCGAGGCCAGGAATGCTTTTATTACATTCGCCTGTAGAGCTTGTGTAAAACCACGGAAAACCTGAATCTTGATGGCTGACCTAATACCTAATCTGCGTCGTGTGGAATGCTACTTGTTGGGTGTGTTCGCGCTGTTTTTTGGTCCGTGCTCAGCTGCCGTGACGCTGTATGCGCCGCACAGCGTTTCCTCAGACGCACTCAGTGAAAGTCACTTTACATTTACTTCTATACCTTCGCCTGAGCCACGTGTAGAAAAAACGAGCGCTAGCAGTCAGAAAAGACCAGAGCGCACAAAGCTAGGAGCACTACCTAGAGGAAACCTGTCACCAACACGAGGGCAGGTTCTTTTAAGTGTTCAGTGTCACTTTGTTTGCTTTCAGTTTGCTTTTACATTCTTTGCGCTATGAATGAACGAGAAGCGAATGAGTCACTGGTTCACTGGGAAGAGTTTTGGGAATTCATGGAGCACTGACAACACCAACCATTATCCCTCACTAGTTGACATAGCCCGCGTTGTTCGTGGTCTGCATATAAAAGTTCTGACGATTTATTCCGTTTGATCGGATTGCCGTAAACATTTATCTCGAGGGGGGGGGGGGGGGGGGGGTAAACTGGGGGAGGGGAGGGGTTTTTGTAAACGAAATACGTATATGTATTCAAAGTTTCCCAACATCGGATACATACTTTAGGTTTGTATACGACAAACTTGAAAAACAAAAACCCACAGAAAAAAAAAAAATGAGTAGTTCCATGTGTAAATTTTACTTCGGGAGGGGGGAGGGGGTGGTGATAAAGGGAGAAAGGGGATGGATTTTTGTAAACGAAATGTAGACAGTATTTTTCTCTTTGTTTTAAAGTAAACGTGTGCAAATTACAAAAAAAAAAAATCGTATAAAAACTGTGGGTTAGTATAAAAAATTTTAAAAAAAAAAAATACAAAAAAATTGATATTAAAATCTTGAGCATGGCTGCGTTACAGCAACAGAGAAACTCGTATTTGGTACAATAACAGCCAACCAGTTGCTTAAATTTTGATTTATTAATCTTGACTGCAGTTTCGACAAACATAACCCCTAAATGTACTTCTGAAGAAGACAAGCTTATGTTTGTCAAAACTGCAGTTAAGATTAATAAATTAAAAATTTAAGCAACCGGTTGGCTATTATTGTACCAAATGAAAAATTGATAGTTTCACGTGTAGATTTTACTTCAAGGCGGGGGGGGGGGGGGGAGGGAGGGGGGAGAGTGGGGAAGGGATGAGAGGTGATGGGTTTTTGTAAGCCAAATGTAAACAGTACTTTTCTCTTTGTTTTACAGTATATGTGTTCGAAGTTTCCCAAGATTGGATAAAAGCAGTGAGTTTGTATAAAGCAAAATAAAAAAAAAATTAAAAAATGAATAGTTCCAAGTGAAAGTTTTACTTCAGGGAGGTAAAAAACGGGGGGGGGGGGGTTATAGGATGAGAGGGGACAGGTTTTGCACATGTAAGCTCATTCGGGCCCGATTGAAGTTGGAAGGATTGTTGATAAATACTTGTAAGCTGCTTCCAGATTATAGCCCAAATTGGAGCTTGAGGCTTCAAAAAGATTAATTTCCTTCTTTACGATATTGGAAAAATTCGATTCTGTGCATGATTATGGAGACAGTATTTTCATACTTTTATCTATACTGGCCTGAAGTGTTTCTTTGAGATTTAAATCACTTTTGCTTTCAATTGTGGGTTTGCTCTGAAAAGTTATTCTTAATGTTTGGTCTCCCCGTTAGCGAAATTATCTAGTTTTTTTTTATTTATTTCATATATATATAAGAATCTAGGTGGGGCAGTAAATAAATCCCTTACTTCATCGTCCACCATTCGCCCATAATCATAAAACGACTTCCAAGCTTTGTACAAAACCAATATTTTAGGTAATTTTTGCCAGTCAACGAAAAGAATAATTAATTCTACTTACGCGATGCAAAGAGCAGTTTTTTAGACACCTTTTCACTTACAACTCCTCTCTTTACCGGCGCAAACGCGATTAAAATCACCTGTTAAAACAAGATGGCGGACAAGGAAGTCAAAGCGACAGAGAGAGATGAAATTACTGCGTTTCGTTCGGAAATTTTGCGATTCGTGATGAATGTTTCCTCTGGATCGAAAAAATTGATGCCGCAAATTCCGGGACTGTAAATGGGCTGGGATCCCAGGATCGTATCCTGTAGTGTGGAGGCTGTTAGTGATTGTCTTCTAAATTATACACCAGGACATAACGGTCTGTACGACACTCAACATGGAGTGGCGTAGGCTTGCGTCGAGCCGTACTGGACCACGGACCAGTGAAGGGAAGGCCGCTCGTGTACACAGTAAAACCGAGATTTACGATTCTCATGCGGACCCGTGCGCAGGTTGAGTCCGCAGTAACAGCACCTCGCCTCTCCCAGTACGTTACAATTAACGTCAAGGTTCACACCCGACATATACGATACCACAACGCACCACTCTCAGACAGCTGAAAGCATTGATTATCTCCTGTGTCGTCATGACGGGGAAAAAATAGTGAAAGCACAAGTGAAGTGAAAGGAAAATTAGGTTTAACTACAGTAATGTAACAGCCGTAATTTGTTCACTGTCCTCCTGTATAGAGTTGAAACGTGGACGTTAGCAGAAACAATCAGTAAAAAGTTAGAGGCGTTTGAAAGGTGACTCTACCGAAGAATGTTGAGGATAGCATTGACAGACCACACCACAAATGCCGAAGCTCTCCGTCAAGAATATTGATCACCGTAAAAATGCGGAAGCTGCAGTACCTTGG
>CM061914.1:172225164-172323714 GCA_031002005.1 Vandiemenella viatica | reverse complement strand
TTCACGTTTACTAACTAAAAACAACATTAATTTATTGTAATGTGATGATGGAGTGGAGGATGAACACTTGTGATCAGAGGTGCAACCCAGCGCTACCAACTACCCGGTCTACAGCGAAGCGCAGGAGGTGGCGATCCCGACTTGGCATAGTCGGAGCGTGCAACATGGCGCCAACCAACACAACCAGCGTAATCCGTGGCTTGTCGATTGTAGTGTACTGCCACTTAACTAATGTAATACGTTAAACTCAAAGAACGAAAGCGCTCGTTGAACGTCCACAACGCGTAGTTGTCTCTTTAAAACAGCCACAACTCGTTATTCGTGTGATAGATAGCACACACAAAAACAGCCAGAACACTTTGTGGCTAACTCAAAAAGACCACAATACGAAATAATACTTAAAGTGTAAATAGCGAAATTGGCTCAGATCAGTGCCGTGGAATCTACAGACCCTATGGCAGAATAAATTTTGATCGTCGGCAGTCACTCTTATTATATTTGACCACTCACTACGCCTTGTGGTTACTAAGCTAAAATAATTGTTTAAAAAAACATAAAAACCACCTTAAAAAAAAGCACTAAAAAACTTTAAAATAACTTTATACCTTGCTTAGGAAAAAGTAAATCTAAATGTACAGGCACAACGTGTTCTGAACGTTAGATGACGCAAACACAACACGACGGACAGACCGAGCGTGGTGGTGTAACGGATAGCGTTCTGGCCTCGCATTCGGGAGGACGGCGGTTCGAATCCCCGTCCGGGCATCCAGATTTGGGTTTTCCATGGTTTCCCCAAATCACTCCAGGTGAATGCCGGGATGCTTCCTTCAAAAAGGCCATGGCCGAATTCCTTCCCATTCCTTGCCCCCATCCTTTCCCGTCTCTAAAGACCACGTTGTTAAAAAGGGACGTTAAACTGTTACAAAAAAAAAAAAAAAAAAAAAAAAAAAAAACGACGGACAGGTAGTAAGTAACTGCATGTTCTGGATGTTGATTAATAATCAGGTAATATTAAGAAAATAAAACACTATTTTCACGTAGTTTCTTTATCTTTAATTATTATCTGATATAAGTTGGAAGTAAACTTATTAAAACAAAGGAAGTTATCAAAAATGTTGCAGAGTTATTAATTTTTACAAGAACTATTACGGCGACATGACATTTTAAGTTCTTTGAGCAACATTTGCATTTTTTTAACCATTACAGTATCCTTTACAGTTATTTATTTATTTGTCGTATGGCAAGCAACTAATACAATAATAAATATATACAATGACAAGAACGTTGGTAGCGTTCACAAGCTGATGTCCAATTCTTCCAGCCATTCTACGAAGGAACTTGTAGCTCCAAAAACATCTCCATATGGTCCATCATACTTCCGTAGAGGCCATTCCCTGATAATATGCTCCACACTCTGGGAAGGAGCACCGCAGTCACATGCAGGAGAATCCTGAAGACCCCACTTATACAGCCTGGCGTTGCATTTCGCATGGCCTGTTCTTAGGCGATTTAGTTTGACCCACTGGTCTCTATTAAGATGGAATCCTGGAAGTCCAGTTGTGGGATCTTTAATATCTGAATGTTTTACAGATGCGGAGTTCCAGCTTTGTCGCCATTTTTCCATGACATCAAAGTCAAATACATCTTGCCATACCGGATTTCTGTATTTAAGACGAGTGGGTGGTAAGTTATTTAGAACCTCGTGGATTGGGAGCTCCTGTGGATGGTGTAGTTTTATCCACTCACGTGCCGTTGCTTCTTGGCGTCTTATCTCTGGAGGTGGTATTTTGCTGATGCAGGACGGCTGATAATCTACGCAATAGGCGACCGAACTAGATGCCGTATCTCTCACGGTCACACAAAGCAACATCAGAAGATGAAAAATCTGAAGATCCTTTACAGCGACATATTATTTTAGAAAAAGCTGAAAATTTAAATTTAATAAAAAGTTGTGTTATTTCTGATAATGATACCTCATTAGCAGGGGCGTAGCTACTATGGGGCCAGGCGATGCAGTGCACCGGGGCCCCTACACTCAGGGGGCCCCAAAGCGTATCCCAAGGGGTCCCAAAGCGCACTTGAGAGGGCCCACTGGCCTTTACGGCAAACTGGCGACCTTTTATTCAGACACAGGAGCCCCCTCACTAAGAGGCCGTCACTGCTCAGGGGGGCCCCAACCACTGCTCAGGGGCCCCCAACCACTGCTAAGGGTGCCCCAAGCACAACTCAGGGGCCCCCAGCCTCAGCTCAGGGGGCCCCTACCAGCAACACAAGCTATAAAAGGTCGCCCGTCTGGCCTGAGGGCCCAAAATAATTTTTTTGCACCGGGTCCCTTGTTGACCTAGCTACGCCACTGCTCAGGAGCTCACAATTGTTCTGAGTGTCACGAATATGTTCATGTTATCTGTGGAAAAAGCAAGGAGAATGCGAGTGAGCTATTACTTGTAAGTTCCGTTTATCAAAGAACAACATCAGTGCCGAGAGAGAATGTGCGAGTTCCGGCCAAGAGAAACACGCATACTATCAAACTCAAAATTTCCAGCAGTTGAAATTGGTTCTAATGTTTTTGTTAGGGTACCCGAAGGTCATATAAGAAGTGCAGCTCCTGGAAATAGTTTAACTGTTGTTCTGACTATTTATCCATCAGTTCTGAATTATTTAGTAAACGAGGGAGGTCTTCTCGATTGACTTTTATCTTCGTAATGAATTCACAATTTCATTATTATTATTATTATATTAATATTCAGGACGTACCCTCAACTCCTTTAACACTTCGCTTAGGGGACATCCATTAATTACGTGAGGTGAAATAGGGGGGGGGGTGTCCGGCTAAATTTCACCAGGGGGGAGGGGGGGGGGGTCTACGGAAATCTCACTTGAGATTTTACGAAAAATTTGGGGACAGTAGAGTCAAAAAAAAAGGTCTACAATTTGCGCCAAAGTCGATTTTAGGAGGGTATTTCGTCAAAAAAGTAAGGGTGCGACCTAAAAAAAAAAATCTACAAAAGTTTTCAGGGCGATTTCTAGGGGGGGTTCTCACGGAACAGATCTCACCAGAGGGGGGGGGGGAGGGGTTCCGGCCAGATCTCACGAAATCTCACCAGGGGGGAGGGGGGGGTCCAGAAATCCGGAAAAACACCTCACGTAATTTGTGGATGCCCCCTTAACAACTGTTATCATCAGGAAGTCAGCAAGGCTTTATATTGTAACCCTCTAAAAACTACTGTATTGATAAAAAAATTATAAATATTTCTCAACGAACATGAAATGTAACTGAAAATATCACAGTAATAGTTCCTGTAGAAAATAAATAACTCTGCAACATTCTCAATAATTTTGGTACATAGTTACTTTGTTTTAATGATTTTATTACCAACCCATATCAGATGATAATTACAGATAAAGAAACGATGATGAATAAGAGTATTTTCTTAGCATCATCAGATTATTAACTAACATCGAGAAGATGAAGTTAAAAGCAGCCCATGGTGTCGTGGTTGCATCAGCTAACGTTCAGAACGCATTATGGCAGGGGTGGCCAATCCGCTGCCCGCCTTGAACATTTTTCCGGCCCGCGAGATTCATCACACTTTCACAAAATATGTTATTTTATAATAGCCAAAGTAGTGAAAACCAATGCATTAAAAATAAATTATTTGTGCATTCATATATTTGCTTTTAGTATTCTATACTTCTTTATAATGTGCGTTTAGTATCATTATTATTATATTATCTATATTTCCATGTAAGAATAATAGTAAGTACAATAATAATAACTCATTAAGTTTAAATTTTTTACTCCAAAAAAATCTATAATGGGTCTAAATCTAATATGGGGATATATAATTTTATATGCGGCACGAGGAGTTATGATGCATTTCCAAAGTGGCCCGCAAGATCATTTGGGTTGGCCACCCCTGCATTATGGCTTTTTATATATATATATATATATATATATAACCACAACGCGTGGTGATCAAATATCATGAGAGGCAAGACGCGACTTTTGTATTGTGATTCTTTCTGGATTTTTTTTTTTTAAATTTACAAGTACCATAACACGAATAATGTTGTTGCCGTTTTAAAGAAACTGAAATGCGTTATGGACGTTTTTTTTTCGTCTTCGAGTCTAACATATACAAATGCAAGTTAACTGACATAAGTGAAGTTAGCTCAAACGAAATTAATTGTAAGAAGTGCTGGCAGGGAAACCATGGCCGCCTAAGTAATAGTTTCAATTTGCCGCGCAATACGCTACTGTCGTTAATCTTACCGCGTGTAACGCACCTAGGATATTGCGCGCAGTCCTTGTAATTCATATGAACAAAGCTTTTATTCCGTCGATGTCAAGGTCATTAGAGGCGCGGATGATTTGGCGACTAGGAATATAAAGGAATTCCTTTGTGGCCTTTTGAATGAATCATCCTGGAATTCGCTTGGAGTGATTTCGGAGAAACTTGGAAACCCGAAATCTAAATGGCTAATATGAAGTTGCGTGGTGAGTAGTAGCATGTTTGCGAAACAAAACGAGCTCTCACTAATGTTTCGAAGTCTAGAAGCGCGGAAGCTGTTAAATGCAGACAGCTGATGCAATGATTATTCAAGTGAGTGAAGCAAAAAGCTCTTAGTACTCAATACCATTAACTCACACATTGGAAGGGAACGAAAAACCAGCCCAGTTAAATTTCACCAGGGAGTTCCTAATGATCGGGATTGGACCCGGCACACGGTTTCTCTCCTTTCTGTTTCACTAGGTCACATATATTTATTTACCATCTGTCTGTCATCTGCGGATGTACTGTCCAAGTGACCACATTATTTTCTTAATTTTAAATCAACGGTCCATAACGCCGAGAGAAATCTGTCCAGTAAGTAAAGTGAGTTGAGGCGGGTTTACACGGTTCTTTAAATGGCCGAACAGGTATTTGAACCCGCATCCTCCCGAATGCAAGACTCGAACGTTAAGGCTCGTTCCCGCGGCGCGTGGTAGGCAGTACGCGCCTTTCATCTTCTACCGCCTAGCGGTGGGTCGAGGCGCGCCGTCCCTGCTAACATATGCGGCAAAGATGACAGGCGTTCGTTCCCTAGCTCAGTCTTTTTGATTAACGAACTCGAGGTTTGTTGTCATGAGCTTGGGTGCGAAACAGTGCTGCTAGCTACTCGGCCAGCAGCGTACGCTAAGAGGTGACGAGTGCAGGATACATGATCGAAAGTTCTGTCGCCCACCACCTTCAGCACACATCTGCCAGCCGGCCGCTGCTTGAAGTGCTGCGGGCCGGAGCGTGTGCATATCAGTACGAGGCAACGCACGAACGGGACCGGGGCGAGGAGCATTGTACTTCACAACGGACAGGAACGATTTTTTTCTCTCTTTGTATCGATTTCTAAAAACCAAATACTGAAACCGAACTAGCTGGAGGGAAGCTCTTTTGTGCTAACGAGAGGGAAGTTCTTTCGTATACAAACAAAATTAAACGTTAAATATACATACGTTGCTAGAAAAACAAAGATATAAAAATTAATTACTGTTATTAGTTTTCGCCTTTTCAGCGTGAACTAATAACAAACATTGTGGCCACACCAATTAGTTTAATTTACTGCAATATTTTTCTTAAATTAATTATAAGTGTTTATAAACAATTTATGTATGTAAATTAATGTGTGTATCGTTCGATTTTCACAAGCCGTAGTATGTCGTAATCTCTAGTTAAGCGTTATCTAGTATCAAGAATCTTTGGCGGTGGCATTGGTAGACACCTGAGAGAAGAAGGTCATTCACCAATTGTGGAAGATCTATATATGATATGAAGAGTTTGAAAGTTTAATTTTTGTAGTTATTCGAAGAAGAACTGTAAAGAGTACTTTAATGTTAATTTTGCTAACAAATTAAGTGCAATATAAATCGAGTGGTTGTTTTGGAACAGTGATATTCATTTCGTGATTACTCCCCATCATTTTAACGGAGCTAAATTAATTAACAGCATTTGCACTTAAAAAAAAAAAAAAATGAGCAGAAGCTTAAACGCGTTCTAGATGAGATGCGCCTTCGCATCCATAACACGCTGCAATTTCCTGTAGAGTGGAAATGTTATTAAACCATCTAATTCTTTGAGTGCTGACCTCGTGACTTTGGTCAGCTAATTAATAAGGAAAGCTCATAACACGAGCCCAGTGCTGCTAGCTACCCGGATTGCAGCGGTTGGCAGGAGGTGGCGTCTCGAGGTCTTCAGTCGGTACTTCCTGGAGTTAGACACAAGGTGGAGCGTGTAGGGGGGGGGGGGGAAGGATGGGACCAGCTAACTCCGTGTCAGCGCCGGACACCATTCGGTGATCAAACTGGGCGGGATGCTACAGAGCCATATTTTGAAAAAATCACTAAATAAAGGCAAATAGGACGACGACGAGATAGTTGAAGGAAGCAAGTTCAAAAGGCCCTGACTACACCGCACTCCAGAGCCGGGGAAGAGGGTATGTTCACTATCACATCTAGTTCACTGGAGTTAAGAATGGTGGATGATTTTAGTTTCGTATATTTACAAATGGATCTTTTCCATGGGAAGTCGTAAGGAAAGCGTAGTTAATAATAATAATAAAATGCAAAATTATAAGGAAAATTTTGGGCCCAAAACTCTTAGGAGACTAATACAGACTCAAAAGTAATCAGGAAATTTTCAATATGCAGACATTCACAGTAATATTAGAAAACGAAGACTAAAATTTTACAGACACATCCAAAGAATGAACCCTAACAAACTAACAAAACAAATAGTTGAATTCTATGAAAACCGAAGTAAAGCAATATCAGATTCAATAAAACGGATTGGAGAAATCAACAAAGACCTCAAATTAGCAGAAATCGCTCCAAAAGATATCGAAAACAGTGATATATTTAAATCCAAAATTCACAAGTAGCAAGTTGACTTGGAGGAAAGACTAAAGGAAATACCTGGAACAACATGGTCAGATGAGAGAAAGAAGCTCACAGCAAACGTATTAAGGAAACATGGAAAATTCAACTGTGGTAAGTTGACCAGGAGGAAAGACTGAAGAAAAGACCCCTAACAACGTGGTCAGATGAGAGGAAAGAAGCTCACAGCAAGCGAATGAAGGGTAATATGAAAACAAAGGAAAGCGAAAAAACACTTCTGAGTACATTGCGCAGTCCTAATGGGCTTATCAGCAAATAATAATCTTTTTCCAATAAAACGAAAACCAGATATATTGGTCTTATAAAAAACTCTGAAACTATGGAGCAGATTTCGATAGGGTTTTCACCGATTAAAACTTAGAATCTCAATTCAGTTGTTTGGCATGTCTTATGTTTCAACGTTAAATAACGCAGGAGCATTAAATGAAATCCTGAACGTATGATGACAAATCCCAAAGATAGAAGGATTAGACGTTGCATACTTCGCACCATGGAGGAAGGATTCCTCCATGCTTCGCACTAAACAGACAATTACACAATGTCTCTAAACATAGCATCTATTTAATGAAAGCAATAAGATAACTTTACAATAATAACTATTTTCCCCACTAAACAAAACTTGAAGTATTCTTTAATTCGGGATATTCAAATTTGAACGCCATAGATAGCCGTAAAAACAACGGAGATTTTCTTTAAACACGATCTCTGGATAATGTCTTTGGCCATCGCATTAGTCTTCTGTTTACGGTAATATTATTCCGGATTCACTTTTGATATTTGTATAAAAGGCTGAATCTGCGGAGTTAAAGTATCTGGCGTTTAGAGCAAAAAGTATATCCATTCACTTCGCAATTGAATCAAATGTGAGTTTCTAACATAACCTAGCGTTTTTCAGTAATGTAGTATTGCAATTTCTTAACCAAATTTACAAAGCTTGATATACATCTTTTCGGACGAATGAAAACAGTGTACGTGCAAATAAATTTCAAACCACCCGTTTCTTGGTAGGGGTAGTGATGATCCGATACAAGTAAAAACGAGTAAGTACTCGATACTTTGTTTCGATACCGAGTACTTTTCGTATTCATATTAATTCATTCGATACTTACTCGGTATCGCAAGAAAAGTACTTGTATCGATTCGAAAGTATCCAAACGCACCCAGTGTTAAATTCTAAACGCATCATCCCTGCTGCGTCACTCAGACGCGCCTACGAAATTAATTTCCCGCTGACGTCAAGTTGGTAGCATTGAAAATCAAACAAATCAGTCCTAGAACAGGCAATCTAATCTCAAACAGTTTGTTTTAGGTCCCTATTTCATTGTAATAAGGTTCTACTTAGCACGCATTACGCTATACCTGGCCAATGGTCGCTCCCGCGCAGCCCCACACAAAAACTAAAAGATATGATTCATAAGCAACTAAGTACCCCATGTGAATCGGAAGAAGAAGCTGCTTCAACTAGCGTTTCACAGGAATATCCCTTCTGGAAACATCACAAAGAAAAACAAAACGCACTGTAGTGACAAAGACTCTCTCTACTTGTCAAACACTGTAGCGTCTCTAAAAAGCAATCCATTTACACAATGGGAATAAATGAAATTTATATTTCCTTATCTGTATAAATACGCACAACAGTATCTTATTGTTGAGGCAACGTCAGTATTGAGTGAATGTTTGTTTTCTAATGCCGGTGAAACAATGACAAACAAAAGAAACAAGTTGTCATTAAAATATTTGAAACAATTGTTTTTTGGGAAACCTTCCAAAAGCGGAATTTTCTTGTTCTTCTTCTTCTTGTTCTTCTTCCGAATACCCCATTTGGAGGGTATGATTAATCATCTTTCGCTATTTTTCTTTGTATTTAATTTTCTTTTCTTCCAAACTTCCAAACCCACAAAATTAAGCACAAAGCGGACTTCTATTGTTTAAAAGTGTTAAAACTATAATAAATAAATATTTAAGGAAAAGACAAAAACCTTCAAAGTTTGCTTACAATGTGAGCTTTATTATAATTTTAATAAATAAATAAAAATGTTTACTGAGTGTTATTTGATTCTATTACACTAGACAAATAAAATAAATAATTTAGCAACATGTCAGGTATATTTTTATAAAAAGTATCGATATGAGTAAGTATCGATACTTATGCAGTACTCATATGAGTAAGTATCGTAAGACAATTTGAGTACTACTCATTTAAGTAGGTATCGATACTTTGATGGTATCGGAACATCACTAGGTAGGGGGCGGGTGAATCTAGGTTTGCTACAATTCCGAAAAAAAGTTGGCGCGAATTTTATGAAACTTTGTACAAATGTTTCTCATTGCGGAAATAAAAACAGGGTACGGGGTAGATCTACGCCAACTACGCCGGGTAACGCCGAGAACTCCGCTAGTAATTAATGATGGTAGGAGTCCTGCACAAGCATTGCCGGTAGCTACGTGGCCTGCAGCGGATGGCAGGAGGTGGCGAGTGGAGTCAGCACGGGGTCTTCCTGTTCGAACACCACCTCCTCGACACGTCTGTGAGCCGGTCGGTGGTTCACAGAGCTGCAGACTGTGACGAGGTCGATTGTGTGTACTGCCCACCACAGTTATCGTTGCAAACAAACCACAAAGTTGTGAGATCCCATTCACCGTCATTGATATGATAAACTAAAACGAGATTGTAAATAAATGTATAAATTAATGTATTAGCATAGCAGGCTTTCACAGCGTACTAGTATGTGTTGATATTAGGGTAAATTTAAGCGTTTTTATTGTAATACTAGTGTAAGTTTTTTTGCGTATCTTCACGAGTGTCCACTCCTTAAAATCAAAGATTATGAGAGGCTGACTTGATTTGACCAAATACAAACTTGACGTGTCTTTTACCTTTGGTGTGAATAAAATCTCTTGAGTTTTAAGAACTCAGAAGTATTAACAGACGTAGTTAGTTATTAAACACGACCATGGAAGATCGCGCTATCATATAATTGTTTCAAATGTAGACTCGAACTTGCTGAAATATAAGCTTCACTTGTATTTGACCCTTAAAGTTCACTCGGCAAAATTTGAAGAATTCCTTTTTGCTTCTAAAGCATCACTTTTTTTTTTTTTTAATTGATGCAGGGCATTCATCATGTATGTAATCTTTGGTCATAGTGACGACCAGAGAACTTAATACATAAAGAATCCAGATTATTAAACAGTTGAGCAACTCCGCACAAATGAATTGGCAGAATACTCGATTCAGTAACATATTTGCTCTGATGTCCACTTTAAATAACCCTTGTAACGTCTGGCTTTTATGACGTTATTAAAATTAGAATAAAAAAATAAGATGCATTAATTAATAAATTAATTTGCAAAATTAATCCCGGGTAGGCGCCAAGAATGGAAGTGTTCTCTATCCGAGAGAAGCGACATTCCAATTCTGAAATACTTTTAATTAAAGCAATTGTAGTTTTAAAATACCATTAAAAAACACAAATCGTCATCTATTCAAGTGATATACTGATACATTGGAAAGGAAGTTATTGAAAGCAGGGTTTACAACACCTATTATTTTCTTTGAATATAAAATTGATTGGTTTATTGAACAGAACTGAATATTAAAAGTTTCTTTTGAACAATTTAGAGCATGATTCTCATCTCAGAGCGTTGCCTAGGGTTGAATGACGCAAGAGTGTCTATACATCATCGGCGTTCTTTAAAGTGGCAGATGGCATGCGGATAAAACCGAGTTTCACGGACCCTGTTGATCAGCTGGGTGAAGGTCACTTGGCGAGGTAGCTCCCCGCAGCTCTCCGGCAATCTCCCGTGGGGTGCCGCTGCGGATTGTTTGCTGGCCAGAAACAGAATGATTCGCTGGTTCCCAACAGAGGTGTTCCGCAACCTGACTTTTTCTCCGAAGCATCGTTTCTTTAGTTTCAACTTTCTACTGTACCAGGAAATCCTCATTTCGGCACAGTCCCTATACTGTCCTTTGAATTTAATTGAATGCATAAAGTTTTTAAATTTACGGCCTGCCATAAATCTTTCGGTCTTTCAGCGCAGGTATGAGTCACCTGGCTCTCGCAGATGCCAAAGAAACGTGGAATTCACACGCATAAATTTCCCGTCACCAAGGGACGTTACACCCTGTAACTCACGTACAGTATACAGAGACAAACGTCATTAACTAAGTGTACAGGAAAATTCGTAAGAAGCAAATAAATCTTAATGCATTAACTTTGGTCAAGCAACAACATTAGCGAAGTTTTAATTAAATTGAAATTTAGTCTAGCCGGATTGACAATTGGCATTCGTGGTTACAGCAGCGACTAAGGTGATTTAACTTTTTTAAATTTTTATGTTGTTGTTTTTTTAACTGTAATGTTTATCGATATTTTTTAACTATGAAATGCTACGAAAAGCTAATGAACTTATAAAGGCAATTAATTTGGTAGCGGTTGCGTGGCCATTAAATTATGGACATAACGTCAAATTTCTTCTTATGATGTCTCTGGTGGCTGTTGATTTGCGAGCGAAGGCTGACACGTGACACCGTTCTCCAGCCAATAGCTATCGCGGTGTGTGAGTGAGCTTAGGGAATTATCTAGTAGCTAGTTATTTATAGTTGGCAGTGCTGTACTCACTAGCCGAGGAGAGAAGGTGAAGAACATGGCGGGGTAAGAGAGTGCGCGCGAGTAGTTGTACAGGCAGGGCTATAACAAATTTTTTATCTGTTGATATAATTGCAAAGGTGTTATATAAATGGTGCAAATAAAAAGTACTGGTTGGTATTGATACCTGCCATGCAAGATAGAAAGTGTAATTCAGAACAGTTTTTCATTAAAGCATAATACGCGTGGAGGTAGTGCAAACGTGTGTTACAACCTTTTGGGCCATGTGTTGACGTCAGCGGACTATCTGCCTTCAAATAGTTAATTTTACTTAGTCAGAAGGACCTCGTACACTTCACTTCATTAATGTGAACACATTTTCAAGCTAGGATAGATAGCTTATGGCAGGTGACGTTAAATCAGCTGTAAAAAGTTGTTTGCTAGCAGCCTAAGAAGACTACTAACAGTTTTGGTCAGGTTATCTCTACTGATTTGTCAAGTCAACCAACATAGCATGGAACTAAAATGGCAAGAATTTTTTTTACTTCTTTATTTATTTTTTCCCGTTCGAACTTTGAACGTAGTTGATTATATTATTGTTAAGAGAGAATTTTTCCCCGCTTTAGAGGTTTTGTTAATAAATAAATTGAGCCAAAGCAATTGAATATGTGTTCGTTTATTTACTTTCCGACCCATGGAGGAAGGAATAATATGGAGACGACGCAAGAGACCTTTACCACGCATGGGAGTGAAGCAGGCCGGCGGAGGAGTAGGGGGGCATGGCCGGAGTGGTGGGGGCTTGACCGCTTCCCAACAAACACGGGGAATATGTACAAACACCTCAAGGGGACTCTAGGATAAACGTGACGCCGCAATCTGGTGATGGATTATTATGTAACTCGATGAGACAAATAAAAAATGAAGAATAAAATTTTTTGATATCCTGCTTAGTTTTCGAGATATTCTGTCTCAAATGTAAAATGGTTTTGGTTGAAATTCAGAAGAAAAAATTATTCAAAGTCAAATTTTATGATGAATTTTTATTTAAAAAGACGAGACAAATAAAAAATAAAGAGTAAAATTTTTCGATATTTCACCTAGTTCTCGAGATATACTGTCTCAAAAGTGAGGTGTCTTGAGTTGAAATGCAGAAGAAAAATTTCGCAAAAGTCAAATTTAATGATGGATTCTTATGTAACATGACGAAAAAACTCGATAATAAGGAATAAATGTTTTCGATATCTTGCTTAGTTTGGGGGATATACAACATCCAAATTGAGGGGTTTAGGTTTGGATGCAGGCTGGACCAAAAATTAATTCTGTCAAAGCCACAATGATTACATGGTTGACATGCAGAATGGATATTTCAGTTTTATTACTACCACTTGTGGTTAGTCTGAAATGTGTCCTAGACCAGAAAAAAAGTAAGAGGACCCACTCTAGGGATGAGCAACCCAGACATTTTGTAGGCTGGTACCAGAAATAAAATGTTTATTCAGTCACCTTAATGAACATTCTCTTGATCAAGATGTGTTGTCTAATTTCACAGCCCTACTTATTAGGACAATTGTAAAAAAATTATCTCTCAGTTAGATTTAGATAGGGGGGGGGGGAGAATGTTGTACAAAAAAAAGAGACTAAATTAGAAACACATTCCCCAAATTGATTTTGTTCAAAGGCCAATAACTTCTTTATTTATGAAGCCCATTTTTATTTCTGCATGAACCTGTTTCGACATAAATAGATGAGAAAGATTTCAAAATCGGTAAAAATAGGTATAGACGTATTTACAAACAGAAACAAGTCTTATATGAAGCTTTAAAAATAACCTAAGTCAATGGCCTGAAATAGCTATTTAAAAAATTAATAAAACTCACAGCTTATCACATAACAGTTAATTTCATCATCCATTGTCAGTATAATCAGCAACGTGACGAAAGAAATCGTAATAGTAAATTCACTGAATCGCGAAGTGAAACACGTCCCTTTAAATCTCATTTTAAACACTCGTTAAAAAATAATGCTAGTCTATTATGTGCAAAATAGCAAGTTTGCTGATTTTCTACACTACACCAAGAAAAATTGGTTTAATCCTAGACTGCGATTCCGCCACAGACTGGCGTTGATGTGACGTCATATTGACGTTGTTTTGAGGTATTCGCTGTCGATGTACCAACATAAAGATAATTTATTATTGTGACCGGCCGCAGAAATCCGATAACACATCAAACACTGAACATCTGGTTGTGTTATCGGACATGTGCGGCCGCTTACCAGCGGCCGCCTGCATCTGATTCACCTTCGGGATATCAGTTTAGGTTGATATTGTACAGTTTTAAATTATTGTGACCGAGCGTAGCGAGGTCACAATAGCACTAAAAGGAATTAACCTAATTATGTTGGTAGTCGACAGCGAATACGTCAAAACAACGTCACGTCAACGCCGGTCAGTCGCGGAATCGCAGTCTAGGATTAAACCGAAAAATTTGAGAACAAAGTCATCCCATTGAGAGCTATGACTAAATATTTATAGACGTGCTGCAAAGTTTGCGGTGTCTACCGCTCACTTCAACAACGATAATTACAATTCAACTTACTTATGAAATGATATTCCAGGTTCTTTCCTGTCTGGCCTATTTGTGCAACCGTACGCAACACAAGCTGGCATTTTTAAAGACTTATACACAATACTAAATGAAATAATCACTGCATCTACCACAATGTGAACACCTTAATTGTTGGGAAGCGCCATATGGTCGCTGCCGGTGCTGCCACCATGCGGGAGAGTTTAGTGCTTGCTTCACCGATTTAACGTCACTTCTCCTCCATATAATTCCTTCCTCCATGTTCCGACCGCGTTTCGCTTCTTAAATGAAGCAGGCGCTATTGAGTCAGAGGCAGGAATGCCAGTTCCTTTCCTCAGAAGCCTACAGTCTAAAGTGAAATCAGAACCACGGAACGTCCCGCCATAGCTCGTATAATCAAATAAAACTCTTGAAAATTCCTGCCCACCACACAATTTGAGTCCCGACCGGAGAGAGAAACGTTTGGAAGTAAGGGAACGTGCACAAACTACGTGGCTCGGTACAGGGAAAAAGGGGGGGGGGAAGGGCTGGAAGGCTACGCTGGGCTACGTGGGGGAGGGGGGTCCGAGCCAGGCCACGTAGCTTTCCTATTCATAACATTTTTCGCAGTTAAAATGAGGAACAGAACTGACAACAGCATGCGAATATTTATTTCCCTCAGTTAATTATCTCCGTATGTTATTTACAATCGTCTGACAAGAGAAAACAGTACAAAATGTCTTCTGGAATCAAAAGCTACGTGCTACGTGGCGGGCTACGTGGGGGGGGGGGGGGGGGGGTTCACAGGAGGCCGGAATGGAGCTACGTGGTTTATGCACGGTCCCTAAGCGCCTTAACCGCTGAGCTACCATACCGCCTTGTTTTGAAGTATACGTGTGGTAAGTACTATCAAACTCGGATAAAAAATGGGGGTTTACAAGAGGAACGTTGATAGAAATTAAGATGAGGGGGGAAAAGGAAAAGAAGGATTAGGTTTTTGTAAATCAAACGTAAACAGTGATTTTTTATTTGTTTTATTGTATAGGTAAACAAAGTTCCATCAAAATCGAATAAAAACTGCGTGTTTGTATGAAAAACATTGAAATTTTTTTATTTATTTTTATGTATTAGATATAAGTATAATATATAATTTCACTTCTTTCGAAGCGTAATACGTCATTTTGGTAACGTTAGCATGTTGGTGACGCGGACTCCTAAGATTTTACCAATTAAAAAAGCGTCCAACACGCATATCATACCCGCAACACGTGATGGCATGTCGGTGACGGGAAATCGCGAACTCATAGTTTTACCCCCGACCAAACATCGGCTAGCCCGCCTATTGAAGTTTTCACTTCAAAAAACCGTGTATCATCCGGATATGGAATATAGCTTGAAAGGCTTCTAACACTGACGAATAGAAATGAAGCTGTAAAACTTCTTATGTGCCGTCTTTGTTCCGCAGCTTTTCGAGACGGCAGTAATCAGCGTGGCGAGAAAGAGATCTGCGAATCCGTCACGGTCGGTCCAGTTCAGTGAAAGAAATGACGCAGCAGTGGCGCGGCGGTGGGGAAGTCCGCAACTAACGGTCGAGCCGGAGGCCTTGCGCCAGAGACGGTAAATGTTTTATGTTGTTGTTTTTTTTAACTGTAATGTTTATCGATATTTTTTAACTGTAATGTTTATCGATATTTTTTTAACTATGAAATGCTACGAAAAGCTAACTTAATGAACTTATAAAGGCAATTAATTTGGTAGCGGTTGCGTGGCCATTAAATTATGGACATAACGTCAAATTTCTTCTTATGATATCTCTGGTGGCTGTTGATTTGCGAGCGAAGGCTGACACGTGACACCGTTCTCCAGCCAATAGCTATCGTGGTGTGTGAGTGAGCTTAGGGAATTATCTAGTAGCTAGTTATTTATAGTTGGCAGTGCTGTACTCACTAGCCGAGGAGAGAAGGTGAAGAACATGGCGGGGTAAGAGAGTGCGCGCGAGTAGTTGTACAGGCAGGGCTATAACAAATTTTTTATCTGTTGATATAATTGCAAAGGTGTTAAATATGTGGTGCAAATAAAAAGTACTGGTTGGTTTAATTTCGTATTGATACCTGCCATGCAAGATAGAAAGTGTAATTCAGAACAGTTTTTCATTAAAGCATAATACGCGTGGAGGTAGTGCAAACGTGTGTTACAACCTTTTGGGCCATGTGTTGACGTCAGCGGACTATCTGCCTTCAAATAGTTAATTTTACTTAGTCAGAAGGACCTCGTACACTTCACTTCATTAATGTGAACACATTTTCAAGCTAGGATAGATAGCTTATGGCAGGTGACGTTAAATCAGCTGTAAAAAGTTGTTTGCTAGCAGCCTAAGAAGACTACTAACAGTTTTGGTCAGGTTATCTCTACTGATTTGTCAAGTCAACCAACATAGAATGGAAATAAAATGGAAAGAACTTTTTTAGCTTCTTTATTTGTTTTTTTCCCGTTCGAACTTTGAACGTAGTCTATTATATTATTATTAAGAGAGAAATTTTCCCCACTACAGAGGTTTTGTTAATAAATAAATTCAGCCAAAGCAATTGAATATGTGTTCGTTTATTTACTTCCCGAACGCGTTTCGCTTCTTAAATGAAGCAGAAGATGAATGGAGTTGTCGAGTCAGAGGCAGGAAGGCCAGTTCCTTTCCTCAGAAGCATTCAGTCTAAAGTGAAATCAGAACCACGGAACGTCCCGCCATAGCTAGTATAATCAAATACAACTCTTGAAAATTCCTGCTCAACACACAATTTGAGCCCCCGACCGGAGAGAGAAACGTTTGGAAGTAAGGGAACGTGCACAAACCACGTGGCTCGTTCCAGGGAGGGGGGGGGGGTAGGCGTTGGCTGGAAGGCTACGTGGGGGGAGGGGGGGTTCCGAGCCAGGCCACGTAGCTTTGCTTTCATAACATTTTTCGCAGTTAAAATGAGGAACAGAACTCACAACAGCATATGAATATTTATTTCCCGCTGTTAATTATCTCCGTATGTAATTTACAATAAACTGACAAGAGAAAACAGTACAAAATGTCTTCTGGAACCAAAAGCTACGTGCTACGTGGCGGGCTACGTGGGGGGATGGGGGGTTCACAGGAGGCCGGAATGGAGCTACGTGGTTTATGCACGGTCCCTAAGCGCCTTAACCGCTGAGCTACCATACCGCCTTGTTTTGAAGTATACGTGTGGTAAGTACTATCAAACTCGGATAAAAAATGGGGGTTTACATGAGGAACGTTGATAGAAATTAAGATGAGGGAGGAAAAGGAAAAGAAGGATTAGGTTTTTGTAAATCAAACGTAAACAGTGATTTTTTATTTGTTTTATAGTATAGGTAAACAAAGTTCCATCAAAATCGAATAAAAACTGCGTGTTTGTATGAAAAACATTGAAATTTTTTTTATTTATTTTTATATATTAGATACAAGTATAATGTATAATTTCACTTCTTTCGAAGCGTAATACGTCATCTTGCTAACGTTAGCATGTTGGTGACGCGGACTCCTAAGATTTTACCCATTAAAAAAGCGTCCAACGCGCATATCATACCCGCAACACGTGATGGCATGTCGGTGACGAGAAGTCGCGAACTCATAGTTTTACCCCCGACCAAACATCGGCTAGCGCGCCTGTTGAAGTTTTCTCTTCAAAAAAACCGTGTAGCATCCGGATATGGAATATAGTTTGAGAGGCTTCTAACACTGACGAATAGAAATGAAGCTGTAAAACTTCTTATGTGCCGTCTTTGTTCCGCAGCTTTTCGAGACGGCAGTAATCAGCGTGGCGAGAAAGAGATCTGCGAATCCGTCACGGTCGGTCCAGTTCAGCGAAAGAAATGACGCAACAGTGGCGCGGCGGTGGGGAAGTCCGCAACTAACGGTCGAGCCTGAGGCCTTGCGCCAGAGACGGTAGCCCTGAACTCGCTCGCTACTTCAAAGCTAGCGGAAACAATTCCTCTCAAGGATCATATCCTAAAAAAGAGTCCTCATTCTCCTTCGATCACCGCACCAACTGAGAGGTCTGCTTTGCGCTGTGTTACTCAACATCCTGTCCTGATATCAGGCTACCGAAGACTTTACACGTATTGAGGTTTATTTATTTATACCTTGTGACGTAGCGGTCTGATAGCTCAGTGACGAACAAACTCCAAGATGGAGTACGTTACTTTATCAGTGAGTTGTGTGTGAATATTACATCCTGCTAGAGGGGAACGACGAAAGTGCTTATTAATTAATCAATTAAAATCGCAATGGAGCGCACGCTCCGGTGGCAATTTCCCTACACACCCATATTCCCCCTTTCCTGCACCCACCTACATTTGCCCTCTAAAAGTTTTCACTTTAAATTCTTTCATCGTTTTTAGTAAATTATTCATCATTTCTCTTGGTATGTTATTCCAATCCCTGACACCATTCCCCAAAAAACGAGAATCTTCCTACATCCTTGTGCCTTAAATCGAGTGCCAGCTTGTGGTCATGGTCATCTTTTCCCTTCCATGTATTGCTTTTAATTATTATACCAATATTTTTCCATGCCTCATTACCCATATACGCCTTGTACAATCCCATGACGCTCATCACCATTCCAATGAATCCCATTCCAGCTCTTTTATCATATCTGTTACTGATTGCATTCTACAGTAATTTCCAGAAACAAGTCTAGCAGCCATTTTTTGCACCCTCTCCAACTCCTGTATTTGATACTCAAAATGTGGGTCCCATACTACACTACCATATCCGAGCAATGATCTGACCAAAGTTTTGTAACCCAATTCCTTTACTTCTCTCATACATCCCTTCATCACTTTCTCCAACAAGTGCAGAATTTTGAAAGCTTTTCCTACCACCTGTCCAATGTGTCCTGCCCAGTTAATCTTGTTATCAAATGTAATGCCAAGATATTTACATTAAAAGTCTTCAAAAAGCAATTCTTTGTCCACTTTATAATCATAATCAACCTTTAGTTTTTTATCTGTGTATCAAATAAGCGAGACTCTTTGCATTTATCTTCATCCCCTGTTTACCAACCCAACTAGTAGATATATTTTCTGTAATTAACGAGATTTCAATGCAGCAGTCATGTGACATTAACAACTTAGAAGTATCGACATAAATGAATTTCCTCCATGTTACAACATTGTTAAGAGAACGTGGCGATCGTCTCTCAAGGAGCAAACGGATCGGCAAGATGGCTGGTCGTACGTAACAATCAGCGGTCGCGAAAGAATCTAAGTTTTAGCATTAAGAATAAAAATAATGATTTAATAAAATAAGTTATTTGCTCAATGATAATGGAAGATTTCGTGACTGAGTTTTCACTAAAAAAAGTACGTCCAAGTTAAAACCGTTTCTATTGGTCATCATCAGCTGTCATATAGTACTCATATTTTCTCTACAAAACTGGGAAATTGTTTTGAAACTACAATTATTTCTTTATAAGTCTACTAGTCTAATACAAAACCAAAATTAAACATTACAGCCCTATTTCTGATGTAAGGTTCAACTGAAGAAATTAAATATTAAATGTATTTAACAAAGTGGTTAAGATACTTTTCTCTCCAAAATTCGCGGCTGATATCCCAGGTTCAAATCCCGGTGGTTGCAGGAATTTTTAAGAGTTGTATTTGACCATATGAGCTGCTCCAGATTGTCCCATGGTTTGGATTCCACGTTATACTGTAGGTCCCAGAGGAAAGGAACTGGCCGTCCTACCTCTGACACAATGGCTTAGTATGCCTCCTTCGGGAGGATCCAACCAACCTTCGGTTGTGGAATAAGTTAAGTCTACACTGTGACAACGTAGGTCAGTTCCTTGTAACGTAACAGTACTCTAACCTTATTTATTTATCGTATGGCAATTCAGACACTTTTAAGAACATTGAATAAAATATACAATATATATGCAACTTTTCAAGATTAAAGACATATATGTAGTCTTAAATAACTGTGTGAAATAAAGGAAATGATTGTGTCATTCCTGAATTTCTTTCGTTATTTTGGTTTTTATACTATGTGAAGCTGTTTTCAACGAGTGTGTCAAACTTTATGTGTGGTAAATGGATTCTGATATCTGGAATTTTAATTAAAGGACGTTAACATGTTACGGTGAGTCAGCTATTATATTTTAGCGTGTTTTCGATATATTTAAATCGTTTAGTATTATAAATTCAGTGTTGGAAGTTTTTAAATGATTAACAATTTGGTTTAAGATAATTTAAATTGATTACGAACTAGTTTTAAATAAATTTCAATTGTTTCCAGTAGTCTGAAAATAGTTTGGCTTTCTGGAAGCTCATAGTGGCGCACTTTGTTTGCGTCGAGGATTTTATATGTGGCTTATAAAATTTTGTGCTTCCAGCCGGCAGAGTAGCAGAGGTGGTGATGCACAGTTCCTAATCACCAGATTGTGCGCCAGAGTCCTGCGTTAAACTTCTCCGCAGTGCGTATGGAGTGACGGCATGCAACACTGTTGATAGTGATTCCTTCGTCGGGTGGGGACGTTAAGCTTGGCGGTCACCTTGCTGTCTATCGGAAGAGTAGCGCTCTCCCATCTTTCATTTCTCACCCACAGTACAAGCAGCACAGTTACACACCTTTACGATAACACTTACAAGTACTGTCACGCTAAGGAAGGTAACCACCCCAGTTTCACTCCGCACGTCGCGGTAGAGGAGTAAACGTCCCCCATGGTGAATGCCTAGTCTCTGGTACGGATACCGCACTCACAGAACAAGAAGAAGACGCACTGGAACGTCCCTGAATGGTGCGTTGCCAGGCCAACACTCCTGTACGAGCAGCTGCATAATAAGAGGCAAAGAAAATACTCAACTTTCAAGAGAACAGGAAGACTCAAGTTCCATGGGTGAAAGAGGTCTATCAGGATCTGAAAAGATGCGGTATCAGCGTGGAAGACATACAAAACAAGGAATTATCCAGAGGAAAAATTGTGGAGGTAAAGGATCTGACTGAAGAAAAACCAATCAGGAAAAAGAGGGAATTTTCAGAGGAAGAAAAAGCAAAAGTGAGCAAGAGAATGAAAGAGTACTGGCGACGGAAGAAGGAAACTCAGAAGAGGAAATGAAGTTGCGTAGTCGTAGTCCTTGATGGCTGAAACGAAAAGGGGGAAAAAAAAGGCGTTCACATGTCACCGAAACAAACGTAGCTTAGGGAGCGTCCATAAACTACGTAGTGCCATTTTGGTCTCCTGTGAATACCCCTCCCCCCCTCCAGGAACCCCGACGAGGCTTTTACCTTTACTCTCCCCCTCTGCCCCCCTATGTTGCACATAGGTTTTCTTTCCAGACGACATTTTGTACTGTTTTCTCTTGTCAGACTATCGTAAATTACATATGGAGATAATTAAATGACGGAAATAAATATTCACATGCTGTTTTGTATTCTGTACCTTACTTTAATGGGGACGAATCTTTATATATAAAGATGAATGTTTGTTTGTTTGTTCTTCATACAAATCCACAGTTTTCATCCGACCTCGATGAAACTTTGCACACTTATCCTTTGAAACAAGGAGAAAAATACTGTCTACATTTGGTTGAAAAATTATCTGTATAAATAACACATGTTTTCTCATAACTTCGAAATACGGCGATAGACAGAAACGTTGGATGTGGACGTCTCCGTACCGTGTTTCCGTGTAGTGGACTGGCAGCTCAGTGGTTAAAGCGCTTGCTTACGAACGTCGTGGTCTCCGGTTCATATCTCCATGGAGGCTAAGATTTTTAAAAATTGTTTTTCATCGTAAGAGTCAGACCTGGGCCGTAGGTTATTCGGATTGAATGTTAAACTGTAGATATTAGAAAGTTAGGGGTGCAATGCGAGACAAATCGTAGGTAGTCTTGCAATGTTGTAGGTGTACACTTTTTTACGTTATAATGATCCCTCAGGTGTTGTTCGCAGTCAGTGTGTGAGTGTGAACCACAGTAATATTATTATAAATACGGAAGTAAGGCTCTGTCTTTTTGTTACGTTTTGACGAATAAATGGCTATATCGTTGTGATGGAATTTTATAAGGAAATCTGTATGAAGGGCGCAGGATATTTTTTCCAGTATGATTAACAGTTGTAGTCACGAAATTTTGAAATCTTATCGAATAGTGACAGAAATATGTTGGAAATTGATGCTCTTCAAGAGACAGGTTCGACGGTACAATGATATAGTGATAGCTTTCCTGTCATATTATTCCGACTCGATATTGTTTGGGACCAATCCTTCGTTACCAACACCTTTCTATATTTAATTCTGGCAACAAAATTCTTAATCCACGCGTACTAAGTCGCGGGCACGAGCTAGTACCAAATATGACTGGTGGGATGTGAGTCCTACGCTGTTCCCTGCCGTGGCCGTATGGGTAGCTGCTGTAGTGTTATGTTTTTGCTGCCGTGGGTTGAGCAGTGTGACAGCAGTGATTTGTACATTCTACTGCCGTGACCCCGGCGCCCCATTAGAGGTCTGCGTGGGAAACTGAACACTCGGGATATGACGCAAACCACGGCTCTGGTCTAGTTACTGCCGCTTACACCTACGGCAGGAAACAGGGAAAAATAACGCGCGAGTAATTTCCGCAGCTCCTAATGAACACAACACGCCACGATCAAGACCCGTGGCGGCCACAATAAATAAGCTGCAGACTCTGTTTCGTCAACAATGGAGACATGTCCACGCTTCTGGTTTTAGATAATCACTCCTCGTTGATAATTTTCTCGTTTATTACTCTTTTCAATCCTGCTGCGTTGGCCTTGGTAGGCATCTCGTTTTATAAATGTGAAGTAATTAGTCCACGATGATTCACTTTCAACTCTGTTTATTTAGTATTAAGACATCAGACACCAAAGATACTAGGTGCAAATGTTCCAGTGATTATAACGCTCAAACAACTACTACTAACAATACTCTGAATACTGAAAACTCGTTTCTGTAGATCGCTTATATAAGCTTCGCAGAAAATTCCAGAATAATTCAAAGATTTCCGACAGACGTTTCTGGAATTCTAACAATACTTAAACAATTAAAATTACATTAAAACAATCAGAATTAATACAAAATCATTATAAAATGCACAGAAGTGAAAATTATAGATATTTACGCACAAAACTACCCACATAAATCAGTCTAAATTGTCGGAAATTGTCCTCTAAACATCTTAGCCCATCTCAATACTTGGAATTATAAACTTTTAACTAATTTTTCATATATAGCACTGTCTTTGAACATATCAGATAGTATTTACATAGTTTCTTTCCATAAAACAAAGTCCATTTACACAGATTGACAATTAATTGCAAGAAAAACATGCAAAACCATATTTACTCAACCCCAAGCTTGCTACAAATAATTCTTAAAATACAATATCATTTAAGGTCTTGGCTTGAGGCCCGTTGTAACCCATAACTGAAGATTTTCTAAGCAATGTGATTTGAATGCAATCCTATTTACTGAGGTACGACAAACAAAAACTATTGGGCATTTAAAGAGTTTGGCGTTTGATTTAGTCCCGGTCTTAGTCTGTCCCAAAAGTATCCAACCAGTGGCGGATCCAGGGGGGGGGGGGGCTAGGGGGCAGAAGCCCCCTCCCCCCCGAAAAGCACCAAGGTCACCCCTGACAACAAGGATTTTTGGGGACCTTTTATTTTTGCTCTACTGTTTTTATAAGGGCGGCAATCTGAAATATGAGATTTCTGACGGCGAACCCCTCCTCCCCCAAACCAAATCCTAGCCCCCCCCGCCACAACAAAATCCTGGATCCGCCATTGTATCCAACCTTCCTTCATCTTCGCTCCATATGCCGGGTATGAGTGTCAACACGAACTCCCCAGACGTCTTTGTGCAGCGTGCGTTTGTTTACAAAGTGTTTTGTACGTTAGTCGCATTTTGCTTACGTAAAAAATGAAGGAAAGATCGGAGCAGCGAATTTGCATTAAATTTTGCTTTAGTGTATTGATCTCAAGCATTTCTAGTGTGTTATCCTCAGGATTATAACGAAAAGAGTTTTGCGGAGACCATCGAAATTATGAAGACGGTATTTGGGGACGAGTGTATGAGGAAAACAAAAATAAAAAAGGTGTATAAGCTTTTCAAAGATGGCCGCACATCTTTTGATAGTAACCCACGCTCTGGGCGCCTTCGACGACAAAAACACCGGATAATATCGAACGTGTGTGACTTTCGATCAATGAAGGTCGTCGATTGACTGTGCGAGAACTAGAATGCGATCCTGGAATACCGAAAACTAGTGTTTGAAAGATTTTAACTGAAAATTTGTAAATGGTTCGTGTGTGTGCGAAATTAATTCCGAAATTGGTAACGTTAGAGCAGAAAATCCTCTGACTTGAAAACGCTCAGGGCAATTTGGAAATGATTAATAATGATGAATACCTACTTAAAAACATTACAACTGGTAATGAATCGTGAATTTATGGTTGTAATCCAGAAACAAAACGATTCTTTACAGCGGATACTGTCGATGGAGCGACGACCGAAAAAACGCGCCAAAGTCGGAGCAATGTCAAGTCGTTGCTGATTGTTTTTTTTTTTTTTTTAATTATTATTATCAGGGTATGCACCACGAATATGCTCCTAAAGGTCATAAGACCAACAAAGAATATTATGAAAAAATTGCATGACACAATTAGAAGCGGTGACTGGCTTCTTCATCACGACCCTTTATTCACTTGTCAACGTAATATGAACACTGAGCGGGGTGGTGTAACGGTTAGCGTTCTGGCCTCGCATTCGGGAGGACGGCGGTTCGAATCCCCGTCCAGGCATCCAGATTTGGGTTTTCCATGGTTTCCCAAATCACTCCAGGCAAATGCCGGGATGCTTCCTTAAAAAGGCCATGGTCGAATTCCTTCCCATTCCTTGCCCCCCATCCTTTCCCGTCTCTAAAGACCTCGCTGTTGAGAGACGTTAAGCAGTTTTAAATAAAAATTAAATTTTTTTTTAGGATTTACGCTACTTCGACATTGAAGTCATTATGGAGCGTCCATAAACTACGTGGCTCGGTCTAGAGAGTGGATAGTTGGCTGGAAGGCAACGCCGGGCTACGTGGGGAAGGGGGGGGGGGAGTTTCTGAGCCAAGGCACGTAGCTTCCCGTTCATATTATTTGTCACAATTAAAATGAGGTACAGTACACACGACAGGATGTGAATATAAATTTCAGTTATTTAATTATCTCTGTATGTAATTTACGATAGTCTGACAAGAGAAAACAGTACAAAATGTCGTCTGGAATCGATAGGAAAACAAGCTACGTGCTTCGCGGGGGTGAGGGGGGGGGGGTGTTAGAGGCAAACGCCACGTCGGGATACGTTGGGGGAGGGGGGAGGGATTCATAGGACGCGAAAATGCGGCTACGTGGTTATGGACATCCCTTAGAGGCGAGAAAGGATTGGGAACAAGGAGCGGGAACGAATTCAGCCATCGCGTTTTGAAAGAACCATCCTGGCATTAGCCAGAAGGGATTTGGGGTAAACAGTGGAAAACCCAAATCTGGACAGCTGGACGGGGATTCGAACCCGGGTCCTACCTAATGCGAGGCCACAGCGTCACCACTCACCCACCACGCTCGGTTGCAGCCAGCCAGTTTGATTTGGCTGATTTCACAGCAGTTTTACTGAAAGTTTTCTCTGTATTTTACGAAGCACGGGTTCCAAAGATATTGTATTCCGAGATTCCGAAGCAAACTTTCTTGTAATGTTACAATCTCTGCCACTAAGCTGCTGTTCTTCCAGCTATGTGTACCGAAACCAGTACACACGGAATGTCGTCTGGTCGAACGAAGACTTGGCTGCTTTCTGACCTTCCACGGGAGTCGTCTTCTCCGAACGCGTGTTCACATTCTAATTACGTTCTCTCTAACAAGGAACAGATTTATTGTCTCGGGCCGAGAGACATTCCGGCTTCACCCAAAAAAGTTGGTCGCTGCTGCCGCTATCGACTTTATTGCCGAGCCTCGTCCGACACGCACTCCAATTCCTCCGTGGAAAGTCTCTACCCCTTCCAGGTACGTCGAACCAACCCAAGCGGAACATGATGAAACGATCTCTACGTATAACTACAGGCAAACATTGTGACAACAGCACAACCTACCATTCATTTTTCTTAATTGACTGTGTATATATGGAGTACTGTAATGATGGATGAATTTTATTAATAATATTTAATTAAATTCCAATGGAGCGCACGCTCCGGTGGCAATTTCCCTACACACCCATCTTCCCCCATCCCTGCACCCACCTACATTTGCCGTCGGCAAATTTTAAATTAAAATTCTTACAACGTTTTTGCTAAATTATTCATCATTTCTCATGGTAACTTATTCCAATCCCTGACACCCATCCCGCAAAAAAAGAGAATATTCCCACACCCTTGTTCCTGAAATCGAGTGCCAGCTTGTTCTCATGGTCATCTTTTCCCTTCCATGCATTACTTTTAATTCTTACACCAATATCTTTCCATGCCTCATCACCAATATATGCCCTGTACACTCCCATGACCCTCCTCATCCTCCTTCTGTCTTGCAATGAATCGCATTCCAGCTCTTTTATCATATCTGTAACTGATTGCGTTCTGCGGTAATTTCCAGAAACAAATCTAGCAGCCCTCCTTTGCACCCTCTCCAACTCCTGTATTTGATACGTAAACTGTGGATCCCATACTACACTACCATATTCGAGCAATGGTCTGACCAAATTTTTGTAACCCAATTCCTTCACTTCTCATACATCCCCTCATCACTCTCTCCAACAAGTGCAGAATTTTGAAACCTTTTTCTACTATATGACCAATGTGTCCTGCCCAGTTAAGCTTGTTATCAAAAGTAATGCCAAGATATTTACATTTCAAGTCTTCAACAAGCAATTATTTCCCCACCTTATAGTCGTAATCAACCTTTCAGTTTTTTATTCGTGTATCTAATAAGCTGACTCTTCTTTTAATACTGCATCGGAATGTTTCACAGTTATGTAGAATGTATAATCTTTGGAGTAGTGTAGATACTTAGCTTCACGTTAGTAACATCTGGTTCTTTAGACTTGCGTGCTGATTGCGTAGTATGGTGGATATCTTTATGTTATGGTTGGTCCCTTGAGAACTGTGTTTGTGGTGACTTTAAAGGTCATGAGCAAGCCGGATTTTGTATATATTAATGAGTATTCGTAATTTTTATTTATTTATTTTTATTTTGCACACATTTTGTACAGTCCAGTATCTGAAAACTAAAATAGGCCTTAATTTAACAAACAATTTTACATCTGATACATCAACACATATTTCACCAGGAGCAATTATAATTTTTGTTATGTTATCTTTTACAATATCTGTACTTTGCTTGTTGGCACGATTCATACGATTATTTTGCTGTTAAATATATATTATAGGTTTTTGAACTTGCCGAATTTCATCACAATCCATTGATATCTACTGAAGACTTTATAATTGATTGTTACAGTTTTTTTAATTTTATAGTGTTTGCAGTTTCCTGTCCATTTTGTAGTTGGAATTTTTGGGGGTAGTTAACGTCGCGATACATAATGTCACAACGTGACATAGTGCTTATGAAAGTTGCTTAAATAACTGATAACTAAATTCCTCGTGCCTTTTGCTGTGACAGCAAGGTTTTGTTTTCATTCTGGTCCAGACCGAATTTCAACCTAACCACAATCTCGTTAATACTGTCGCTACAAAATCAAAACCTCAATTACACGCGCATTGATACAATCATTGTATCTTAAGTTAGTGATGTCGTGTATCGCGACGTAAACTTGAACCGAATTTTTAATATTTCGCCACATCACTTTACCATTCAACTACCACTACTACTATTACTAAACTAAAAGTATCTAATATTACCACTCTGCCACCTAAGCGACATATCCCAGCATTGGTATCGGAGCGGTAATCCGAATTCCAGATCCCCAGGAATAGCACACGTTCTCAGTCTCTCTGGCAGCCAAAGTGACCAAGAAGGCCGCCCATCAAGAGATTGGCCGCCTCCAACACTGGCTGTGAGAACTATTTTTTTTAACTTTTTTTTATTCGTCAGTAGTCGTTTAATTGAGTGAAGTTTGGGTCAACGCTAACACACGTTCGGGAGGACGTGGGTTCGAATCTCCGTCCGGCCATCTAGATTTCGGGTCTCCATGGCTTCCGTAAATTATTCCAGCAAATTCCTTCCAGTTCCTGGACCCCAGTCGTTTCCCGCCTCTAATGACACCGACCAGGCGTAAGGCCGTAAGTAAATAAAAGTCCTATGAAATAAAGTCAATACAACGGATTATTATTTTTGTTTATAATTAGTAACTATATTTCATTCATCTAAGATTGCATCATTTTTAATTGTACTATTCAAAGAAATGACATTAGCTTAAATGTGTTTGTCACGGGCTGGCCCATTAACACATTGCTGCGTCTATGGAGCTTTGAGTTTGAAGTACGTCACATAGTATTCGTTCCTCGAGAGTCTGTACATTAATCACTACCACACTTAATTAACCATTCCAAAAAATAGAAGCTTTTAATATATTTGAAAAAGATTGTATTCATGTGATAAATAGAATCGCCCATTTTACCCCGGGCCCGAAATTCCTAGCGCCGGCCCTGGTTGTAGCCTATATTATTTTAAACCCAATCGCAATTAGTCGCTGAATGGCAAATAAGTACGTCAGTGTTGCTCTGGATTCTTCGGCTTATGTTGTAGCTCAACCCAGTCGGGTAAAGGTGACCAGAGGTATTGTAACTATGTGCACAAAGCAAAACATTACTAGAGTTGAAGGTCTGTTTAAGGACTCGATAGAATTCAGACCACGGACTTCTCGATACCCACTTAGGCGTCCCAAAAAACTGAGCCACCTGACCGCTCGAAGAATGTAAGATAATGTTTAAGTTCGTTCCGGTCTCTTTCTCGTACAGAATGTTAGGAATTATGTTTTTGTGTAACGTAAATTATGGCTGTCCCTAACCACGAAGTAAGTTTCTTCGTTGTGTAACGTCTGTGATCACAAGATGGCGTTACATCCGTTACGCATTTCTAATATGAACTACCAAGAGCTGAAGATTCGCACAACCTCTATCGCATTCTTGGAATGCTCAGATGGAGAGAAGATGTGGTCGCGAAAGGAGGCACACTAAGAGAGGTAACCCCGGATTAGGTATACAACAACCAAAATTTTTGCTAATACGTATTTTAAATTCCAAAGTAACTCTATCTGTTTGTTAAGTTTTCGAGACTAAACTAATTTTAATGAAATTTGACAAGAAAATCTTTAGGAAGGACATAGGATACTTTTTTCGGGATAAGTAATTATTTTCAAATTTTGAAAACTAAGCGAAAGGTGAGAGACAGATGGATAGCGTGTGTAGTCTCTGTAGTGTTATATCCGTCACTCAGGCTTCGTTTCTCTCGCAGTCAGTTTGTGTATAATCTGTTCATGTACAGACACAGCTTATTATATAGTATAGATGTGGATTTGCGCTGCACCAGACTGTTATTTGGGTTTATATGTAGCTCACCTGTTACCAACCCGCAAAAGCTGTATATCTTAGCAAAGGACAGCAAAAAGTTGTGTACAAAACGGTATTGACATAAGATGTCCCCAGAAAGTGACATAATATTAAACCACAAAAATTATATTTATATACTAGCCTCGTACCCGCAACTTCGTACGCGTGGATTAAGAATTTTTTTGCCAGAATTAAATATAAAAAGTTGTTGGTAACGAAGGATTAGTCCCAAACAATATCGAGTCGGCATAATATGACAGGAAAGCTATCACTATATCATTCTACCGTCGAACCTGCCTCTTGAAGAGAATCAATTTCCAACATAGTTCTGTCACTATTCGATAAGATTTCAAAATTTCGTGACTACAACTGTTAACCATACTGGAAAAAATATCCTGTGCCCTTCATACAGCTTTCCTTATAAAATTCCATCACAACGATATAGCCATATAGTCGTCAAAACGTAACAAAAAGACAGAGACTTACTTCCGTATTTATATTAGTATTAATGTGGTTCACACTCACACACTGACTGCGAACAACACCTGAGGGATCATTATAACGTAAAAAGTGTACACCTACAAAATTGCAAGACTACCTACGATTTGCACCCCTAACTTTATAATATCTACAGTTTAACATTCAATCCAAATAACCTACGGCCCAGGCCTGACTCTTACGATGAAAAACAATTTTTAAAAATCTTAGCCTTTACGGAGATTTGAACCGGAGACCACGACGTTCGTAAGCAAGCTCTTTAGCCATTAAGCTGCCAGTTCACTTCCGCGTAACACGCTCTGGAGACGTCCACATCCAACGTGTCTGTCCATCGCCGTATTTCGAAGTTATGACACAACATGTGTTATTTATACAGACAATTTTTCAACCAAATGTAGACAGTACTTTTCTCCTTGTTTCAAAGGATAAGTGTGCAAAGTTTCATCGAGATCGGATGAAAACTGTGGATTTGTATGAAGAACAAACAAACCAACAAACAAACAAACATACATTCATCTTTATATATAAAGATATATACACTGGAGGAACTGTGGTAAGTAGTGTTCACAGTTAATCTTCCCCTTTAGTTTGTTGTTATTTCTAAATATGTAGCAAATTGGTTCTTTTCAGTAGACATGTTCAATGGTATAGCTACGGCTTGCCTGTCATATTATTCCGATTCCGTGTTGTTGTTGTTTTTTTAACATTTTTTACGTAATTATACGTATCTTATTATAGCCGATTCTAGTAATAAAATTCCAAGTACACGCGTACGAAGTCGTGGGTAATAATTAGTTGTTAGTGCTAAACCTGAAAGTCTCGAGAGAAATGACTCATGCAAACGTCAAGAGCAGGATATCGCTGGATAGTTGGCAGTTGTGGGAATTGTTGTAACGGCATCTGCCCACCTAGTGGCCTTGTTCGCTTCCTTCCCCCCAGTTCAATGTGTCTCTGTAGCAATAAAGCTCTTCAGCAAAAAAGCACGCACGCTCCATTTGGCACTTAGTGACGAGAACCTGTGTGATTAGGCTGGAGAGGAAGCCGGCTGTGAGCGGCGCGGACTGGAGGTCGTTCTCCAGTGACGCAATGGAGCCTGGTGAGCTGGTGAGCTGGTGAGCGTTTATGACTGCGTTTCCGGGCGTGGCGGTTACGCAGCACAAATTGCGTGAGAGGCAACCACGGCCTTGACGGAGAAAGGAAGGGCTCACACGTGTCTACCAACACCTGTCAGGGCCCTATACTGGCTCAGGACGTCAATATCGTCATCATCATCATCATCTTCAGCAGCTTCCAACCACTGGCCGGGTCTGCCTGGACCAACAGCCTCTCTAACGCTACCTATCCATCCACCATCTCTGTCAACCAATCTCTTCCTCTTCCTTCAACAAACTTTTCAACACCTTTGAGGGCATCCATAAATTACGTGAGGTGTTTTTCCGGATTTCCCGACCCCCCAACCACTCTCTGGCGAAACTACGTGAGATATGGCCCGCCCCCCCCCTTTCTGGTGAGATCTGGTCCGTAAGACCCCGCCCCCCCCCCCCCAAGAAATCGCCCTTGCAACTTTTTGAGATTTTTTTTTAGGTCTCACCCTTCCAAAATCCGGTTACGCCCCCACATTTCGACTAGATACCCTCCTGAAATCGAATTTCGCATAATTTGTAGACCTGCTATTTTTATTTTTTTTTAGCACTACAGTCCAACAATTTTTAAAACCTCACGTGAGATTTCCGTAGACGCCCCTCCATTTTTGTGAGATTTCGTGAGATTTCGCTGGACCCCCCCCCCCCTATTTCACCTTACGTAATTTATGGACTCCCCCTTCCCCCTTCTCCCTTTCACCTCCTTTTTTTTAAACTGGTTAACGTCTTTAGAGACGGGAAACGAGGGGGTAAGGAATGGGAAGGAATTCGGCCATGGCCTTTTGAAGGAAGCATCCCGGCATTTGCCTGGAGTGATTTGGGAAACCATGGAAAACCCAAATCTGGATGCCCGGACGAGGATTCGAACCACCGTCCTCCCGAATGCGAGGCCAGAACGCTAACCGTTACACCACCACGCTCGGTTTCCCCCTTCTATCCCACAGTCGTCCTCTGCCCCTCCGTGTCCAGCAACTTTCTCGCTATCTTCTCCTCTATTAACATAACCATGCCTCTGTAACCTTGCTCTCTCTATGGTAATGAAGATAATAATAATTTCGTGCAGTGTCAAAAGCCTATTTTTTGTTTTTTTTGTTTAGTGGCTTTTGGCATCTTAGGCCATACTGCCAGCTCAATAGTAATTATGCCACTCACTGCTTCCAGTATCACCAGTACGAAATTTTTCCAGTTGATTAGACACACCACAGGACGGACAAGACATTCACAGACACAACACTTAAACACCCATACCCGCGGCCGGACACAAACCGGCGACCTTCGGAACGCGCTAGCTCTAGCCCCTACGCTACCGAGGCCGGCTTTCTTCACAGTTGCATAACCTAACTTACTGTTTAAATTGGAATCCTACGTTTTTAACTCACGGATTACAAGAATTTTCAGCATAAAGGGAAGGAACTGGGATAAAGAACGGGAAGGAGTTCGGGCATAGCCTTTAAATATCCCGGCATTCGCGTGGAGTGATTTAGGAGAACAATGGGAAATCTAAATCAGGGTGGTATATTATGGGGTCAGATCTCACACTGAAGATCATAAATCCTCACCCATACCGAGTTAGGAGGAGAGCAAAATTGTCCTCCTACCTAACATTCAGGAGGATGGGGCTTAAACCCCGTCCGGCCATGCTGACTGTGGTTTTCCACTTTCCCTCCTGGGGGTTCCTTTGAAAGGCCACGGCCGACTTGCTTCCCCATTCCTTCCCCGTAGTTTAGTTCGACTGAAAAGAGACTCAGCGACCTTCCAGCAGCCCGCCTCCGAGCCTTCAGCTGATAGGAATGAAACAAAAATAAATAAATACAAAATAAAATAAAATAAAAAGTTCATAGCCGAGCTCCTTCCCGTTCCTCAGTGCTGCCAGCGACTGGGCTTTGAATATCCGTAGATGGCTGCTGAAATTTCCGTAGATTGGGTACAAAAATCCGGAGACTCACTAACTGAAAGACTGAAACAATAATTATTGGAGATAGAATCATAATTAAGAATACTTTTTATCTCCAGGTGTTTAAAATTCGAAATACAAAATAATATTCTACATTGAAAGTAAGAAATATCTCTGGACATGGCGTCACTTTCATCACTGCTGCTGCTGTGTCTACTTTCTCTCTCTATTGCTTTTTGTTTTTTTTTCTTGTTTTTGGACCATACATTAAATTTAGTTCTGGAACGGAAAATGTTAAAAATCCGTGCCAACGAGCGTGTCACCGTGTGCGCCGATAGTTTAGTATTACGGTCTTTTAAGATCTATAAAATCTGTAATCAAACAAAATATGAGCTTTATTTCATTTAGATCGTTGGTTCACGCAAGCGGTTGCAAGGAAACGATTCTCAATTATTGAAAATTCTGTGATGCATTAACGCTATACGCTCAAAGTTTAACATAATACAAATATAAGGAAAAATCAACAAATAATAAAATGTAGCTAAAATCCGTAGATATTTTAACAAAATCCGAAATCCTAAATTTTTTATAAAAATCCGTAGAACTACGGATAAATCCGTAGAATCGGGAGCAATCCCCTGCCTTTTGACTGAAAAGGGTTCTTGTAACCCTACAACACCTCGCCTTCTGGGCCTCACCTGCTAGGAACGAAACCTGTAAGAAATAAATAAATAAATAAACAAAAAAATAACATTCATTCAAACACCGAGTGGTGTCGGGGGTTCAGTTCCCCGTCCTGCCATTCTGAATAAGGTTTTCATTTGTCTCTCCAAGCGAATATCTGGATGGTTCCTTTGTAAGACCATGGCCAACTTCCTTCCCATCCCTATCTCTTAGGTCAGACAGGTTGAAAAGGATCCTTGAGTCTCTACAGCAGCCAGCATCCAAGGAATGAAACCTAAAAAACAGGTCTTCACACGAAGAAAGTCTTGCCAAAAGTGAAAATAAGTTTTAAGTCTCTTAAAATTACGAGTCTAACAGAAAACCTCTCGATTCCCAGTCACACGACTTATCCCTGGCACATCACCTCATCATCTTCTCCAGGAAGTGAAGGATTTTGAAACCTCTTCGTAGCACCGGACCAATGTGCCTTGTCCAACTGAGTTCACTGTAAGGACTACTAGAAAGACATTGAGACAAAGAGTTCTGAACAATCGAGGAATGACTGTCAGAGATGGAACGACGGAGACCAGCAGAATGATGATGATTCTCTATTTTCTATATTGCGCTCCAGCTCAGAAGTTTCCTATTGAATCGCTTCACAAGTCACGGGTCTGAGACAAGTACAACTAAAGGGCTGGGGCATTAGGAACCACCGTAGAACATGTAAGTAACCAAAAAGTAATTGCGCTTCACCCTGTTGGCCGGGATACCCAAGAAGCGTTCAGCCGCATAGTTTCAATTTGCGGCGCACTCCACCTCTGTCGAAACTACCAAATCTAAACCGGTAATCGTTCCGGGTGAAGCGGACCTACAGTTTTACGTGGAATCCGAACCATGTAGCTTACTAAAATACTCAACATGAACAAAGTGAATCTAGACGTTAACGAAAAAAGTATCTGTAAAGTTTTCTGTCGATGTCTAGGTACAGATCTGATACCCGCCTCTGTGGCTGAGGGGAGATGCAACTAGGCTGGGGACGAACCCAGGCCTTCCGGTCTATGGTTTTCCGCAGTCATCAAGGACGGTCCCGTCTCCGCCTCATAAACTACACGATTCAAAAAAAAAAATTATAATAATAATAGACCCATAATGTGCATGTTCGTTTGCTTTAAAAACGCATATGACTCCACAGAGAGGCAATCCTTATTTACTATATTAAAAGAAAGGAATTTAGACCACAAATCCAGAAGATTGATAGAAAAGACACTAACCGAAACCACATCCAAAGTTAAATTCATGGGTGAAATATCTGAACCACTCGAAATTAGAACAGGAGTAAGACAGGTAGTTGGATTGTCACCACTACTCTTCAACATTGTACTAGATAAAGTAATGACAGAATGGGAGAAACAGCTGAAAGCAGAAAACTTGTGGGCACCCATAAAAATCTGGACTAAAGGACAGGACTATATATACCATATCTGGCATTTGCTGACGACCTAGAAATCATCACAGACAAAGAAGAAGTGGCCATCAGGGAAATAGAAATCCTCAAGGATGGCGCAGAAAGAACAGGATCACAAATTTCATTAAAAAAAAAAAAAACAGAATTCATAGAGAACAAAAAAGAACCCCAAAAACTAAGGACAAAATACGGTGAAATCAACAGGGTAAAACAGTTTAAATATCTAGGCGAAATCATAGAACCAACAGGACTAGAAGGGAAAGCACAGGAAGCAAGTCTACGGAACATGAAGAAAGCAATGGGGTTAGTGCAAAATATTTACAACAAAAAATGTATTTCAGACAACACCAAGATAAGACATTATAACACGGTAATTAAGAAGCAGTTACATACGCAAGTGAAACATTAGCAATGAACACAAAAAAGCAACAGAACAAATCAAGAAAGAAGACAGAAAAATTATCAGAAAAATCCTGGGACCCAGAGTGAATGAAGATGGACAGTATAGACTTCAAACTACAAAAACTACAGAGAAAATATCAAACATAGAATCAGACATGAAGAAAAGAAGACTGAAATTTTATGGACATCTGAGTAGACTTCCGAAGGAACGAATCTCAAGACAAATTTTAGAATACACACAAACAGTAAAAACAACAACCACATGGATGAAGGAGGTGGAGAGAGACCTGAAGTCTGCAGGCATTGCTAAGGGAGACGTCACAGACAGAGAGGTTTTTAATAAGAAGGTGAACTCATGGGAAGTTATTTCAGAGACGAAAAAGGGAAAATCAAAACGCATCTGGACTGTCGAATAAAAGAAAACCGTCAGTGAAAGAATGAAAAAATATTGGTCCGACAGGAAGAACATCCCAAAGAGGAACTGAACGCATCCAGTCAGGATTGCTTATCGTTCTCCATTATGGGGACATACGAAAATAATAATAATCATAATTTATAAAATTGCGATGGAGCGCCCGCTCCGGTGGCAATCTCCCTACACCCCCTCCCTTTCCCCTTCCAACTTACTTTTTCCCTCTACTAATTTTTACTTTAAATTCTTTCAGTGTTTCCGGTAAGTTATTCATCACTTCTCTTGGCAATTTATTCCAGTCCCTCACTACTTTTCCTTACACCCTTATGCCTGAAATAAAGTGCCAGCTTGTGGTCATGGTCAACCTTACCCTTCCAAGCACCTCTCTTAATTTTCCCACCAATATCTTTCCACGATTCTTCACCAGTATAAGCTTTGTACACTCCTCTGACTCTCTTACCCTCCTTCTATCCTCCAATGAATCCCACTCCAGCTCCTTTATCATATTAGTTACTGATTGCGTTCTGCGGTAATTTCCGAAAACAAACCTGGCAGCCCTCCTCTGCAACCCCTCCAATCCCCTGTATTTGATACCCAAAATGTGGATCCCAAACTACATCACCATATTCCAACAATGTTCTGACCAAAGTTTTGCACCCCAATTCCCTTACTTCTCTAGTGCATCCCCTCATCACTCTCTCCAACAGGTGAAGGATTTTGAACCCTTTCCCTACCACCTGCACACACAGAACATTTTGCAGAAAAATGCCAACCCTTCACTTCTTCCATTAGTTCGTAGCACGGCCTAGCAGAAGGTATAGAATGATCGACGTCATCATGAACATGCGGCCGTAAAATAAAAGCTCCAAATTCGGTCATGCCAATCATGACTAAGACAACCGAAACCTAATGTTGGAAAAAAGGTGGTAAAGAAAATGAAGATAAAGATCCGATGTCTGGCTGTACGGTTCGATTGTGCTCAGTGGAGCGGATTGGTCGCTGGTCGCAAGGTTGTCTCGGTCGATTTGCCAGTGCGGACGGTCAAGAGCGAGGAATCGAGGGACAAAAGCTTCTGCTGACGATCCTAAGGCATAGGCAAAACAACTTGTCTTATGCAAGGATTCCCAGGTGTTGTTTTCTGATGGTACACGTTCACAGCAATACAAACATTGTGCAACTGTCTTTCAATTGCGAACAGGATTATCACAGAAAAGACGCAGCAAACAGTCCTGGAGATTCCACCAGTTTCCCGACTCGTTTGAAACAACCTTCCATTGCAGCATGTAAAATTAATATTCTTTATTGTTCCACATTTTTACAAGCAACTAACATATTCTTGCAGCATTCATCCAATATATTAACAGAATATCTCGAAGCACATTTCGTCAGCTATATATTGTCATCTTTTTTCCTACCGACTTGCTCTTTATACGTCCCCGCCAAAACACACACTAGTCTTTGGTCTTGCATACTAAATATTATCTTTTTCTTTTACAAAAGAAAATGAATTAAACAAAAAAATTAATTAACTCAATGGAAATCTTATACAATAAACTCCTTACCTTTAAATATATATACAGAAATAGTAAAACTGAAATAATACAAACAAAAAATGTAATGGACTATGTTTCCTTGCAAGCACTGTATATTGTTACTGACGTTTTTCACACTCATACAGTATATCCAAATCTTACATTCTGCAACCAAGCACGGACGTATCCCAAAATCACCCAAGTCAATTCAACAGTCACGCCAAATTATTTGTTAAAAAATGTTGGAGTTCATAAAAGATTTCAGTTTTATGCACCTTTGAATCAAATTTCATGTCAATCGCTCCATTTGCTATGTGTATTTGAACGACTAACCCACGATGTATCCCAAAGGAGATTGCAGACAACAACGAATATATTATAAAAATATCGGAAATGGATTACTGAGAAACATAATTGATTGCAAAATTAATAAATTCTGTGCAATAGGAGAAATTGGCACGAATTTGTCGCGATCCGCAGTGCAGCCAAAGAAGCATTAGTTGAATCTAATATCCAGAATTATTTCCATAAATTGCCTTTAGCCTAATGAATGCATTAAAAGCTTCACTTTCACGTTATGACCTATCAGATATGCATTACTCATTATAAACAGTGAATACAACTTCACTTACAAATTTCAAAGATTGTAGTTGTGCGGCCTGAGATCGTAGCTTCAAGAAGCAAATAAGCTGTCGGACGTTTTTTCCCCCATAGTATTAATAATTTACGTAGTTATCTAGTGTAAAGTTCTCTTTAAATACGGCCATTCATAGGGATTTAAAGACTGAATAACCGAAATTTAAGGAAGGAACCGGTAGTTCCCGTTTTTTTTTTCTTTTATTTTTCCGTAGTACGATGTATTCAACATCTAGGTGGTATTACATCTTTGGTGGTTCTCGTGATATGTTGAGAATTTAATTTACTGATCCGGCGTCATGAAGCGTTGAAACATAGGACAATTCGAGTCTGATCATAATACCGTCGAAATCTGCTTAGTACTTTTTTAGTTTTTCTGGAACATATATACACCTGTTACGTTTTATAGATAAGAGAGAAGAGTATTGGACCGAGCCAAGGAGGATTAGGGAAAGGCTTGCTTGGAGTTTTACTGTAGCCGTGGTATTCCTTTTTTGTCTGCGACTGAGTGGTACTTTAAACGGAGCCGACTAGCTCCGCTGTTGGTTTACGAAACTGCGCGTAGTTAATCTGTGTCCCTGGTGTGTAGTCGTGAGCACTGCGGTTTACAGCCGAGGCGTGTCCCAGCGCGAGGTCAGAGGTCACTGGAGCGGAGACACCGCCAGAAATGAAAGGCACAATCACTCGTAACGAACACGCCGGAAAAAAAATTATAACCTTACAGCCCCACAGTGACTCACCGAGTACCTACTAGGGGTGATCAGAAACTGAGGTTACAATGCCGACGTTCCTCGTAAATTAGTAGTGTGCGGTGATTCTAACACATGTGGTTGGCAACTGTGCAGAGTTTCAGTCACACTAGCTGCAGGTAAACACAAATTGGCGAAAACTCGTCTCGAGAAGAAATCCGGACAGTTACTCTGTTTCCGTGGGCGAAACATGTGACCGCGGCTGAAATTCACCGGCAGCTGGTAAATTCCGGAGAGACTGCAGAATGGTGTCTAAAGTTTACGGCAGGTAGAGAAAACGTCACCGACGAAGATCGCAGTTGAAGCTGTTTCGCTGGGACATCATCGACCACCCTCCCTTCAGCCCGGACCTTGCTCCAAACGACTTTCACCTTTTTCGTCACTTGATGGAGCATCTAGGAGGCCGACGATTCACTTTATAGGAAGAGTGAAGTACTTTGCGACAACGGGGCTGATCACGCAAAGACAGGATTTTCACCATCCCACGAAGCGACAAATGTCCAAACCGATATGAAGACTATGTCGAAAAATAACCTAATGTATGCACTATCAGTTGGTTGTATTGGTTGTATAAAATAAAATATACACGTTCAACCACAAGCTTTGTAACTTCAATTTCTAATCACCCGTCGCGTTAAAGTGAACAGCAGGAGTGACCCGCCCCGTGGTCGGCGTAGCTAAGGTGCTATGACACTCTCTGCCACTCACCTGGGACATGGCGAGCAGGATAGCAGAGGAGGTGGCTTACTATTTCTGATCACCATACTGTTTCCCAAATGGTTATAACTCAGTCCTCTCCGCACAGTAAAGGGGATGACTATTGACGGTGATCAATACGCCATATTGAGTGCGGTGGGTGAGTGTGGTGGCCTCACATTCGAGAGGACGCGGGTTCAAATCCTCATCCAGCCACCCAGATTTCGGTTTCCCGAAATCATTACACCCGAATGCGGAGGTCATGAGCGAATTCCTTCCCGTTCCTTCCTCCAAATCATTTCGCGTCTATAGTGACATCGATGTCAACGAGGCACAAAGGCAAAGAAAAGAATATTAAATTTTCCATCGAAGGGAGACGCTAAACTAGGTGGGCTGCAAGTTGTCTTAGGCCTGAATAGACAGACATTCCGTCACACTCGCACGCTTCTTTTGTCTCTGAGAACACACAACACCGCCGACCCCGGCAGCGTAGGGGTAGCGTGCTTGCTTCGCGTTGCGGGGGTCGCCGGTTCGAGTCCGGCCGAGGGCATGGGTGGTTTTAATTATGTGTTGTGTTAGTCTTGTGTCGTCCTTACTAAAGAGATAAAACAATCGCACTTGGATGAAATCTATACATTGTAAAACGAAAAAACACATTGAGCTGGCTGAATGGCTAACATGGCCGAATGCCAATAAAAAAAAAAAATACATACAGAGCCGTCTGGTTGCTCAGTGGTCAAGGCATCTGACTGCGAATCGGAAGATCCCCGGTTCGAATTTCCGTCTCGGCGGGGATTTTCATAGGTCTTCACCTCTGGCACAACTTGCTGTGTAATATGAATAACATCTGTACGCTTCCGTGGTTCGGATTCCGCGTTAAACTGCAGGTCCCCTGTACCAGATATGATTACCGGTTCGGGTTAAGAGGCTACGATAGGGGAGATTTGTGGAGCTACTAAAAACTGTATCATCACGTCTTAATGACCACACGAACCTGTACGTGTATTAAACGCACACACCATCAAAGTCAATGCACACTTTAAATAACACACTACTAGTCAAATTTCCGGAAGAGGTTCTAAATCAGTCGTACCGCCCTCCCGTGAGCTGAAGAGATCACAGAGGGTGTTTCTGGCCCAAGACAAATTTAGGGGGCGTTGAGGACCACCCCCATCCGGCCTTAAGGGCTGCAGCAAACAAGTTTTTAATTGCATTCTCGTCATCATATAAACCTAAAAGAGGATTTACTGTAGTCAGAAATTGATTGGCTGAGAACAGAAACATATTTTCAGATGTAGAACATGGCTATTTAAGACTGTTGATGACAAATAAGGCAATAAATAATTAAAAATTAGTGTCAATACATCGAGCTTGGCCATCTAATTAATAATATTTTTCATAATATACATTTGTTAATCAAACTGGGAAGAATACACCACTACCTTTAACATATTTTAATAAAGTAGTTATAGAAACCTGTCCTTGTTTTTCTATGTATGATATCACTCACTTCATCTAAGAGGGATGTCATAGAATCACTGTTTCAAAAAGTGGGTTTAGAACCAAAAAAGTTGAAGCACTACAGGTTCCATTATTTACTAGAAGAATGGAAGTCGGTGCGTTGTTTTCTGAAAAGGGGGCGGTGATTAAATTTTTTCTCGAGAAGGGGTAGAGTGCGTAATTTTTTCCTTTGAAAAGGAGGACGGTCATAATATTTTTTTCTCGAAAAGGGGAACGGTGAGTGATTTTTTTTTTATCGAAAAGGGACAGGGAGAGTAATTTTTTTCGAAAAGGGGGCACTGAGTAATTTTTTTCTTGAAAAGGAGTGGTGAGTAATTTTTTCAAAGGAAAGGGAGCGGTGAGATTTTTTTCTAAAAGGGGACGGTGAATAGTTTTTTTTTTTTTTACGAAAAGGGGTCGATGAATGATTTATTTCTAAAAGTGGGCGGTGAGTAATTTTTTTCGAAAAGGGGTGGTGAGTAATTTTTTCCTCGAAAAGGGAGCGGTGAGAATTTTATATCTGACATGGGACGGTGAATAATTTTTTTTCGGAAAGGGTGCGGTGAGTGATTTATTTCTAAAAGGGGGCAGTGAGTTTTTTTTTTTTTTTTTTTTTTTTTTTGGAAAAAAGGTGGTGAGTAAGTTTTTCGTTGAAAAGGGAAGGTGAGTAAAAATATTTTTTTTTTTTTTTTTTTGGGAAGGGAGGCGGTGAGGATTTTTTTCCTCGGATAGGGACTGGTAGGCCAAAAAGAAGTTGTGAACCTATGTCCTATACACTTGCCAGCTGACCAGGTCTCAATGAAGATTTCCTTCATAAGCAAACCTCATGTTAAACACGGACACACCAACACGGTTTCGCAAGGGTCGGAGACAGCGGGCCGGGTTTAAGGAAACGCAGATAAATGTATGACGGAACTTGGAGGAAGTGAATGGGTTGAGGCTAAACTGAAGCTGGCGGCACTTTTTCAGTTAATAGTTTGACAGCTTGCGACACAGAGCAGGCAGTGAACTGAGTGGCTGGTGAAAGGAAGAGTGGGCAGGGCGACGCAACACAATGCACAGTGCTCTGTGACAACGCCGCTGCATAGCCGAGCGGGTTAGAAGCCACGTCCCAACATACTGATTACGACTTTCCGTGATTTCCCCAAATCACTACACGTGAATGCAGGGGTAGTTCCTTCAGAAGACCATAGCTGAATTTCTCCCCGTTCCTTGTCTCCAATTTTTATCCGCATCTAATGACCTCCACGTTGCGACGTAAATTCAGAAATAATACCTACGTAAAACGTGACTCATTTAGTATCCGACGTTCCACGAGCGGAGTATGTTGTTTAGTTGACGTAAGAGTAAATATTGTCAGTGCTAGAGCCAATCAACTGCGTGGGGAGACAACAGGCAGTCGCATACAGGCGTGAATTGTGGCCAGCTGGGTCGGTGGTCGTACCCCGCTCGACAGCGAGAAGGGATTCGCGACTACGCAGTAGTCAGCCGCTGATGGTCAAGCATTGAGAGCGAGAGGAATAGTACTGTATAAAATCGAGTGGTTGTATGCAAATGTGAATAAAATTGAATATAAAGTAAGAAATATCATCAGTATCGTTTAAATCAGATTCACGCTGGTGATATCACAAGGAAATGTTGGAATTTATGATTTATGTTCTACAATCGTTCGTTGGTCACTTGATGAATTGATTTGGTACATAACGTGTAGAATTATTATTATTATTATTATTGCAGTTATATCAATCCTTAATTCAGGATGTAGCTATATAATAGAATTTAATTCTACATAGTTTTGTTCTAGTTCTTTGCAGGCTGATCGATCTTGAGCCACCCTCTTCCAGTTCACGCCTGTAACTCGACGTATATCCTTATCCCAGCGATCCGGGGGTCTTCCTCTTGTTCTTTTCAGGTTCCTTGGTATCCAATCCAGCACTACCGTAGTCCATCTTTCATCTCTTTTGCGAGCAACATGACCGGCCCATTGCCATTTTTGTATAATACGATGGTTAAAAAGTTAAAAAAAACCATATATAAAAAAATACTTTCTATAATTTTCTTATAAATCATTTTCATCGTATTTAATCGTTTTGGTTTCATGTGAAGTAATAGTTAAGTTGACGTATTATATGTGTTTAATACACACTGTAGGCTCAGGAGTGAGTTTGATGGAGTTAATTTTCTACAGCAGGGCTCCATGGCACGTGCCGGCGCGCGATTCCCAGTCGCTAGACTGAGTGCCTGCATCAGTATCACCCCTTCCTGTTCTTCATCTTCGTTACTCATGTTTTACGCCTTGTCGAAGTCATGGTGTTTAGAGGCGGGAAAGGATAGGAAACAAGGAACGGGAAGGGAATCGGCCATCGCCTTTGAAGGAAACATCCCGGCATTCGCCTGGAGTGATTTGGGGAAACCATGGAAAACCATAAGGACGCCCGGACGGGGATTCGAATCGGTGTCCTCCAGGATGTGAGGCCAAAGCGTTAACCGGTCCTCTTTATATTCGTATGCATAACACTATAGTTAACTATCTTGATCCACACAACCGAGCGTGGTCGTGTAACGGTTAGCGTTCTGGCCTCGCATTCGGGAAGACAGCGGTTCGAATCCCCGTCCGGGCATCCAGATTTGGGTTTTCCATGGTTTCCAAAATCACTCCAGGCAAATGCCGGGATGCTTCCTTCAAAAGGCCATGGCTGCATTCCTTCCCATTCCTTGCCCCCCATCCTTTACCGTCTCTAAAGACCTCGCTGTTAAGAGACGTTAAGCAGTTATTAAAAAAATTTCATCCACACACATACAACATAGACACTGGCCGCCCTGCCTCCGTATCTGGCCTATAGGAGTGTCATCAGCTGGTCTAACGAATCTGTGCACAGCAGTAGTGTTTACATTCCTTCAAATCTGAAATACTATTACCAACATAACATCATAAATGTCCCTTTCTCGTGCGGTTCCTCTCTGTCACGTTGGTCTCACTTCTTTCGTATGTCCCAACACACGCACACTTTCCTTTTTCCATTTTAACATTTCGCGGGAATTTAATAGAATATTATTTAACTGTTAAATTTATCACCACGCATAGCTACCAAAAATCGTTCGAAACGTCAACTGTATTTACAGAATTGTTTATTAAATTAACAGTTGTGCTTTATTTGTTTAACTGACAGTGACTCATTAACAGCTAATTAGCAAGACAGTACCAACAAAAACTGGTTGTAAACTGGCTAGAACAGTCAGTGCTACCAACTTGATGTAAACAATACTTTTTTTACTGAGCTTCCGTGCGGGAGAGAGAGAGATGTCATGTTTGTAAGGGAGCGTCCATAAACTACGTAGCTCCATTTGGGCCCCCCCCTTTTCCCACCTCGTAGCCTAACGTGGCTTTGGCCTAACCCCCCCCCCCCACCACCATATATTACGCAGCTTTTTTCCCCTATTGAATCCAAAAGGAATTTTTTACTTTTTTTTCCTATTGTCAGACTATCGTAAATTACATACGGAGATAATTACATGACGGAAGTATTCAGCTGATGTTGTTTGTTCTGTACCTTATTTTAACTGTGACAAATAATGTGGTTGAAAAGTCACGTGACTTCGCTCGGAAAACCCCCCCTCCTGTACCACATAACTTATGGATGTTCCCTAATGATCCCCCTGCTAACCGACCTGGTAGTTTTTTGTTGAAATCTTTTTTTACCTCCATTGTTCTTCAAGAAATGAAAAAGATGACGTGAGAATTCCGTCAACCTTTTCTCCCCCCCCCCCCCCTTGGTGTGTTTTCACCGGATCCCTCCTCCCCCTCCTATTTCACCTCACGTAATTAATTGACGCCCCCTAATCATTTCAATCAGTTCTTCTAATGATTGCGTCGACTTCCGCGGTCGTTGTCCATGTAATCTCGATTATCCGCGTGGAACCACGCCAATTTTTTGAAACCTGACCTGTCAGCCATCACACTTTGGATTTCTCCAGAGGACATCACTCCAATTGGTTAGAGTGCACTTAGGAAGCTATTTATAGGCTGCAGTGAGCCCAGACATGGTGTCCGTCCTCTGACGCAAGCCACAGAATAATGGCTGAAACGTCAGGTATCAAAAAATTGGCACCGTTCCACCCGGAAAATCAAGACAACACGTATCAGTTCTTGTCTGTCTCAAAAACCGATAAATGTCATTAGAATGTCCGACATGCGCATGCGCAATTGCGTGTCATCACACGGATGTCGCATTATTACTCCAGCGCCTCGCGACGTCCCAGCTTGGCGCCTCGCATTGAGTTCACTCTCCAATCCAAGCGCCACAATAGTTCTCACTGTTAAAAAGTTGACTAAATGACCCCGTGCGAAAATTTCGCGAGTAAAATATGATGAGTAGCGAGGTTGGGTTTAGTAGTAGAATGAATTATTTATTTATTTATTTTCCCATATAAAACATAGCCCAGCACCTAGTATCATATCTGGGCCCTTATTTCCATCATCTTACTTGTATATACACGGTGTTACAAAAAGGTACGGCCAAACTTTCAGGAAACATTCCTCACACACAAACAAAGAAAATATGTTATGTGGACATGTGTCCGGAAACGCTTACTTTCCATGTTAGAGCCCATTTTAGTTTCGTTAGTATGTTAGTACGCTCTCCTGACCTCAACCCTCTTGACTTCCATTTATGGGGGCATTTGAAAGCCCTTGTCTACGCAACCCCGGTACCAAATGTAGAGACTCTTCGTGCTCGTATTGTGGACGGCTGTGATATAATACGCCATTCTCCAGGGCTGCATCAGCGCATCAGGGATTCCATGCGACGGAGGGTGGATGCATGTATCCTCGCTAACGGAGGACATTTTGAACATTTCCTGTAACAAAGTGTTTGAAGTCACGCTGGTACGTTTTGTTGCTGTGTGTTTCCATTCCATGTTTAATGTGATTTGAAGAGAAGTAATAAAATGAGCTCTAACATGGAAAGTAAGCGTTTCCGGACACATGTCCACATAACATATTTTCTTTGTTTGTGTGTGAGAAATGTTTCCTGAAAGTTTGGCCGTACCTTTTTGTAACACCCTGTATATATTAATGTCTTATATATCTAACGTATTCACTTTATAAACAATGAAGGCAAGAAAATTTTGATTCAAGTACCTGTATTTCTGTTACTTCTACTGTTATTAAACAGGGTGGGTACCACCACCAGTAGTACATCTACTACTACTGCTGTTGTGCCTAATATTACTACTAACATTATTACTACTACTACTACTAATACCATTACTACTACTACTAATACTACTATTACTACCACCAATTGTCACAGCCGCACTTCGTTTCCACTAATGTTCATTTTTTCTTGTTGTTGTTGATTGTTCTCCAAAGGTAGAATCTCCCGGAACCGCCCAGGCCGTCAAGAGTTGACCTCCTGGAATACCAAGACGGCCCCAGCAGTCGCTCAGAAGACGGCCTCTCTGGAGCACACTGAAGTTACTCCGACGATTGATGTTGCTCATTGTCGTAGGATATCATCCGGCAATCCGGTGTCGTGAAAGCCAGACTTCCAGCATCATTGTTCCCCCTGCAGTTGTTTCTGGAATTGGCTTCCACCATTCCACGAGTTGTAATTCTGTTCTCCTCTTCTGCTATCTGTTGCCTTTGATTTCGCTCGGCATTTTTCGTTTCTAGTAGGATGAATGATGAAACGGACTCATTTGCAGCAATAGCTTTCTGATCTTGCCCGCTGCTTTGGCGTAAACACCTGAAGCTATCTCTCGCCGGAAGCCGAACTGTCGTAGACCTCATGGCGATACAAATAAGCTGAACAACAAAACATACGGTATGTGATGTGTTGTGCTTCAGTCTAGCGGTAACGCTATCAACTTATCGACGCGAACGAAGCTCTTTCTCATACGCGTGACCTTCATAGTTAATGCTTTTGCACTTTAATCTGACGAGTTCTGAAAAAATTCTTTCTTAAGTGATGATGTTACCAAAGTGGAGATCTTAATATTTAAAATAATACCTCATTTATCGATTTAGGCTAGGTATCAATGAAGATAAGTGGTTCTCCACAAAAAAAACACCTTTTAGGGATGTTGAATCGAAATGCTCTGTTTTACCTGTCTGGTTGATTGCCCGTAGTGACGGAATAACTCGATAACGAGGCCGTAGTCATGTGGTGCAATTAAAAGGAAGGTAGGTCTCGGAGCCTAACATTTCTTCAAATTTTCACTTGCCTTTTAAGACGAGGGACACCGCCGTGGCCCCTGCCCGTTACTCAAGACGTAATGAGCGCTTCTGGTGGAACGGTTCTGGCCGCTCCATTCTCCTCATTACGCACGACAGCTGCGCAATGACACTCCAACTCCCTCTGCCCATTAACTGGACACCGATCCAGTCCACTTCACCGCAAACAGCAGCCTACCGGAAGTTTCCACACGGCACAATGCGAGCACCAGCTGTTCATATCGAATCATAAGTCTAAAAGGTGTTTTCTTGTGGCGAGCCATCTTTCTCCCTTTATATTTAACCAAAATCGACAAACAAGGTATCATTTCAAAGATTAAGTTTTCCGCTTTGGTAACATTATTAATTGAGAAAGCAATTTTTCTAAATTCAACCCGTAAATGGCAAAATTATGAACGTTCAAGGTCACGGGTACGCGACAGTTCAGAGTCTAGCTGCCAGGGTGCGCTGGCGTCGATAAGGAGTGATCGCATTACCGCTAGATAGAAGCACCAGATATCACTGGGATATTACTGAACTGTGTGTGTTTTCATGAGTAAGAAGCTTTTGGGATATTTTTGTTTCTGTTAGGGAAAGATTTCATTTAAAGTTTACTGATGATCATATTTTTATTTCAATTACTGTGTACATTTAGATTTTGTAATGTTGAAATTTTGTAATCTAAATTTTTGATGCAAATATTTTGTAAAGTAATTTGCATGCAAATTTTAATGTACATTACATTTCGTTCTGTGTTGCAAATTACCACGAGTTAGTTGTCATACGTGGGTCCTGTATTTAACGTGTCATAAGTAGGGATTGCATCCAGCAAAGCGGGATCCCGGGATCCCGCATCATTAGACAGTCTCGAGGATCCCACACAAAATTAAGCGGATCCGCAATCCGCAAAATCCGACGGAAACGCGTGTCAGTCTGCGTGACTCGCTGCCCCACCTGGTCTCTACCGGATGTACTGCACTGTTTGCCTGTACCCTTCCAGTTGGCATTTGACTCGTGTGAACAAGCGTTTGTTTTTGTCAACCTTCGTCATTCGTAAGTAAATAAATACACTTTTACGTAATCATCAAAACTTACGTTTGTTTCGAGTACACATTTCTGTAATTTGAGTTATGGTGCGTATTTAGTACGATTTTCTAACTATATAATTATTTTTTAAGTGTCGCACACGTTATCTGAATTACACGGTTACAGCTTTTTATTCATGGTTTCATTATTCCCATTTTCTGTATTTGCTTATAAAGTAATTGTGACAATTTCCTAATTTGCGGCTGAAAATTTGATTATTCGTTGATATGAAACTAATGTTATCGTAATTTTAACGATCGCATACCTATTTATTTAACAGCTATCAACAGGAAATTGTATATCCTTTGACTTATTGTTGTTCTGGCCGCTGCCTCAATGCGTTTCTTTGACGAAAGCCACCTTCTTACATGTGCCGCTCAGGCTTTCGATTAATCCCTCTTCTCCTTGTTATTACTTCGACTAAAGGTAAAAAAAAAGTTGTAATGAAATTTTCACGGGTGTATCGACGAATTGTGTTGTAGGAACACCACACTTCGACGGCTGCCTCCGCCGTCTTCCTCACGTGTGTAATTTCGTGTGTTTGCAATGAAATCCGGAGATAAAACCTATGACTTCACTACAATCATTCGCCGAGAAAGTCTCCTTTCTTGCTAAAAAATTAATAATTTCCACTCTAAAAACGTAAATCTGAAATACTTAACAGTTTACGTGTTTGTGAGTAGTTTCTTTTAATAACATTAAATCAACTGTAATATCAATCAAGGAATCAGGAGATATAATAATGAATCACAAAAAAAGTCAAGTCTCGTGCTTGTGCAGTGACAAAAAGTTATGAGATCTTGTTCTGAGCCAAGTCTACACCTTACAGAGTATATTCACTTTGAGAAATGGAATGCTTTTCTAGGTGTTATGGAACGTTGATTTAGATTTTTTTTAAATCTCTGGTAACTTGGCCATTAAGCAAACCATATTTTTAAACTTATGTGATGTATTGTAAGGCACATAATATGACCTAAAACTCAATATTTTCCATTTTTATTATTTATTTAAAAATTGGTTTAGATTAAAAAACAAAAATGTAGAACCTCGAAATACACTTAAGACACGCTAAAAAGTTTTAATGTCATTTTGCCAATCAAAATATTGTTAACTCTTAATTTTTATAATTTAACATTAAAACTTATTTATTAATTTAATTATTATTTAATTTATTAACGTTTTAAGTAACTATGTTTTAAATTTATACGTTGAAAAACTGTTTGTACCAATCCAGCACGGATCCCGCGGGATTGAAAACACTGCGGGATTGCAATCCTTATTCAGAAGGCGTTTTCTGATTTTTTCGTAAGATGTTGTAACTATTTTACTAGGTATCTGTTTCAGTCGACAAATAAACACTTGCCACAAATCCTAAAACCTCGCTATTCATGGTATACCATTCGCGAAATTTTCGCACTAACTACTTAGCGTTTTATTTATTTATTTTTTATTATTACCTTTAACATTTACACCCATACTGCCAAACTCGATTTACACAGTAACATCGACACAGAATTAAGTTCTTACCCTGTACAGAACTTATTCACAACTAGTTTACCTGCTGTAAACACTAATAATTCTCGGATGCTGGTTAAAAGTCTTATAAACACCTTAGTCCTGCGATGCTGGGAGTGTAGCAGAGTACCTGTACTGCGGGAGTCCTGCTATCTACGAAATGATCGATCTCCATCTTCTTGACTCTGCTCTCAAGCAAAGCAGGAGGTAGTTTAAAACTTCTATTGCACCACAAGGGCACACATGGGCGTTGCTTGAAGCAGTAGTGCACGGGCACTCAGTCTGCGGGGACATTCATATGATCGATGTATACTAATTTTTTAAAGTCGTGTGCATGAATCGCAACTGTCACAACTTAATTTTCTCTCTCTCTCTCTCTCTCTTTTTTTTCTTTCTTTTTTTTTTTTTTTACCAAAAAGAAGGGTTGAAGTACGCCCTAGAATACAAATATCACCAAGTCAGCGGGTCTACCACTCGACAGCAATCTCAATCAAGCTGGAGGCCACAACATATTCGACGACCGGAGCAGTGGGTAACCCGAATCACCGATACTGCAACCACGACTCCAGAGAGATGCAACCACGAGGCAACCAGCTGGGGAACATCATCATCGCAGGTGATCGCGATGATGATCCCCACCTGACGCAAATAAGAATACTCAAGGGTTTGCCTGAAGGCTGTTATATATGTATATAATGGTCAAAGCCGGGTGTTTCCCTAAAATGTACCCCCCAATGATCCCAAAAACAACCTGTTTGAGACTGTAGATAAAGATACATATAGTAGCGGGGCTACAGTACGCCGTTGAGGCAGCGGAAAAAAAAAATATCAAACTAAACAATTTTATACCAAAGAAGATGGTAGAACTGATAGGGATTATGGTGAACGGAGAACGTAAAGAATTGAAGACTGTAAATACGAAATGGAGTTCTTGATCAAAACAAAAATACAGTGTAGGAACAACCTGAAGAACAAAACTCTAAATAACTGAAAAATAGTAATATTTAAAAAAAAAATTGGTAAGTGTTATCAAAGTTACGGTGCACAAGAGCGGTTATTATTAAAAGACTTAGTTCAGGAAGTATCAGCGGTCTGGAAGTTAAGGCACTTGCTTTCAGAACTTCGGAATCAGGTCCAGGGTTCAAATCCAGGAAGAGGCCCAGGAATTTTTGAGAGTTGTGTTTGATCATACGCCAGGATGTTCCGTGATTCGTGGTTGTGGGTCTCAGAGGAAAGGAACTGGCCGTCCTACCTCTCACACAATGGCATGGTATGTCTCCTTTGGGTTAGTGTTGCAAATTGAAAAAAAAAAGTTTTATTTCAGCTTTGTGATAAAAAAAAAACACGAAAAAAATTAGCCCCCTTGTTCTTTTTTCTAAATTTGTTTTTTTTTTCAGAAAACAATATATTTGATAGATTATAGTTTTATTTACAGCACTTACATGTTTGTTTTAAATCTAACTGAACCATATAATGTTTTACATAATGATTCATAAATGTATCAATATAGGTAACATAATTTTATTCATCCTCTATATCAGTACCAAATTCACTAGTATCAGCACTACCAACACTACTTTGGTCGGGGTCGGAATTTTTCTGTTGCTTCTTCTGTCTCCTCTAGATCCATAACTTCAGAAATAGTTACATTTTCTTTTACTGGTTGTTCTTGCATTGCACGTATAAGATTTTGAGATTGCAATTTTAAATTGTGAGCAAAGTACACACTATGCATAAAAACTGCACCGATAATTCTGTATTACGCTATTTTAAGTTTGAATTTAAATCAATTATCATACAAAATAGCAGCTTTATTTCTTTTTCAATCGTTGGTTTACGCGAACGGTTGCAAGCAAACGATTCATAATTACTGACAATTTAATGACTCAGTATCACTTACCGCTGAGAGTTTAACAAGTAAGGAAAGCACAATAAGTAATAAAAAGAGGCAAAAAACCGTAGATAAATTTTAAATTCCTAGTTGTTCGAAAAGATCCGTAGGTCTACAGATAAATTCGTGGGGCTGGCAGCACTAGTTCAAACAGCGAGTATCAATCCAAACAACGGGGATTCCCTCTAGCGCAACCTAGTCCCTGTTCGTAAAAGAAAACATCAGTCAATGTCGTCAATATTTTCGTGAATTTTTTTCAACTGAACCAGAAAAATATAGAAGATTTACAAATTAAGATAAGTACTAAGATAAACTCTAAAACAGTCATATTAAACGTAAAATGCCTTACAAATTTGACATTTAGTAGTTATAAAAAAAAAACCGTGTCCCAGAAAAAAAAGGTTTTTTTTCATAGTTTTTTTAATGACTTTTTTTTTCAAGTCAGAAAAAAAAGTTTCTTTTACAACACTAGGGAAGATCCAACCAACCGTCGGCGTTTTCAAGAAAATATATGTTCTCTGCTATTTAGGTGTGTCTCCCCAAAGTAATTTTAACACTATACGCAAGTAACTGAATTTTACAAATAAATAACTAGTGCTACGAAAGATGGTTTCAAACAGCCACGAAAAATCTGCACAACTACATACGAAAAATCGGATACAGTTTTGCAAGATTAAAGTGATCATAGCAATGCGTAGAATGCAGAGTAATCGTTTTAGAAATGAAAAAATGAATACAGCAGAACCAAAAAACTCGAGATGAAGAGTTGGGTTATTCCATCAGATGTACTTTCAGAACACCGCGTCATGGAATTTGAGACAAGGTGAACGTCCTTGTTGACAGACGACAACGACCACATACACTGGTTGTTGGTTTCATCTAGATTCTAGAAAGTAAAAATAAAAAGGAGGAGTTCATTGTGTCTACCAGAATGCGGGAGCTTAGCGCCAGCTGAAGTGAGGCGTATAAAACTTTTTCTTCGTCCGAGAGGTGCACACGATCAGCTCGGGGCGATCACGAACGCGTTCCAGGGGGGACAGGAGCCTAGACCGACCTTATATGGAAAGTGATTTCATCAGCGAACATAACACGAGAATTATGCAAACAGAAGTACTAGCAAGTAGACTGTATGACGTTATAAAACACTGAACTGCCGGCCGGCTGCTAACCCCGAGTGTGTTCTTAAGCCTAACCGCTCAGTCACGAACCGGTAGCTGTTCGGAAGTATGACGGGCGATCTCCATTTCAATGATGTCATAAACAGGATTCTGGAAAGCTTGAAGTTTGTTCAAAAAGCATACATGTTCTGGATCTAACTTCGCGATGACTACAATGCGTGGAAACAACAAAAACTCTTTAGATTTGTCAAATATTAGTTTTGACAGAAACGACATAGTTTAATAATTTTCGCAGGTAATGTAAATAAACATAAAGAATACTACATGAGACGTTGGAAACTATCACCAATAAAATACGGTGAATAGCCAGGTTGGTGGTTTGTAGTAGATTGAAAGAAGTACCTGCTTATCTGTAGCGACATCTTCCTGGTTTCACCCGATGATTGCTATCCTACAGCCCTCTACTCTGACGTAAACAGCTCAAGCTATCCCTTCCCAAAACCAAACTGTCATTGACCTCAACGGAATACAACTAAGCTGAACGAAATACACACAACACATCCATACCTTTGATATATGTGGTGCTGCTATCTAGTGCTAATAAGTACATAGCTCATGCAAAAATTTCGAAAATGTTTACATAGCAATTATATAGCAAAACAGAAATGTCTCCATTCATTTTTTTTTGGCCAGTCTTTCGACTGGTTTGATGCAATCCTCCATCCCTTCCTATCCTGTGCTAACCTCTTCACCTCTGCATACACATTACAACCCACATCCTCAATTATCTGCTTCATATATTCTAATCTCTGTCTTCCTCTACAGTTCTTACCTTCGACTGTTACCTCTACCTGCAAATTAACCAATCCAGCATGTCTCAAAATATGACGTACCAGCCTGTCTCTTCTTTCTGTAAGCTTCTTCCACAAACTTCTTTCCTCACCCATTATTTCCAAAACTCGTTCATTTCTTACTTTGTCAGTCCACTTAATTTTCAGCATTCTTCTGAAGCACCACATTTCAAATGCTTCAATCTTCTTTCTTTCCTGGTATTCCTAAAGTCCATGTTTCGCTACCATAAAGTACTGTGCTCAACACAAAGAGTTTAAAAAGTTCTTTCTAATTCCTAGATCAATATTTGAAACTAAAAGGTTTCTCTTTCTCATGAAGGCTCTTTTTGCTAATGCTATTATGTTTTTAACATCATTCCTGCTTCGGCCATCGGTTGTAATTTTGCTTACCAAGTAACAGAATTCACTTACTTCTCCTATTGCATCCTCCTATTTTGATATTTAATTTACTGTGATTGGTATCATTTCTGCAACATTTAATCACTTTTGTCTTGTTTTGATCTAAATTCGGTCCAAAATCTTCCTTCAGTATTTTTTTCATGCCATTCAGTAACTACTCAATATCCTCAGCCCTTTCTGCTAACAAGACAATGTCATCAGCAAATCGTATCATACTGATTTTTTTCCCCTGAACACTTATGCCACATGAAATTTTTTTTTTGATTTTCTTTATAGCAGGAAAAAACCGAAAAGCTACTTATTATACAAAAAAACACACAGTTTATTGATGTCTCTGGGATACGTGATTCTGCTATATATTTTCTTAGCTCCGATCCTGATAGGTAACAAATTTGCCCTTTCAGGGCCGAATTACGAAAAATTTATTTCTTAATTTATGATATTATCAAAGCGGCGACCTTAATCTTTAAAATGATACCTCATTTATCGATTTAGTCAGGTATCAATGGAGATAAATGGCTAGTTACAAGAATAAGTGTTTTAGAAATAATTATACTTTTTCCCTTTAAGGGTCGAATTGCGAACAATTCTTTTCTTAAAGCATTATCTTACCAAAGCGGAAATCTTATTCTTTAAAACAATACCCCATTTATCGATTTCGATTGATATCAAGGATGATAAATGGCTCGTGACAAGAAAAAAACACCTTTTAGAAATAATATACTGATAGTTACTGATTTTTTCCTTAAAATTGATTTTCTTTCGAGTAAATAATTGAACTCTTTAACCAATTATCGTTTGAAGAGTCGATTAGTCAGACGTCGATAACAGGCTCTTCCGCCCATCTTTCTCACGTGCTGAGTTCGTTGACGCAGTGTGGGAGAGATTACCAGATCAACTCAAGCAAAAAGATTACACTTCATATGAATTTGTTTAGTTTATTTCTGGCTTTACGCCTCATCGACGTCGAAGTCATTAAAGTCTTGGCGCACTGAGCGACACTCGAGGGTTTTCTGTAGCTTATTAACCGTACCCACAGTTTATTTTTTCGAAATATCTCAAATGTACAAACTTTTTCCTAGCTACGGATTTATTATAATTATTCCTGTAAGCCGGAATCCATTTTTTTTTTTTTTTTTTTTTTATGGTTACGGGTCTGGAATAGTTCCCGTTTTTTGGGTCAGGGACAGGTTAACCTGATCTGGCCAAATACGGACTTGACCTGTGTTTCACTCTGAAAATCTCTTGAGCTTGAAGATCTTAGAACTATTGATAGACGTATAAAACGCGGAGAAAGGCGCTCACTCTGTTGTGCAATTGTTCAAAGATCGTGGTCGTTTGGCTGGAACTGGCTGAAATACACACCTGACTCGCTTTAACCTTAAAGGGGTTCACTCTGTAACATCTGAAGAAATTTAATTTAGTTCGAAGGGAGTTGCGATCAGCCCGTTGCAGCAACAACTGCTTCGAAAACATCTTGCTGATCTTGATTGAGGCCGACCAAACATTCATAATGTAATCTTTGGTCATCGTGTCCGTAACGGCCAGAGATGTTAGTACAGATGTAAATTACGAGCGTTATTTGATTGTTACACAATTCGGAAGAAATGTATTGCGAGAATACTCATTTAAGTGGTATATTTGAAGTATGATGTCCACTTTAAATAATCTAATAATTCACGCACAGTGAGCACGAACAAAGACCATCAACAAATGTAGTCAGTAAAACAAGTAAACAGCAAATAAACTGTAAGATATAATCTTCGGTCTCATATTTTTATGAATGAAATGCTACGAAAAACAAAATTAATTACTGTATTCTGGCAATTAATTTCATAGCAGTTGTTTAGCTATTAAACTGTGTCCATAACTTCTAATTTCAAATAATATCTCTGGTCGCTGTTAATTTGCGAGCTGTGATTGGTGTGTGACGTCACCGATCTCCAGCCAATAGCTATCGAGGTGATTGAGTAAGAGAGGGAATGAGTGAGTGAGCTTACGCAATTATATAGTAGATAGTGATGCCTGGATCTTTTTAAATAAATAAATAAAGAAAGAAAGCCACAGCCTGACGTATAAAGCTATATTGTTCGTCAAACATTTTTCAGGATTCCGATCGCGGAATTGTGCCCAGCACTCGGTGCTGGGAAGGAGCCGAGATCAACGTGACCAGAAAATTATCGCTACTTCAAATCGGAGCATCGTACGCGAGGTCCATCGAGTGCACCAAATCAAAACAGAGTGTGCGGTTTGTGGGTCGAATTCCGCGGCTGGTGAGTGGCGATAGCCGTAGAAAGAGGCGGCGCCTTGCGCAACTCCGATCTACATAATACTTTCACCGCTCATTACGGGACCGTTTTATCCGCTTCTGGATCCTCGGTGACGCAATATCGCGGCGCCTGCGGGTACAGGTGCGGGATCAGGGACGCTGATAGAAGCCATATGAGTCTGTGCTGGAACACCACTCCACTATGAACATTCGTCGTCGGCCAATACTCGTTTCCGAGTTTACAGTTCTCACTTGCAGGGACTTATTTTTGAGGGCGTCGTTGGTGGCTGATCATGTCGGCCCTAGAGTAAAGTAATGAGTCTCACACGTTGCACCTTATTGTGGGTGGCGGACGCGGTAGTGATTGTCGATATATATATATATATATATATATATATATATAACGGGATTCTACTGTCCGTCTTGGTTGCTCCGAAGATCCTAATTATAAATATCTTAGCATAACTTTTTGTAGTAAACTACGGTTACCAGGCGTTCCCGGTATTTAACTACCGAGCGTGTTGGTGAAACGGTTAGCGTTCTGGCCTCGCATTCGGGAGGACGGCGGTTCGAATCCCCGTCCGGGCCTCCACATTTGGGTTTTCCATAGTTTCCCAAATCACTCCAGGCAAATGCCGGGATGCTTCCTTCAAAAAGGCCATGGCCGAATTCCTTCCCTTTTCCTTGCCCCCCCCCCCCCATCCTTTCCCGTCTCTAAAGACCTCGCTGATAGAGAGACGTTAAGCAGATGTATATATAAAAAAAGTATTTAACTCTCTGTCCCCAAACAGATTTTGTCCGTGCATTGTCCCCGGATTGTTACTATTGTCCCCAGGTTTTTTTTTTTTTTAAGTAAACGAGAGTTTTTAAAAGCTTTGATTTTGTAATGCGTTCGTTTAAAGAAAGAAATACGAAGCACACTTCTTTACTCGTACGTGCCTAGGAATAAAAGAAAATTACAAGGATGCCGCGTCTTGAACACAACATGAGAATTGGTAGATGGTTCATTACTGACGATATGTACTTTTGCGCTACAACTAGCTATTGTTATATTTCATTCAGTAGTTCCAAAAGGTTTTAATTTTCGCGTTACCTCTTTCTGTTAAGCTCTATTTTATTTGTGTTCGCTCATAAATGATAAATTTCTCTATAGGTATTTTGACAGATTTAGCTCTTCCTGTTTTAGAGCCAAGCTATATTTTAATTGCTGCGGTTGGCAACACTACATTTCCCGCCGTTGTGAACATAGATCCAGACTGAGTACAGAAACAGTTCAAGCTGTGTTAACTGTATTAACAAATTTTTCCATGACGTGCTAAGAATTTTTTCGGGCAAGCCTGGATCTAGACAAGATCTTCTCAAGAAGGTTCATTCTTCTGAAAAATAGCAATGACAATAAGTTGGAGGTAAAATCAGGTACCATATCATTTAAAATACAAAATATATAACAATGACAAATATGTTTCTTTTAAGTTAATCATATAACTTATAAAAATGCAACGCGTCATTAGGACAAATGCCGAAAGCGTCCCCGGATTTTGGTGAAAAAGTCCTAAAGCGTCCCCGGATTCGGAGAAAAAAATTCTGATAAACTATAATAAACTCAGTAAGATAGGACGCATTGGGCAGGTGGTAGGAAGAGGGTGATGAGAGGATGTACCAGAGAAGTTAAGGTTACAAAACCTTGGTCAGACAAATGCTTGAGTATGGCGGAGTAGTGTGGGACCCCCATTATGGATATCAAATTCAGGAGATGGAAAGAGTACAAAGGAGAGCAGCTAGATTTGTTAGCGGAAATTTACCGCAGAATGCATTCAGTAACAGATGAGCTGTGTTGGGAGTGATTGGAAGACGAATGAAAAGAGTGTTTTCTTAATGATAGTGCATTGATGGATATTAGTATAAGGATTAGGAGTTCTATATTGAAGGGAAGAGATGAAATAATGTGAAAACGAGAGGGAAAATTTTCTTTTGGAGGCGAGGGAGTAAGGGACTGGAATAAATTACCAAGGGAAATCATAAAAAGTTTACCAAAAGCACTGAAGGAGTTTAAAGTTGTAATTTGTAGGGCAGGCGTATGTGGGTGGTGGAGATAAGTAATCATGACATGGGAGGGTGTGGGGTGTACGGACACTACCATCGGAGCGTGTGTGCTCAATCAGAATTGAAATTGAATTAAAAATTAAATAGTGCGACAGCCGGGGAGGTGGTTTTTAGCCAGAGGGCGCGGTCTCTGCAAGGTAGTCCCTGGTGTTCAGGTCTGTTTTTGTGCTCTTCGTGGTCTTCAGGCGGGTACCTCGAGGTCATCTGCCAGTGTTGAGCTCTGCATATAAAAATTGTCGAAAGAGTCAGTTCGCCCTCCCACCTAACATTCGGGAGGACGGGGTCAAATCCCGTCCAGCTATCCTGACTCGGGTTTACCGTGGTTTTCCTCAGTCACTCCAGGCCAATGCCGGGATGGTTCCCTACTAGGCCACGGACGACCTCCATCCGCCTTCCCTCGCTTTAGATTAAGTCGGCTGAAAAGGGCCCCTGAGACTAGAGATGCCACGAATATTCGGCTACTATTCGGTATTCGGCCTATTCGGCCACTTTTTTCCATATTCGGTATTCGGCCGAATAGTAGGCAACGTTCGGCCGAATACCGAATACCAAATCATGAAAAAAGAAAACTCACATATTACCAAAAAATGTATTTATTTTACTCGTAATTCCAAACTATTACATTTTATACTTAAAATCTACCAGCGGTAAGTTGTGATGTATGAAAGCAAGTTTTTCATATTTTTTTTTTTTTTTTTTTTTTTTATAGCAATCGGTTGCGCGCTTTTCCTCATAAACTAAACCTGCTTCTGAAAATAGCCTCTCACTATATACCGTACTGCCAGGAGACGATAAGTAAATCCAAGCGAATTCTGTCAGTCAGCGTTTGCTGACCACCACTTGTAAGGGTCTGCCGTCCGATGTAGGCGAACAGTTTTCACATAAAAATCAATCTCGTTTGCTGCAAGACGAACTGCTACCCATTTTAACCACTCTGGTATAGCACAAGAAAAGTTGAAATTTTAAAAAAAAAAATACAAGCGGTATATTCATTCGTCAAGAACTTGACTTGCCAAACCGCCAACTAGTACAAGATGTAAGCACTCTATGGAATTCCACATATCATTTAATGGAGAGATTATTAGAACAAAAGTGGGCTGTTTCTTTGTACATAACTGATCACGAGTGTTTAATCAATTTAACATCTTTTCAGTGGTAGCTAATGGAACAATGTATCAAGCTCCAGAAGCCGTTCGAGGAAATTACGAGAATAACCAGCTCAGGTATTTCCTGCATCTCTGAAGTGATTCCACATATCGTCACATTGTTGAAATACCTGGGGAAGGAAGAAACTGCATTTATAGAATAATTTATTGAGAATGAAAACTTCACTGCAAGCTGAGGGAGGCAAAAGCCACGTCGGACTACGTGGAGGGAGGGGGGGGGGGTTCACAGGAGGCCAAAATGGAGCACGTGGTTTATGGATGCCCCTATGAGACAGGTGTAGGCAGTCACCCGCTAAAGCTACACAGTACACATTTTTGCCGAACATAACTGTAAAGGGTCCTTGTCTATGGACATTAAAGAGGTCCCATATGATGATGGGTCTAACAGTAAACTGCTCAAAGCGAAGCTATGTATTCCCATATTATTCTGACGAATCTGTAGGGCAACAAATGGTTGATATATTCGATGAGATCTTTACAGTATTTGGACTGAAATAAGTTCAAGGTAATGCGCGTAATGGAGAACAAGACACCACTTGTCCATGGTGGCAACATAAGTCGTTCAGTTTTTGGGAATGTTGAGTAATGCTCAGCTCTGAAATTACGTCAGGTGCCGTGTTGATTGGACTTGTGTCCGCCTGCTAGGACTTTATTGTGAACAAACTCCGAGCAGCAAATAAGGCCCCGCTTTTTGTTCCGTCCTCTCTGGACAAGTGTTGCGACAATGCGACTCAGCACAGAGCCCCCTTGTGGCGGAGACACGGTGAAAGTGCACAGCAAGGCGCGACAGTTTGTCGCAAATGAGTCCGCTGTGTCGTCATCCATTGACAACTTCAACGCCGCCTGTTACAGCGGGATATAACAATGAAACGGGCAGATGCTGCAGTCGATGATTTTGTTTAAGACCTGCTGAAATCGTTGGAAAGTCTTCAGTGCGATACATGCGTCTATTTCTAGACTAGCAGAGTTCCCGGCGTTGCACGGTATGATCGAATTGATTTGGCTGAGATCGTAGTTTCAAGAAGCAACGAAGTACTCGGAAGATTCTACATCATAGGTTTTAAACAGTTTACTTTCATGTTCAAACCCATCAAATATGCATTCCTAGCAACAGCGAATATAATTCTACTTCCAAACACCAGAGAGCGACCTGAAATTGTAACTTCAAAAAGCAAAGAAAATCTAGATTTTTTTTTTTACCATTATATTATTAAAATTTATGTACATATTTTCCACATTACGTAGTTTTCCCTTCGCATTCAACATGGCCATCTATGGGATTTAAAGACTAAAAGCCAAAATTTAAGGAAGGAAACTTAACATGCGATAATATGGATCTTATTTTTTTTTTTTTTTTTTTTACGTAGTATGACGTATGCATCAGTTGATATTTCATCTTTGGTTTTCACGCTATACGTTCAGATTTTCACTTACTGCTCGGGCGTTATTGAACGTTTAAACATACGACATACCGAACGATTTAATTGAGATTTTAATCTTTAAAGCGGTGAAAACCCCATCGAAATATGCGCAGTAATTTCTGAGTTTTTCTGGAAGCAATATACGCGGTTTTCGTTTTATAGATACTGATGAGCCAAAATTTTATGACCACTGCCACCGCGAGATTGAATGCCGTCTGGTGACGACGCGGTAAAGAAAGCGGTGTGGTGACGTATGGGGAGATATTCTATTGATGCAGCGTGCGGAAAATGGGGAAATCCACTGATATAAGTATGACATAGGGCAGATTGTTAAGACTCGGCGTCTGGGAACGAGCATCTCGGAAATGGCGAGACTCTTTGGCTATTCACGTGCTACTGTAGAGAGCATCAGTGGAAAGTGGTTGAAGGACGGTGAAACCACGAGTAGGCGACAATATGGTGGACGTCCACGCCACATCACAGAACGTTGAGATCGGAAGCTTGCCCGCTATGTAAAGTAGATCAGGGGACGATCTGTGGCAGATCTTATGGCAGACTTCATCAATTTCTAATGATTTCAACTTCTTAATATGTTTTTGGTTGGTTGATCCATTTAAGACTATCTCTCCAATAATTATTTAAATTCAGGGTGTAAAAAAAGTGTAAAATATTTTAGACAAAAATGTTTGGTAAACATTGGGTCGTAAACACATACTTTCGGAGTTAATAACGGGTCCGGAATGAGACGTCCGTCCACGGCAAAGCATGCCTCAGCCCTTCACGTAAGGAATCACACACTCTGCGGAACTGTCGTGGTTGGTCCCGTACGAGGTGACATGCATTGAAGACGTGGAAGTGTTATTCGAGCTTGTGATTTGCAAATGTGGCCTCACCTTTTGTACATCGTGGAAAAAAAAATAATTTAATTAAATTGCAATGGAGGACAGGCTCCGGTGGCAATTTCCCTACACCCCCATCTTCCCCCTATCCTGCACCCACCTAAATTTGCCCTCTACAAATTTTATCTTTAAACTCTTTCAACGTTTTCGGTAAATTATTCATCATTTCTCTTGGTAACTCATTCCAATCCCTGACACCCTTATCTAAAAAAGAGAATCTTCTCACACCCTTGTGCCTGAAATCGAGTGCCAGCTTGTGGTCATGGTCATCTTTTCCATTCCATTTGTACACTCATGATACCAGAAATAAATAACTTTCTTGGGGGTAACGGAATTCCGGATTCGTTTTCAGTCGGCCGTGGCTCGGCAGCGCACCCACGGAAACACTTTGCGGACTCTTCATAATTTGGCACAGTTGGTAGTGTTTCCGTTTGGCATAGCTGGCAGTGACTGGAGTGATGCCGGACAGGTTGCGTCAGGCGTGCCACCATTGGTCACAGCGAGTGCACCGCTGAGAGGCCGCATTGCGTGCGCGGTGCGTGACGAGAAAGTGGACACATGTTGGCCAACCTGCTACCTGTCCCGGCGCGCCGGCCTCCACCTTGCGTCCTCTCACATCCTCATACACCCGTCAACACGCTCCAACAGGACGTTCAGATAGCCAGCTGCATCTGACAACCAAACACAGCTTTTCCCGTGGAAATAAATTTTTATTATTAATTTACTACTATTATTAATACTGATTTATGCAGCATTCGTTTACTATATAATTTCCTAAGCTCACTCGCCTCACGTTTTGGCCTTCACACGAAATTTTTTTTACTGTCATCAGTCGACTGGTTTAATGCAATCCTCCATCCTTTCCTATCATGTGTTAACCTCTTCATCTCTACATACCCCTTACAACCCACGTCCTCAATTATCTGCTTCATATATTCTAATCTCTGTCTTCCTCTACAGTTCTTACCTTCGACTGTTCCCTCCACCAGCAAATTAAACAATCCAGCTTGTCTCAAAATACAAGGGGTGATCAAATGAAAAGGTACGAAATGACGTAAAAACGTAACAGTTAAATATTTGCATATTCCGCCATGGGAGAACGTAGCGAGGTATCTCGGAATGCGATTGGAGTCTCTGACTGGGATCGGAGCATGCGCGGGCGCCCGCATGCGCAGTAGAGAGCAGAGGCTCTTATCAAAAGCGGCATTCAAGTGATGCGGCAGTCCGTATGAGGACAGGATGGCGTACAGGTGGGGGATGTGTACTGTGAGACACTCCGACGCCTACGCAGGTCCATCAAGAACAAAAGACCGGGGCTGCTCACGGAGGGTGTGGTTCTGCTCCATGATAACGCGCGTCCACTCGTCTCCAGAGTCACACACATGGAACTGGCCAAGTTCAAGTGGGAGACGTTGGACCATCCGGATATTTTTTTAAAATTTATTTTTTATTTTTATTTAGCACACATTTTTACAGCCTAGTATCTAGAAACTAAAATAGGCCTTAATTTAACACAACAGTTTTACATATGATACTTCAACAGATAATTCCACAATGAATAATATCAATTTGTTATGTATAGTTTTGGCAATATCTGTACAGTCTTTTCTTGTTGGCACGATACATACGATTGTTTCGCTGTAAACATATATTATAGCTTCCTAAACTTGCTGCATTTTGTCGTAATTGATTTGTTACAGTTTTCTAGTTTTGTATAGTGTTTGCAGGCACAAGTGTTTCGGAACACACCAATCGCTGCTGCATTGCTCGTCGACGTCGAGGTTATTAGGGGCGGAAAAGGACTGGGGGGCAAGGAACGAGATGGAATTCGGCCATAGTCCTTTGAAGGATTCACCTCGGCATTCACTTGGAGTTATATGGGGGAACCATGCAAAATCCAGATCTGGATGCCCGGATGGGGATCCGAACTCGCGTCCTCCTGAAATACGCCTATGGACAACAGACAGACGCCCACATTGTGGAAACAAAGACACGCTAGAACATGGGATAACGTGCGGACAGAATCAAAGGATATGGATCTGGGCAAGAAGAAGGATTGTTCTCCTAGGTCGGACATCACCACTTGCCGTCTACGTGAATGAGATTCTTAAACCAGAAAAAAACGTCACCTATTACGAAACAGTAAAACTTCAAAATAACAAGAAAAGCTATGTGAGGATGTTAGACATTATAATGACAGAAAACCTACTTTAAACAAATAGGGAGAATATTCACCAGTCACATGTGCAGCTCGTGATGTAGAACTTGTAATGATGCATGTTCAGATATATGTAATAAAACCTTTACGCCACACCTAGTAAATAGTAACGAGAACTATGCCATCATGTGTTTTGTACTGTGTTTGGCGCCAAATATTGCTTGCTACATACATCAGACGTGCGCTTCATCCGGAAGTCAAGAAAAGAATCGAACAAAGGAAGAAAATAATAATAATATTTAATTAAATTGCAATGGAGTGTACGCTCCGGTGGCAATTTCCCTACACACCCATCTTCCCCCTTTCCTGCACCCACCTACATATGCCCTCCACAAATTTTAATTTTAAATTCTTTCAACGTTTTTGGTCTTCATCCCATATTTACCAAAACAACTATAGAATTATTAATAATAATAACAAACTGCAATGACCCCCTAATCTATGGGATTACTGTATTAACTTTTACCTCTTCTGATACTGCATTTCCTATCCTTTGCTTCCTACCTCTTAAGAATTCTTCTTTCCAGCAAGTAACATTGTGATTTATTTTAAATTTTCTAAGGCCCACTCTTTCAAATTTGTTGGAGAGATCCTTTATCACATTACAAACTTGACCATTTCATATTGCACATATCCCTCTAAACTTTGCATTAATAAACTCCCCTAATCACATACTGTTGATTTGCAAACCACTTTATTTCCTCATTGACAATCTTGACATTGTTAGATATCAAGCAAGTGATTAATGTGCCTATCACTAAGGTGAAAGTAATTTGCCTATACTTCTAATCTTATTTGCCTCCCTTGCTTTGCAAATAAATACTACTGTGGCACATTTTAGTCCTCTGGTATACAGCAAGTCCCCAGACTGAAACTAAAAAATATTTTTAGGCATTTTTAGTCACATCCCCAACACATGTGTGGTATTATTATCTATACCAAATGATTGTTGTTGTTGTTGTTGTTGTTGTTGTTGTTGTTGTTGTTGTTGTTGTTGTTGTTTTTTTTTTTTTTTTTTTACGTAAATAGCACCCTTATTGTATTTTCAGAATCCATTTCTTAATTTCTTAGTATACTCATTCCTACTTGTGAGGAAAAGTGATTCTGGCTTTTCCTCAACTATCTCTGACGACAGTCTTTAATAGTTTTAAATTATTTGTCCCACAGTCATGCTGCTGTTTTAATTTATACATAAACCTAAAATAACTGGAGAGTGTAAATCTGAGTTGAGATACGAAAGTATATTATTTAATTAGTTTCGAGCTGCATTTTTCCAGAATGCAATTACTATGTGATTTATGTAATTTTTGTGCTTTTTTATAATAAATTAAAATTAATTTTCACAAAAAATAATTTAAAAAATGCGAGGCCAGAGCGTTGCCGTTCACCCACAACGCTGGGTACTGGGACCTGAAAAACACCACTAAGCAGGTGGTCATTATGTTTCGACTCTGTCCAGATGTTCAGACTTAGACGTGTGCTTGGCTATGGGGTTTATGGTTTTTCCGTGGGTCGGTCACGTGCACGAGCAAGGACGCGCTGATTGGCTGCGTACACGCACGAGGCACTGGAAACAAAACAGGAACACTGCGAGGTCACCCGGCTGCCCTGCAGTTGCTGTTGCTGTTGTTGTGGCTTCGAGACGTGCCCTAACAGAAAGCTAATATCGCAGCGTCGTTAAAAACAGCACTGACTTCCTGTCTGTATGACCCACTGTAAAGAGGTCACTCATGCAGTAGGTAAAACAAAACCATTATCTGTTTTGAAAGTTCCCACTTTCGTCTGGCACACCCTCCTCCCGGTGATTAAGGAGCGTCCATAAACCACGTGGCTCCCTTTTAGCCTCCTTGAACCACACCTCCCTTCTCCTCCCCCCCCCCCCATCCCCTCTGAGTAACACGTAGCTCTTTTGCCTATTGATTCCAGAAGACATTTCGTACTGTTTTTTATTATCAGCTATCAGCCTATCGTAAATTACATTTAATGACGGAAATAAATATTTACATGCTATTGTGTGCTCTGTACATCATTTTAACTGTGATAAATAATATGAATGAAAAACTTCGTGGCCTGTCTCGGAACCCCGCCCTCCCTCCCCCCCACGAAGCCCATCATAGCTTTCCAGCTAACCCCTCCCCCACCCGGCCTCAGTAGCGTAGGGCAGCGGTTCCCAATTTTTTTTTCTAACCACGGAACCCTAATTGATCATACATTTTTTAGCTGATCCCCATTTTTGTAAGCGTATGCTGAAAAACCATGACAGCCATCTCACGGCGCGGTTATGACTCTTTTCAACGAACATTTTATTTAATTCTCGGATGGAACAAGGAACCCCAGTGTTCCGCGGACCACCATTCAGGAACCACTGGCGTAGGCGCTAGAGTACTCGCCCAGCGTACTAAAGGTCGCCGATTCGATTCCGGCCAAGGGCATGGGTGTTGAATTGTCGTGTCCGTCCTGTGGTGACTACACTTAGAAGTTACAATCTATACTGGAAAAACTTATTCACTGGAAGATATATGATAATCACGTTGAGCTGGCTGTATGGGCCTTAGTTGCCGAATACCATTAAAATAAAATTCTCCCACGTAGTTTATTGACACTCCCTTATGACTGGAAGTTGTTTATACTTTACGTATGCATAGTAAGTAACCCATGATCAGTAGTTCGGAGAGCGGTCTGGTGACTCAGCGGTTAATTCGTCTTTCTGGAGATCGGGAGGTCCCTGGTTCGAAACCCTGTCTCGCCGAGGATTTTCTTAGGCCCATAACCCTTATCTCGGCATTACATTTGATAACAAGCTTAACTGGGCAGACCACATTGGACAGGTAGTAGGAAAGGGTTTCAAAATTCTGCATTTGTTGGAGAGAGTGATGAGGGGATGTACGAGAGAAGTAAAGGAATTGGGTTACAAAACTTTGGTCAGACCATTGCTCGAATATGGTAGTGTAATATGGGACCCACATTTTGAGTATCAAATACAGGAGTTGGAGAGGGTGCAAAGAAGGGGTGCTAGATTTGTTTGTGGAATTTATCGCAGAATGCAACCAGTAACAGGTATGATAAAAGAGCTGGAATGGGACTCATTGGAAGACAGGAGGAGGGTGAAGTGGGCCATGGGAGTGTACAAGGCGTATATTGGTGATGAGGCACGGAAAGATATTGGTGTAAGAATTAAAAGTAATGCATGGGAAGAAAAAGATGACCATGACCACAAGCTGGCACTCGATTTCAGGCACAAGGGTGTAGGAAGATTCTCTTTTTTTAGGTAAGGTGTCAGGTATTGGAATAAGTTACCAGGATAAATGATGAATAATTTACCGAAAACGTTGAAAAAATTTAAAGTTGAAATTTGTAGAGGGCAAAAGTAAGTGGGTGCAGGAAAGGGGACAAAGGGGTTTTAGTTTTTTTTTTTAACTGCTTTACGTCTCTTTTAGAGACGGGAAAGGATGGGGGGCAAGGATGGGGGCAAGGAATATAAATCGAGTGCAATTCGCTGCAAGTCATTAAATTCTATACTCTCTTATTTTTCTAGACACCTTACAGCATGTCCTTGGTTCACGATGCCCTAAACTCTCACAGAATAAAATACGACTGTACCCGCGGCGCACATCGAACAGTAGGGATATTTAAATTTAATACTCCTCTCTGGACAATGAGACGCCTTAATTGTATTCGGACAGAATATTTAGATCGATTCTCCGTCCGAGAACAATCGGAAGAATTATCGAAAGGAATGTGGGGGGTGGGGCCTTGCATAACAGGGAGTACTAAATAATACGGACTCAGCGGTCCGCCCGCGTCTATTGTTGTGGCCCCGCCTAATCTAATTACACCGGACTCTATAGATGAGCGGCGAGCGGTTCATTTCACGAGTAGAATGCTGGCTGTGCCTTTGATGGCGCGCTGCTTAGAAAGTACGCCAAGCATCCCCGCTATCGACTCCATCAGTCCCAGTAAACCATTGTTAAGTCCGCTTCATTATGGACCATGATAATTCACCCACAGCGCGCCCAGAATATGGCTTGCAAACGCTGTTCACAATATTAGATTTTGTGTTTGTTATGAGTTCTCCGTATTGCAACTGAACAAAATGCTTTTTATGGTAAACATATTTATTTAAGACATCCTCATTGCCTCGGCGTGATGAAATATTAAAAACCAATAACCAAAAGAATAGGAAGCTGGTCAAACAAGAAAACGTTCATATATTGGCTGTATTTATGAATGAAAATATCCACCTAACAAACCAAAGATTAAAAGTGAATAGTAATAATAATATTAGTGGATTTTAGGAAGGCCTGTCGAGCTTGGTGGGTGAACGGTTAATGGTTTGGCCTCGCATTCGGAAGGAAGCGGGTTCGAATCCCCGTCTGGGCATCCAGATTTGGGTTTACTGTGGTTTCCCCAAATCACTCCAGGTGAATGCAAGAATGTTTCATTCAAAGGCCATGGCCGATTTCCTTCTCGTTCCTTGCCCTCTGACGTTTTCCGCCTCTGATGTCCTCGACGTTAACAGGGCGTAAAGCCATCAGCAAAAAAAAAAAAAAAAAAAAAAAAAAAAAAAAAAAAAAAAAAAAAAAAAAAAAAAAGGAAGGCCTGCGACCCCGTTGATTAAGAATCTCCAGGAATTGAGGCTAGACTGCAAGAACTCCAGATTTATTCTTCAAACCTTGATGAACAATTTTTCTTCTCATTCTTCTTCTTCTTTACTGCTTTTCCCAACTTTAAAGGTCTGCTACCTTTGGAGAGTTTTACTCATCGGTGGCATACTCCAATTTGTATCTTTGGTTTTACGGCCGCATGCCTTTGCCGACGTCAGACGTTTTATACCTACCGACAGGTATCACTACATACAAATGGAGGAAAGTGGAGTGATGCCATCTGTCTACTAAATGTGTAACTATGAGGTGTGTGTGCCAAGTGTATTCTTTGTTTAGTGACGCCGCACACTGATCCACACTGGCGGGTCGTGACGAATTTTAAATTCAGAGGGAAGCTTTGAGAAAGAAAGATAGGTAAAACAATGTGATGGTCTTTCCCCACTACTTTCCAATTGCGTTCTAGAAAAAATAGTGGCGCAATGAAATTACCGTCTTAGTTGTTCAGAGTGCGATCTACCTATTCTTATAAAATGCTAATCTTGGTCACTGTCTTCTGTCACGCGATGACGTCACGTTGTGACGTCATACTATGACGTCATGCACTCAGCCTTCGCCGTTGGCCAGAGATATTATTCGAAATGTTGCCTAGTTATGAAAAATTCTGTTAAGTATCCGCGAGTAAATACATTACGTAAAAATCGACATATTAATTATTAGTTGATTTTTCTTAGTTGAAATTGGTTCAATGCAGATTTTCCTCATATTCTCTATGTAGCGAAACCGTTGTTACAGTAAGCTAAAAAACATCTAAATTACGTCATTTTCAAGGTGATGAGAGTTATTTAATGAAAACTCTATTCCGTAAACGATGAAATGAAGTGCCAAAATATTGCGTTCAACACGTCATTCATGAAGGGGCTTACAAGATATTTATATTCGACGTAGATATTTTAAGTCACTGTTATAGTATACTCGAAGAAATATGCGTATTGCGTTTAAATTAATATATTAATTATTAGTTGCCTTTTATTACTGATGTCACTATGCCAGACACAAGTAAATATTTCCAGTCGTCAAATTTAAATCCATACAGTGTATGTGCTCGTACATTGATAACAGAAGCTATGATTTCTGAACTGCAATATTACAAGAAATTGTGTTAAGGTCGAAATGCAGACAGAACCAAAATGACAACTGACAGAATTATTAACGATGAATTTAGTTTTATAAATAATTTAATCTGCTTTTATAAGCGCCGAGTTACTGATGTTATTATTTCGTACGGATGGAAGTAGTTCCGTATTTATCGTGCTGAATGTGCCCTGGACCACGAATAAAATCAATATCACTCGATATAGCAAAAGGTTCTGGAATTACAAATTTATTTTTAATTTCATTGGTTCACTAGTTCTGACATCATCATTCATTAGAAATTCCAACAACCGAAATATGCAACAGAATTCTCTCGGGTGTCCAACCGGATGGTGTTGTTGAAACACGACGTTTAGACAGCTGGATCTACCGTCTTCATCAGGTATCTTGCAGCTGTCGCAAGCTGACTGTCACCACCTCGACAGCAGAGCCAGGTGTCGTAAAGTCGTGTTTGTACACAACCATCCGGCTGGACACCCGAGAAGATTTTATTGCATCGATACGCCGGGAAAGTCTCCACTCACACAACCGAAATATGTACAACATTACAAGATAAGGTTACGAGCATTACGTAACAACTATTCTATTTATTTAGACAACTACAAAAAAAAAAAAAAATCAAGTGCGAGAACATTCTTTTTACCCGTCATTTTTGACGGACTTAGCGGCTAGGATGGGTCGTGAGACGGAAAGGTAGTTCTACATTGCCTGGCCTTACGAGAGGACATAGAACTGATTTATTAGTCTTTGCAGGTCAACTGCATCAGAAGACAGGCATCCAAAGTGAGTCCCCCAAGTATCATTGGGAAAAAAAAAACAAAAAAACACAACAACAACAACAACAACAACAACAACAACAACAACAACAACAACAACAACAACAACAACAACAACAACAACCTAACAACAACAACAACAACAACAAGTTCTTTACCAACATCAAAGAGACTAACAGGGATATGTCACTAGAATAGCGCAAAATCAGCCATTTTAAAAAAAAAGAAAAAAATGGGAGAGCCCCCAAAACCCGCTCCTCCAAGCATGGCGGCCTTCCTGTTATCTACTGCTCGCCTCTGCACATGCATTAAGTTAGTATTTCTATAGGTGATCACAGGAACGGGATTGTGATGTATTCCGCAAAATCAGCAGAACTGAGAGATTTAAATACTCGGCGAATGGACTGAATCCATCTTGTCAGAGAAAGCAGCGCTCTCCATGAGGTTTAACGATCTAGAACTGACCTATCAACTCACCCAGAACACCTGTAATAAGAAATGCCTCTCGCGCTCCCTACAGCTGATACACTACGCAACACTGGACGCCAATCATAAGACCAGAAGCCTTGTGTTTGTCTATCACCGAACAGAGGAGGTCTGACTGAGAGACTGGAAATCAGAGAGAGAAGTATTCTTAGGAAGATCTTGGGCCCATAGCAGGACGGCGAACAATTCCAGAGGCGTGACAATTCTGAGATGCGCAATGTATAGAGAGGATCTCAGACTGAGAGTTGTTTTCTACGGTCAGATTGGCTGCAAATAGACCAACCAGACACCTGTTCACATGTTGGCGAAACAAGATTCGTACCACATGGCTGATAGAAAGTGAGAAAGATATAAAGAAACTGGGAATAACAAATCTTCAAAACAGACAGACTGTGAGGCTGTGGATTTCAGGAAAAATCTGTGAAGAATGGTACCACCTAGACAGAAGAAAGAAACGAGTTACATTTGGAGAAGATGCAGCGGTACTCGGCGAAGATCAAAGCAGAGCGGTTGAACATAGCGTGGTAGACCCATTCAAAACACACTGAGACACGCCACCACAACAAAGATGATATCTAATACCAGAAGTAATGATACAAATCAATAGGTTAGCAATCGTTTTTTTGGTTTTCGGCAGTTGCTAAACCCCGTAATAACAAATTAATGACGAATATTGTACATATATGAGTACTAGCTGTTACCCCGAACTCGTACGCGTGGAATAATTTTACTTCTACAATAGTAGTAGGGGAAGGAGAGAGCTGGGCCATATCCCGTTATAGGGCAGGTGGTGGGGGGACCTCCCTCCCCTCCAGGCCCCGGCGCGCCGCTACCTGTCAACCGCACGCTGACCTCAATTTGCACGACTATTTCTGGGATGTACCGCTAACCTATGACGCGACAGCAATGACACTCAATCTAAGTATTTCTGACACAACGCTCCCGCAGGCGAACAGTGGAAGTATCACACGCCATTTTATTTTCAGCGCACAATTAGCGACGTCACAGGATACCGCTATCAAGAATAACATTAGGAAATCCGCTTGCTTGCTGTTAACGTTCGTTATGAAATTTCTTCCTAGTATTTTGCCATGTGTTATTGATATATTGAAGTATTTTAATTCTTTGATTGTTAAATTACCATAAATTAAATTCAAAAATTATTTATTTTCATAGTTTTTGGGCAAAACTTATTGTTTCCTTCTGCAAATACTATTAATTGGCACCAATAAGTCCTTACTTGAAAATCAACCCCCCCCCCCCACTCATCTCTTTCTTATACCTCATACACATTTTGTAAGGTCATTTCCTTCTATGGATCTAACAGCCAATTGTCTTATTGCTCTTAACATCACATTTAATGGAATTTTCGGTGATATTTATTGGCTATTTATTTCATCCCAACATCCTCATTACCAATATGTTACTTATACACTCACAGAGCTCTATTTCATCTGCTTCATGTCTTTCGATGATACCCAACGCGACTCTTGTGATATGGCACTTATAAACTATGTTCTCTCTCCATTTCTAGTATTTCATACTCGTGATAAGGGTACAAAACTATCCAATCTTACTCAAGGAATATACTAAATTGCGCGGTAGGGGTTTAGTTAAATAAAAAAATAAAAAAAAATTTATTGGTAAATCATACAGATTTATTGAAATACATTTTATTGGATAATAATACATCATTCAGTACTTATAGTTTTATTTCATGTGCTTCATAGGCCTTTCTTGCCTTTACATATTGCCCCCTCCCCTTTTCTTACCTACCGTAGTCAGCACCGAGCGTGGTGGGTGAGCTTTCGGGAGGACATGTGTTCGAATGTACGTCAGGCCATCATGATTTCGGTTTTCCATGGTTTTCTGAAATCACTCCTAGAAAAAGCTTGATATGCTGGAAATACTGGAATTTTGGAGTTAACTTGGGTATATTGTTTCTCACGAAAACTGTCTCTTGGAAGTAATGTGTAATTATACACCAATGCATTCACATTCGTTTTATTAGTTACTATGTGTGGGAAATATGGCTGATTCCGTATTGCTCGTTAATTAGCATACACCTTCTTTAACATTAAGGACGTTACATTTGCCGGGCATCCAAGTATGGCACGCAATATTATTTTCAGCGCAAAAGAATACATATGGTAATCACACAATTCTATTGACTGCTTTGTTATATGAGCCTAATTTTTTTCTGAACATGCAGCATACGCTATTTCGAGCGTATTATTACGGATTTTCTGGCGTGGAATGTGCGCGTCGTGTTATACACTGCTAGCTGGTACAAATGATAGATCCCTCAGCAATCGTTATTACCAAACCTATAATTTTCTTCCTAGGACCTTCGAGGAGCATTTTTTTCATGTCTAATTGATATTTCGAATCATTATAATTCGTTAGTCGTTTAGTTACCATAAAATTAACTTCTAAAACATATTGTTGCCTTCTGCAAACAGTATTATTGGTTCAAATAACGAGTCCTGTTCGTTGTACATTATGTAAGGTCATTTATTTGTAGGTGCCATTTTTTTATACCCACTCCACGTTGTCTTATTACCTCAACACGCCTTTTGTGATATGTCAGTTTTAAACGCTGTTCTCTTTTTATTTCTAGTATTTCATACTCGTAATAAAAATACTATACTAATCCATCATACTCAAGGAATATAAAAAAATTGTAGGGTAGGGGATTCGTTAAATAAAAAACATAATTTCTTGATAAATGTTACAGATTTATTGAAATTTTAAAATAAATTTTATTGCAATATTACACATCATTCAATACTTATGATTCCATGTGTATCATAGGCCTCTCTTGCATTCACATCCTGCCCCCTTTTGTAACCTGAGTCTTCACTTAATATCCATTTATTGCCTTACACGTTATGAAATTCCATGCCAAAGCATGTATATCTTTAAACGTTGCTAATGTTTATGAGATGAAAAATGTATGTATGTGGGTGACACATACTCTCTGTCACACATTGCTGTGAATAACATAGACATGCAACTTACGGGTGTATCTCAAACTCGAATGTCACGAGGGAAGAAAGAATTCGTATAAACATCAAATCTCGACAGTGGCTCAGTGGTTAAGGCGTCTGACCGGAGATAGAAAGGTCCTCGGTTCGAATCCCTGTCTGGGCGGTGATTTTCATAAGCCCTTAACCCACCTTCACCTCTGGTACAGAACGCTACTGTGGCTCGGATTCCACGTTAAACTGATAACTACTCTATGGTTGTGTACACTTTCAAAAGCAAAGATTCAAAACAGACGAAGGCCTAACGTGACCTAAACGAGCATTCATACTGCATTGAGGGGGAGAGCAAACAGTCAGCCAGTCGGATGAACAATTTTAATATCACAATCGTCTCTTGTCTCTGCTGCTCTATACATAAAAAACACACCAGCACTCATTAAAGGATAAGTTTTAGGAAGGATTTGGGTAGGTATAAGGCAAATGGATGTAGGTATGGGCACTGTAGTGAAACACGAGTGGTAATTGTAAATAATATACTGCAAACAGTGGGAACAATACCTGATGAGGATATGTACACACTTTTTCTATAGTTTCATTAACCCTGGAACCAGAAAAATCCATCAGTAACAGCTACCAGGTACCACACTGTTCACATTAGTATCGCCTCGCCTCTCACACACATCAGCCATCTTTGCCCATCTAGTAGCATGTGCACAAGTATGTAACTGTTCACATCAGCATCATCTCATATCACCCACATAACAACAAGCCATCTAGTAACATGTGACCCTAGTACCACAAAGGCATGAGTAGATTCAAGAGCATTTCTTAACACAGGTTGCAATGTCGTACTGTGGATGCTCACTCACAGCTGCATACGTCACAAAACACACACACATTAGTGGAGGAGATGAGCCGCACATCCTACATCCAGACAAACGAGTTAAAGGAAGGTCTGACCATATTTACGCATACATACGCAGAGAGAGACATACACAGAAAGACGCACACACACACACACACACACACACACATTAGTGGTGGAAATGAAATACACACACTACATGCAGAAAGACGCGTGAATCACCATATTTACACACTAGCTACCTTCCCTCGCAAACAGCATTTCAAGTCCAAAAACTGTGGACTCCACATTAACCATGGAACCAGAAAAAGCCATCGGTAACAGCTACCCCCCAGGTACCAGACTGATCACATTAGCATAGCCTCGCATCTCACTCAACTCAGCCAACCTTGCCATCTAGTAGCATGTCCACAAGTACGAAACTGTTCACATCAGCATCACCCACATAGCCACAAACCATCCAGTAACATGTGCCCCTAGAACCATAAAGGCATGAGTAGATTCAAGAGCCTTTCTTAACACAGGCTGCAATGTCGTACTTTTGATGCTAACTCACAGCTACATACGTCACAAAACACACGTTAGTGGTGGAAATGAACTACACACACTACACTCAGACTGGCGAGTGAAAGAAAGGTATCAACATATTTACACTCTAGCTGCCTTCCCTCGCAAACAGCATTTCAATTCCAAAAACTGTGGACTACATTTTCATAGAAGATCCCCATACATCGACAAGTATCCAAAACGTCACCATAGGTGCAGACACTAGTTCTATTACGCCTAAGATAGCGCTCACACTTGAACTGTCGTAAATTGTTAGGTCAGTCGTGTATGAAAGTGGGTGTTTGGATATTTTATCCACTCAGGACTCATCGCTTAAAGTTTAGTGCGAGATTGTGGTCATGGTCAACTTAGGCTCCATACACCACTCAGAATTATTCCACCAATATCCATTCTAACAGCATTATATGCCACCTACAGCCCCTCAACACTCTTCCTATCTTCCAATGACATCCCAGCCCCAGCTCCTTTATTATGTCACTTACTACATATTTCCCACAGATAAATCTAGCTGCCCTCCTTTGCACCTTGCATTTGATATACAAAAAATGTGGACTCCATACTACACCACACAAGCAATGGTCTGACTGTGGGTTTGTACCCAAGCCCTTCGCTTCTCTGGTACATCACCCCTCTCTGTTAAATGGTTTTTATGTAGTGAGAAACACAATTCGTATGCCAACACAAACGGCAGTAACCTGTAAAGAGAACATCGAAATGGGAGATTGCCTAAGCCCTGAAACAATGGTTAGAAGCACACGTTGATGGTGAGCATAATTCTATAGCCATATGTTTTAGACTCAGATCCACATAGGAATGGCACACGCACACACTTGTACATGCATACAGCGAGGTCGACAGAACTAACAGCAAGCATCACGGAAACGATGAAGTAGGGCAGAATTGTCATTACAACTGATTAACTGGACAGAACTATCCTTACAAAAATCATCAGAGAGACGAGATAAAGACAGGTATCACCATACTTACACTTACAGGCACAAAGAGAGACGCAGATACACATGTCCATGTCTACAGCGAGTTCAGCTTAACTACCTGTACCAATCATGGAAACGAAATAGTGGTGAAGAACTCTCTTGCCTCATGACTGACTGAAAAACAGAACTCTTATCACATATCATCGGCCTGACGAGAGAGAGAGGGTGTGCAAAAGATGTTTTCGCCAACACACCTCAGTGTTTATCCCATTAATAGTGTTAATCAGACACAATTGATTACATGTACCATCAACAATCAGGTCACCAACACGTCTCATCCACACCACAACCCTTTCAACCATTCATTAACAGTGGCCCTCCAGGTACCATGAGTTGCAATAGACACTTGACTATCAGCAGATACCAGAACCCCTCATATTCATACTAGACCCCACCAAAAAATCCATACGTCTCCACACACAAGCACAAAGAAACTTAAGTGAAGTTACAGCAAATCATACATCCAGACAGATGAGTTTAAGTAATGTATCACCATATTCACACATACAGACACAGAGATAGACGCACACACACTTACATTTCCATGCCTACAGTGATATCGACACAACAACGGCAACGAAAAAGTGGTGTAAGACCCCAATGGCTCATGACTAACCAAAAAATCATCAGTAACATGTGTGCGAGGTACCAAATTCTTCACATCAACATCGTCTCATTTATCTTACACTACAGACCTCTCTTCCAATCCAGTATCGTGTGTCCTAGGTACAAAACTGTTCACATCAGCACCACCACGTTTATCCCACGTTTAAGCCTTTTCGGACATAAAGTAACATATGCCCCAGGTACCATGAGTAGCAGTAGACACTTGGTCATCAGACAGATGTCATAATTCACATATTCATACTAGGTCACCCCAAGATATCCATACGTCACCACATATAAGCACACACAAACATAAGTGCAGGATCATCACATCATATATCCAGACAAACGAGTTGAAGGAAGGTTTCACTATATTTACACATGCATACACAGAAAGAAGCACACACACGTGTATTTCTATGCCTACAGCGATCTCGACACAGCAACTAGACCAAGCATGACAACGAAACAGTTGAACAGACATGACACATGACTGGCCAAAAATCATCAGACAGACGTGTTAGAGTGTGTGCAACGGATGACATGTTGTAGCCATCCATCCCAATACTTATGCCATATGGGTTATTCATCACACCCAATTGATTGCATGTATCATCAACACATAAGTAGCCAGTCATTGTGAAATCTCAGAGTATAATAGCATCATGATACACACACAACCACATAGAAAGACACACACACACACACACACATGCCCATGCATACACACATACATCACTACACACATACAGGTAACTCGAGGAAAGGGACTGAACACCCTACATTCAGACTGAATAGGTGAGGCATGTGTGAAGTATGATATGTCATTGTCACACACATCAGTGCTCATCACACCCAACTGATTACGTCCACCATCAACACTGATGGTCACTGATGGTGAAATCTCGATATGGAGTAGACTCCCAACACCATAATTAGACACACAACCACATAGGAACATGCACACACACATATGTCCATGCCTACACCACAATTCTATATGTTACCACAAAAATACAAGTAACTGGAGGAAAGGAACTCCACACTTCACGTCCAGACTGAGATGTTACAGGATGGTCAGAGGACAGCATGTCTTTACAATACACCTCAATGCTCACCACACTCACCTGATTTCATGTGCCATCATTATAGATGGCTACTGGAACTAAACGCTTCTGGGTGAACCTGCCCAGGCGGGCGTGGCGAGACAGGCCCCCCCCCCCCTCCTCACGGACAGAAATACCGCAGTATGCCGGACCTAAAATCGCGGTCTTCGACGAATAACCGCATTTTTCCGACTGGGGCCTAATACCGGTAACCGCATTTTTCCGACTGGGGCCTAATACCGGTAACCGCATTTTTCCGACTGGGGCCTAATACCGGTAACCGCATTTTGAGGACCGCACCGAGGACCGGAATTTCGAAGCGGGTGAAAGCGGTTATGAGCGCCGGTATACCGACCTACAAACACGATATACGCGCCCGATGTGAGGAGGGGTGGGGGGCCCTGTCTCGCCACACCCGCTTGGGTAGGTTCACCCAGAAGCGTTTAGTTCCAGTAGCCATCTATAATGATGGCACATGAAATCAGGTGAGTGTGGTGAGCATTGAGGTGTATTGTAAAGACATGCTGTCCTCTGACCATCCTGTAACATCTCAGTCTGGACGTGAAGTGTGGAGTTCCTTTCCTCCAGTTACTTGTATTTTGTGGTAACATATAGAATTGTGGTGTAGGCATGGACATATGTGTGTGTGCATGTTCCTATGTGGTTGTGTGTCTAATTATGGTGTTGGGAGTCTACTCCATATCGAGATTTCACCATCAGTGACCATCAGTGTTGATGGTGGACGTAATCAGTTGGGTGTGATGAGCACTGATGTGTGTGACAATGACATATCATACTTCACACATGCCTCACCTATTCAGTCTGAATGTAGGGTGTTCAGTCCCTTTCCTCGAGTTACCTGTATGTGTGTAGTGATGTATGTGTGTATGCATGGGCATGTGTGTGTGTGTGTGTGTGTCTTTCTATGTGGTTGTGTGTGTATCATGATGCTATTATACTCTGAGATTTCACAATGACTGGCTACTTATGTGTTGATGATACATGCAATCAATTGGGTGTGATGAATAACCCATATGGCATAAGTATTGGGATGGATGGCTACAACATGTCATCCGTTGCACACACTCTAACACGTCTGTCTGATGATTTTTGGCCAGTCATGTGTCATGTCTGTTCAACTGTTTCGTTGTCATGCTTGGTCTAGTTGCTGTGTCGAGATCGCTGTAGGCATAGAAATACACGTGTGTGTGCTTCTTTCTGTGTATGCATGTGTAAATATAGTGAAACCTTCCTTCAACTCGTTTGTCTGGATATATGATGTGATGATCCTGCACTTATGTTTGTGTGTGCTTATATGTGGTGACGTATGGATATCTTGGGGTGACCTAGTATGAATATGTGAATTATGACATCTGTCTGATGACCAAGTGTCTACTGCTACTCATGGTACCTGGGGCATATGTTACTTTATGTCCGAAAAGGCTTAAACGTGGGATAAACGTGGTGGTGCTGATGTGAACAGTTTTGTACCTAGGACACACGATACTGGATTGGAAGAGAGGTCTGTAGTGTAAGATAAATGAGACGATGTTGATGTGAAGAATTTGGTACCTCGCACACATGTTACTGATGATTTTTTGGTTAGTCATGAGCCATTGGGGTCTTACACCACTTTTTCGTTGCCGTTGTTGTGTCGATATCACTGTAGGCATGGAAATGTAAGTGTGTGTGCGTCTATCTCTGTGTCTGTATGTGTGAATATGGTGATACATTACTTAAACTCATCTGTCTGGATGTATGATTTGCTGTAACTTCACTTAAGTTTCTTTGTGCTTGTGTGTGGAGACGTATGGATTTTTTGGTGGGGTCTAGTATGAATATGAGGGGTTCTGGTATCTGCTGATAGTCAAGTGTCTATTGCAACTCATGGTACCTGGAGGGCCACTGTTAATGAATGGTTGAAAGGGTTGTGGTGTGGATGAGACGTGTTGGTGACCTGATTGTTGATGGTACATGTAATCAATTGTGTCTGATTAACACTATTAATGGGATAAACACTGAGGTGTGTTGGCGAAAACATCTTTTGCACACCCTCTCTCTCTCGTCAGGCCGATGATATGTGATAAGAGTTCTGTTTTTCAGTCAGTCATGAGGCAAGAGAGTTCTTCACCACTATTTCGTTTCCATGATTGGTACAGGTAGTTAAGCTGAACTCGCTGTAGACATGGACATGTGTATCTGCGTCTCTCTTTGTGCCTGTAAGTGTAAGTATGGTGATACCTGTCTTTATCTCGTCTCTCTGATGATTTTTGTAAGGATAGTTCTGTCCAGTTAATCAGTTGTAATGACAATTCTGCCCTACTTCATCGTTTCCGTGATGCTTGCTGTTAGTTCTGTCGACCTCGCTGTATGCATGTACAAGTGTGTGCGTGTGCCATTCCTATGTGGATCTGAGTCTAAAACATATGGCTATAGAATTATGCTCACCATCAACGTGTGCTTCTAACCATTGTTTCAGGGCTTAGGCAATCTCCCATTTCGATGTTCTCTTTACAGGTTACTGCCGTTTGTGTTGGCATACGAATTGTGTTTCTCACTACATAAAAACCATTTAACAGAGAGGGGTGATGTACCAGAGAAGCGAAGGGCTTGGGTACAAACCCACAGTCAGACCATTGCTTGTGTGGTGTAGTATGGAGTCCACATTTTTTGTATATCAAATGCAAGGTGCAAAGGAGGGCAGCTAGATTTATCTGTGGGAAATATGTAGTAAGTGACATAATAAAGGAGCTGGGGCTGGGATGTCATTGGAAGATAGGAAGAGTGTTGAGGGGCTGTAGGTGGCATATAATGCTGTTAGAATGGATATTGGTGGAATAATTCTGAGTGGTGTATGGAGCCTAAGTTGACCATGACCACAATCTCGCACTAAACTTTAAGCGATGAGTCCTGAGTGGATAAAATATCCAAACACCCACTTTGACCTAACAATTTACGACAGTTCAAGTGTGAGCGCTATCTTAGGCGTAATAGAACTAGTGTCTGCACCTTTGGATACTTGTCGATGTATGGGGATCTTCTATGAAAATGTAGTCCACAGTTTTTGGAACTTGAAATGCTGTTTGCGAGGGAAGGCAGCTAGAGTGTAAATATGTTGATACCTTTCTTTCACTCGCCAGTCTGAGTGTAGTGTGTGTAGTTCATTTCCACCACTAACGTGTGTTTTGTGACGTATGTAGCTGTGAGTTAGCATCAAAAGTACGACATTGCAGCCTGTGTTAAGAAAGGCTCTTGAATCTACTCATGCCTTTATGGTTCTAGGGGCACATGTTACTGGATGGTTTGTGGCTATGTGGGTGATGCTGATGTGAACAGTTTCGTACTTGTGGACATGCTACTAGATGGCAAGGTTGGCTGAGTTGAGTGAGATGCGAGGCTATGCTAATGTGATCAGTTTGGTACCTGGGGGGTAGCTGTTACCGATGGCTTTTTCTGGTTCCATGGTTAATGTGGAGTCCACAGATTTGGACTTGAAATGCTGTTTGCGAGGGAAGGTAGCTAGTGTGTAAATATGGTGATTCACGCGTCTTTCTGCATGTAGTGTGTGTATTTCATTTCCACCACTAATGTGTGTGTGTGTGTGTGTGTGTGTGTGTGTGCGTCTTTCTGTGTATGTCTCTCTCTGCGTATGTATGCGTAAATATGGTCAGACCTTCCTTTAACTCGTTTGTCTGGATGTAGGATGTGCGGCTCATCTCCTCCACTAATGTGTGTGTGTTTTGTGACGTATGCAGCTGTGAGTGAGCATCCACAGTACGACATTGCAACCTGTGTTAAGAAATGCTCTTGAATCTACTCATGCCTTTGTGGTACTAGGGTCACATGTTACTAGATGGCTTGTTGTTATGTGGGTGATATGAGATGATGCTGATGTGAACAGTTACATACTTGTGCACATGCTACTAGATGGGCAAAGATGGCTGATGTGTGTGAGAGGCGAGGCGATACTAATGTGAACAGTGTGGTACCTGGTAGCTGTTACTGATGGATTTTTCTGGTTCCAGGGTTAATGAAACTATAGAAAAAGTGTGTACATATCCTCATCAGGTATTGTTCCCACTGTTTGCAGTATATTATTTACAATTACCACTCGTGTTTCACTACAGTGCCCATACCTACATCCATTTGCCTTATACCTACCCAAATCCTTCCTAAAACTTATCCTTTAATGAGTGCTGGTGTGTTTTTTATGTATAGAGCAACAGAGACAAGAGACGATTGTGATATTAAAATTGTTCATCCGACTGGCTGACTGTTTGCTCTCCCCCTCAATGCAGTATGAATGCTCGTTTAGGTCACGTTAGGCCTTCGTCTGTTTTGAATCTTTGCTTTTGAAAGTGTACACAACCATAGAGTAGTTATCAGTTTAACGTGGAATCCGAGCCACAGTAGCGTTCTGTACCAGAGGTGAAGGTGGGTTAAGGGCTTATGAAAATCACCGCCCAGACAGGGATTCGAACCGAGGACCTTTCTATCTCCGGTCAGACGCCTTAACCACTGAGCCACTGTCGAGATTTGATGTTTATACGAATTCTTTCTTCCCTCGTGACATTCGAGTTTGAGATACACCCGTAAGTTGCATGTCTATGTTATTCACAGCAATGTGTGACAGAGAGTATGTGTCACCCACATACATACATTTTTCATCTCATAAACATTAGCAACGTTTAAAGATATACATGCTTTGGCATGGAATTTCATAACGTGTAAGGCAATAAATGGATATTAAGTGAAGACTCAGGTTACAAAAGGGGGCAGGATGTGAATGCAAGAGAGGCCTATGATACACATGGAATCATAAGTATTGAATGATGTGTAATATTGCAATAAAATTTATTTTAAAATTTCAATAAATCTGTAACATTTATCAAGAAATTATGTTTTTTATTTAACGAATCCCCTACCCTACAATTTTTTTTATATTCCTTGAGTATGATGGATTAGTATAGTATTTTTATTACGAGTATGAAATACTAGAAATAAAAGAGAACAGCGTTTAAAACTGACATATCACAAAAGGCGTGTTGAGGTAATAAGACAACGTGGAGTGGGTATAAAAAAATGGCACCTACAAATAAATGACCTTACATAATGTACAACGAACAGGACTCGTTATTTGAACCAATAATACTGTTTGCAGAAGGCAACAATATGTTTTAGAAGTTAATTTTATGGTAACTAAACGACTAACGAATTATAATGATTCGAAATATCAATTAGACATGAAAAAAATGCTCCTCGAAGGTCCTAGGAAGAAAATTATAGGTTTGGTAATAACGATTGCTGAGGGATCTATCATTTGTACCAGCTAGCAGTGTATAACACGACGCGCACATTCCACGCCAGAAAATCCGTAATAATACGCTCGAAATAGCGTATGCTGCATGTTCAGAAAAAAATTAGGCTCATATAACAAAGCAGTCAATAGAATTGTGTGATTACCATATGTATTCTTTTGCGCTGAAAATAATATTGCGTGCCATACTTGGATGCCCGGCAAATGTAACGTCCTTAATGTTAAAGAAGGTGTATGCTAATTAACGAGCAATACGGAATCAGCCATATTTCCCCACATAGTAACTAATAAAACGAATGTGAATGCATTGGTGTATAATTACACATTACTTCCAAGAGACAGTTTTCGTGAGAAACAATATACCCAAGTTAACTCCAAAATTCCAGTATTTCCAGCATATCAAGCTTTTTCTAGGAGTGATTTCAGAAAACCATGGAAAACCGAAATCATGATGGCCTGACGTACATTCGAACACATGTCCTCCCGAAAGCTCACCCACCACGCTCGGTGCTGACTACTGTAGGTAAGAAAAGGGGGAGGGGGCAATATGTAAAGGCAAGAAAGGCCTATGAAGCACATGAAATAAAACTATAAGTACTGAATGATGTATTATTATCCAATAAAATGTATTTCAATAAATCTGTATGATTTACCAATAAATTATTTTTTTATTTTTTTATTTAACTAAACCCCTACCGCGCAATTTAGTATATTCCTTGAGTAAGATTGGATAGTTTTGTACCCTTATCACGAGTATGAAATACTAGAAATGGAGAGAGAACATAGTTTATAAGTGCCATATCACAAGAGTCGCGTTGGGTATCATTGAAAGACATGAAGCAGATGAAATAGAGCTCTGTGAGTGTATAAGTAACATATTGGTAATGAGGATGTTGGGATGAAATAAATAGCCAATAAATATCACCGAAAATTCCATTAAATGTGATGTTAAGAGCAATAAGACAATTGGCTGTTAGATCCATAGAAGGAAATGACCTTACAAAATGTGTATGAGGTATAAGAAAGAGATGAGTGGGGGGGGGGGATTTTCAAGTAAGGACTTATTGGTGCCAATTAATAGTATTTGCAGAAGGAAACAATAAGTTTTGCCCAAAAACTATGAAAAAATAAATTTAATTTATGGTAATTTAACAATCAAAGAATTAAAATACTTCAATATATCAATAACACATGGCAAAATACTAGGAAGAAATTTCATAACGAACGTTAACAGCAAGCAAGCGGATTTCCTAATGTTATTCTTGATAGCGGTATCCTGTGACGTCGCTAATTGTGCGCTGAAAATAAAATGGCGTGTGATACTTCCACTGTTCGCCTGCGGGAGCGTTGTGTCAGAAATACTTAGATTGAGTGTCATTGCTGTCGCGTCATAGGTTAGCGGTACATCCCAGAAATAGTCGTGCAAATTGAGGTCAGCGTGCGGTTGACAGGTAGCGGCGCGCCGGGGCCTGGAGGGGAGGGAGGTCCCCCCACCACCTGCCCTATAACGGGATATGGCCCAGCTCTCTCCTTCCCCTACTACTTACAATTGCATAAAGAAAGCTCTAAGTTAAGTAAAGGATGTCCCAAAAAGCACAGAGATTGGTTATACGAGTATAACGGGGAAACAAGCACCATACCACTCTACCACTGAACCTGTCTTATGAAAATTACCGATTTGCCAAACTTTTTAGGTAAACACAAAACAATAGTCTGGTGTAGATCAAATCCTCTAAATTATATAATAAGTTTTAAAAAATCTTTCATTTCCCCAGCTGAAGGCAATTAGCGAGCAGTTGGAGGGCATAGGAACGGCCATTTGTGGCTTATTAATAACCAGCTTCGAACCCGCCAAAAATGACGGTTTAAACGCAATGTTCTGCCAGTTCATTTTTTTTTTTTTTTTTTTTTTTTTTTTTTTTTTTTTGTAGTTGGATGATTATACATAATTGTTATTACATAATGCTAATGGCATTGATTTTGTAATCTATTACATAGCTCACATAGCAATACAGTAGTAACTTATGCTGAATTAATGACGACGGAAGTATAGAACCAATAAAATTAAAAACAAATTAGGAATCCAAAAAACTTTTGCTATCCACGTAATATCAGTTTTATTTCTGGCCCAGGCACAATTCAGCACGATACATATGGAACTACTTTCACCCGCATTAATTAATTCCTTTAGTAACATGGCGCTTATGAAACCAGTTTAAATTGTTTGTAAAACTGATTTCAGAGCGAATTATGCTGTAACAAAATGTGTCAGTTTCGATTCTGGTCAACTTAGCCACAACCTCCACTAATATTTCGTTCTAAAATCATAGCTTGTTTTACCCTTATATGAATAATGACGGACATCATCTATGGTGGTAGTAGGAATTTATTCAGGAAAAGCTTGCAAGGAAAAATGAATAATGATCGGATCTACTGGAGATCGCGATTCCGCCAAAATAACATTCAGTAATGACGTCATAATACTGCTGTAGCCAATCGTAAGACATATTGTTTTCAATCAGTAATTCCGTTGTAATACAGCATGTACCATTATTTTCAAGCAGAAATTAGGTTTTAATACAGCCTGGACCGGCATAATACAGTTGAATGTACTTCGGAAAGTATTTCTAGAGGAGTCTTGCGTTTTACCACGGCAATTCCTGGCGGAATCGCGATCTCCAGTAATCCCGATGTATTTACTTTACTTTATTTTACTTTTAATGATGGAAAGTATAATATCAAAAACGGATAACTGTCGTTTATTTGAAAGATATATTTCGCGATTCGTACATTTCGCGTAAACTTTCTCTGAGTTTTTAATAAACTTCATTGTTTATCTTCTGCCAAAAACATTCCTAGGTTATGTTTTAACCTAATTTTTATAACTGATACAGATAATATAACGCAATCATGGAATACTCTTCTCCTTGCATGAATTTCTGCATCTAGTTGTCGTAAATAAATAAAAAAGCAACATGTAAATTTAAAACGAACGTACCAATCGTAACTTTGTAACGTTGATTGCCTCTCATTAATTTCTTTTATCCATGCTCTTCGTATGTTTATGCAGTTACTTCCAAAACAGAATATTACGTTTTATCTGGCAACGCAGTTACGTTATAGAAGAGGCCATGAGAAATTAAAGTTTACTTTCATTAGCGACATGTTACTGAAAAGTTCTCGGAGTTCCACATTTTTTCAGCCGAAATGATTTTCCACATTTTTTTAAGAATAAAATGTTACGAAAATCAAACTTAATGCCTGTATTATGGCATTTAATTTCATAGCAGTTGTGTATGTATTAAACTATGTAAATAATTATGGTTTAACCTAGTTCTTATAACTGCTACAGATAAAATAGAGTAAACATTGAATGCCCTTTTCCTTGGATGAATTTCTGCAACTAGTTGTCGTAAATAAACAAAAAGCAACATGAAGGAACGAATGTAACACCGTGGCTGTTGATTGGATAGTGACGGTTGGCACGTGACCGTTCTCTAGCCAATAATTATAGTGACGTACGCAGTCTCGAGATTAGCATTTTATATAAGAGAATAGGTTGTGTCTGTACATGAAATTTCTGAACAGGTCATACACAAACTGACTGCGAGAGAAACAAAGCCTGAGTGACCGATACAACATTACAGAGACTCACACACACTATCTGACTGTCTGCCACCGTTCGGTTAGTTATCCTGCCTAATGATACATAGTATTTCATTGACAAATTTAATCAAGATGGGCTTAACTGTTTAGTCATGAAAACGTAACAAACAGAGTTACTCTCGCATTTATAATATTACTGTAGATGTATTAACTAGGAATGTTTAACTGGGACACGAACATGTTAGATCCAATACGAGGATTGTCCTCTGGGATGTGGAACGGCACACATTACACTCAACAAACCAGTAACACAACCAACCGATATTACGAGCTAGCTCCTCAGCATTCTGGAAGTATAAAATATTTACAGTGCTAACTGCAAACGTAAAAACATCGCATGTTAGCAACTGCAGTAGAATGCGATTTCCAGAACTTTTGCCTGCTATAATTTGTACTTAGTTTCAAAAAAATAAAATATGATTTTCCTTAAATAAGAGTGGAGGCTTTCTAGGCGTCGTATATAGATGAAATGTTATCAGGAAACTAGCCGAGAGATTAAGCACGACGTTCCGGCGGTCATCCACTCTGCCGCCATTGTCGACTGATTAAAGTCAATTGACGATGGCGGCAGAGAATATGACAGAAACGGCGTGCTATACAAATTTTCTCACTCGGCTAGTTTCCCGAGAACATTTCATCAATGATTTTTCTTACTACAAGATTCTAACAACAAGAAAAAGCATGAACCCAATGATAAAATTGATTTTACAACCTTAGGTTTGCATGTTCCCGCACAATCTGTCTGTTATGTTGCAAGTAGAATAGTGATAATCATTTTCATTACGCACATTCCAAGACGAAAATTAGTATCAGAAGTGTAACTGTTTCTGTTATTAAAACGTAACTGACTAAGTGATTGCAGGAATAGACTGTCGGGCGTCAGGATGAGACGGAGAAAGGAATATCAGCGGAGGCTGCGGGAAGACCTTGCGGTGACCGCTACCGAGTCACGGGCAAGGTCACGGCGGCCACGAACTACTGCCGGGCTACTGCCACAGCCAACACGCGACTTTGTTTCTAGTTTAGAATATTACGACTCGTTCACAAGTCCATCAAACGACTGCCAACGATGCGATCATTAGCGTAGATCAACGGTCCCCAAAGTGGTCGATATCGACCCCAAGGGGTCGACTAATACAAGGGGGTCGAAAGGAGGTCGAAAGAGGATCGAAAGAGGGTTGAAAGAGAGAGTCGAAAAGGGTCGAAAGAAGGTTCGAAAGGAGGTCGAAAGAGGGTCGAAAGAGGGTCGCAAGAGGGTCGAAAGGGGTCGAAAGAGGGTCGAAAGAGGGTCGAAAGAGGGTCGAAAGGGGGTCGAAAGGGGTCGAAATGGGTCGGAAGAGGGTAGAAAGAGGGTCGAAAGGGGTCGGAAGAGGGTCGAAATGGGTCGAAAGAGGGTCAAAAGAGGATCGAAATGGGTCGAAAGGGGGTCGAAAGAGGGTCGAAAGGGGTCGAAAGAGGGTCGAAAGGGGGTTGAAAAGGGGCTTAACAATTTTCAACCAAACATCATTAATGTACTGCTCTTCAGAAACTTCCATTCCACTAATATCAACTGTTCTAATAAAAAGGTGTGTTAATATATTTTTAATGTATTCATTAGCAGTCGCAAAATGACAGAGTTTCTTTCATCCAATATAATTTACGTTAAATTTTGAAAGATAATAGTGTATTTTACGTTTTATGACGCGTACGGTTTAAGAACTATAGGCAAATTTCCATCTATCCATAATTTTGTTATTTATTTTTTAAGAATATAGTAACAGTGGAAAATGTCTCCTTTTTTTGTTAACTTTATTGGTTGATCTATGATATATAAAGGCAACTATAACATATTCTGTGGGAACCAAAAATTCTTTCGTTGCCTTGTTTCTTACGCATGTTTACTTATTGCTAAATATCAGAAATGTCAAAAATTATTTAATGTTTCTATTAAATACTTAATCCGGGAGTCGATAAGAAGGCAAATATTCTATGATGGGGTTGACGGAATAAAAAGTTTGGTGATCTCCGGTGTAGATCATAGGTTCCCAACTCGTTTTGGCCTACCGATCACTTTTCAGAAAAAAAACACACACGTACCCCCTTTCTTGTAATAAATAATGTAACCCATAGTGCTGCAACTTCTTTCACTCGTAACCCACTTAATGAAACACTTTTAGGGAACGTCCATAAATTACGTAGTTCGGTCTAGGAAAAGGGGGGGGAGAGGTGTTTGCGGGAAGGATACGCTGGGCTACGTGGAAAAAAGATAGGAGGGAGGGGCGTTCCGAACCAAGTCACGTAGCTTTTCATTCATATTATTTGTCACGGCTGAAATAATTTACAGAACACCACACAGCATGTGAATATTTATTTCAGTCATTTAACTATCTCCGTATGTAATTTACGAAAGTCTGAGAGGAGAAAACAGCACGTAATACCTTCTGGAATCCATAAAGAAACAAGTTACATGCCATGCCGGGTAGGGGGGGGGGGAGGAGGGTGTTGTAGTGTCCTGATAGACCTATGGAGAGACATACGTGTGGCAGGCAGTGTGGTGTGTTTTTTGCTAGACCACTGAGTGCTGCTTGGTGGGTTGAGAGGTGTCGTGTTATAAAGGCGCGTTCCCACGATCCCTTGTAACGAAGGCGAGGCGGGACGGGACGAATACTCAACCACACGCCATGGGAACAGGGCCGCCTCTGCTAGCGGAGACGAGACGCAGCTACCCACACTCAGTCGGTAAACATCACAGGCGTGTGTAGCGATGCGCTGTTGCCATCGGTTTGCAGCAGCTGTGCGCATTCCTTCTGTTGCTGTAAAGTGCTCTGTGCCAAACGACACTAGGCAACGTGGTGCGGAGGTGGCGGCGAGGTAAGCTAGGACTAACCTGCGGCCCGCGGTCGTCCCTACACTTCGGCTAATGAGGTCCCGTCCCGTCTCGTCTCACCTTCGTTACAAGGGATCGTGGGAACGCGGCTTAAGAGGGACGGTGAGACACCAGAAACAATGTGATGTGTGGACCCACGCAGCAGAGTTCCAGCAAACTGGGGTATGCTGTAGTAATTATCCTACGGCATGTAGAAGACGAGAATCTTGGCGGGGACTGCGGTCCGATTGATATCGACCTGAGGCCGGGCTTGTCGCTGTTACAGATCAGACACGAATGGGGGAAGGTGCAAGTTGTTTCCTGCAAAGTGACCTTAGCTACGCGTGCGATTCTGACACGCGCGTACGATTTCTGCTGAGCTAACAGCAGTATTTCCGCTCAGCGTCTTACCGCATGTACGCTTGGCGCAGACTCGACAAATAAAATACAAGGTTTTAATATAATAAAAATGCGTTCCTTACACTGTAAACTCTGTAATCATCCATTTTTTTTTTATTTTTTTTGTTTTTTTTTTTTTTTTTTGTTCCCGCAGACGCTTTCCTTTGAGATAGGAAACTTTGCTGAAAAACTGGCGCCCACCCTCACTGACTTTAGATCGCAGAAACCACCCAGTAATATCTGATTAAACCATATTTTTTAAAATTTGAGAAGGGAGACATTACTGGTTGTAGATGCAAAAGCCATTTCGGGTTGGAGCTACGTAGTTTATGGACGCTCCTTTAGGTGAAGTGTATAACGAATACATATTTCCAAAAAAAAATTATTGAAAAATACTAACTATGTTGGTGTATTGTTCACATTCGTATCAGAAACATACAGTTACACAATCACAATCATCAAATTATACTGGACCAGTACTTGGCCACTTCCAGTGCATTTTCTGAGGCCTCATACAGTTCAGCTGCTGAACAGGATGCTCGACACAGTCGACACTGGAGCATGTGCTGGACAGTCTGGTCTTCCCCGCAGTCGCACTTGATATCATTGATCTCAGCATAGCCCCATCTTGCTAAGTTCACTTTGCATCTGCCCACTCCTGATCTCAGCCTATTCAAAGACTTCCATGCCAACCATTCCTTGTCATGGTGGCAAAGATTCAGACACTCTTCCCCAGACATTTTTGTTAAAATTTTTGTTAACAAATACATATTAAGCAAAAAATAATAATTAGGGGGCTGAACTTGGTGTAGTAATAGCAATTTTCGATAATTGGTGCCTTATTTGTTATCAGCAATCTTAAGTCTCCGCGTTCCACTATTGACAATCTGTTTCTTTTCTTATCTGATGAGTTGCTGTCTACCCTAAATTTTCTTTTGATTGCACAGAAAGGCTCCTACTCTCAGTGCCGGATCTAGGGAGGGGGGGAGGGGGTCAAACCGGGGAGCTTGCCCCGGGCGGAAACTTCAGGGGGTGGCAAAATCGAGTTTGAAGGGACAGTAAATGCCACATTCGTGTGGAAGCTGTCTTCTCTAAGATGTCGGTCGCTCTCTTCCTGTCTTTTCTTGTTAAACCTAACATAGCCCTTTTCATAACTCACTCATAAGGCTCTTTATACTCCACCTCTATTCTGGTCACTAGCTTGATGGAGGAATCTTGATGTCAGTATCCGCAAACTGTGTAAGTGCTGTTATCTACAACAACCGTTTCCATTGTGTGATACTTATAATTTTTAAAGCAGAGATTCGGTTCCTTCGCTACCTGTCTTGTGCTAATATTTGGCTAATTGTGAAAGAGAGTGCGTATAATGTTATTTTAGTCATACATCTTTTTTTTTCGAATCACCCATCTTTGGGGTACGTCAGATCACTCACTTCTTGGATGCTTGCTTTTTCTTCTTCTCCCAGTATTTCTTCATTCTATCTGATCTCTTCCTTCTTTCCTCTTCTGATATTTGAATCGGTTTTCTGGTGGAACCTCTTACTTTTGTCTTTGGTCACGGTCTTGGCTGTTCCATTCTTTAACATCACTTCGGTAATCTGGAGTTCTCTCAGATCCTTTTCCACTTCCTTAAACCAGTTGGGCTTAGTCTTTTTTTTATAAAAGAAGTCAAAGATTTTTTTTGTTAGTCTGTTAGGATTCATTCGGAATATGTGTCCATAGAAATCAATCCTTTTTTTTCTCATGGTTTCCGAGAGTCTCTCGGACTTTGCGTAGAGGGTTTCGTTTCTGTAGAAAACTTGTTTGTTATTCTGGAATTTGGGACCCATGATCTTGCTCAAAGTGTTCCTCTCTTATAGGATTAGTTCTGTTTTTATTTTAAATGAATTTACCTGTAACAGTGATAAACACTGTTGTACAGTTCTACTATTTTCGCGTCAAACTGTCAGCGTCTTTTATCAGTGTTGCCAACAATAATTTTTTTTCTCTTAAAATTAAGCCAAATAGTCTCCTAAAAGATTCTTAATTAGCATCTCGAGCGCTGAGACAATAAACGCCTCATATCAGCTCGTTTGATCTATTCTTAATAAAATGCAAATTGTTCAGCTTTCCTTTCGTCATAAAATACAGTTGAAAATAGTACTAATTTATTGTCCTGTCCACAAAATATCAATTTAATCACCGCGTTGAAACTTCCGCCAAGCTCAAACTTCAATTGCGATTTCCGTAAACAAAATTTTGTTCTTACGTTTATTACTGAAATATTGGGTTCCATGGGAAACGAATGTATTGTATATGAATTCCTGAAAATTATTCACAGTAATATTCAAGTACAGTGAAAAATCCGTTCAGAATTTTTATGCGTTGACTATGTTTAGCATTTTTTTAATCTTACGAAATTGTAACAAAATTGACATTCTTAGATACAGTAAATTCACTTTGTCCCATACCTTTTTCTTTTTGCTGACATAATACAGAATCCATCTCGGTAGTTTGAAATGACAAGTTTTGCGTGATCTTTAACTATGATTAATCTAATTCTTGTCGTTCCCGATTTTAGTGATTCGTATCAATGACAGATGTGACATTAAGGACTTCGAGTGCCATAACGATCTGTGAGACAAGTTTTTTATGCTTCATTCGTAGCGTAATAGCGTGTTACAGTACACTAAAATCCTCTTCGCTTCTTATCAGAAGACAGCATCACGTTTCTTTCTTGTCTCTCTTGTTGGTCTTCACTATGTTGTTAGAAAACACTTCTTTCATTGTTTTATCTGCCTTCCTTTTAGTACTTACCCGTTTGCAGTATGACCACTGTGCCCAATTACTTCAGAGGTAAATTACTGGAAGATAAGAAGCTTCCGGTACAATTTTTCTTTTTTTGCTTTTGCCTTTATGTATCGTCGACGTCGAGGTCATTAGAGACAAGGAATGACGGGGGCAAGGAATGGGAACAAATTTGGCAATGACTTTTAAAAGGAACCATCCCGGCGCTCACCTGGAGCGATTTGAGGAAATCATAGAAAACCGAAATCTGGATGATTGGACGTGGTTTCGAACCCGCGTCCTCCCGAATAAGGGGCCAAAGCGTTACCGCTCACTCACCACGCTCGGTACAGTCAAGACAGCTACCTGGCTACATCTGGTGACTGAACACGGTTCAGAGAATGTGAGTGATGCATGGTGTGTGTGGAAAGCGATGAAGCAATCGCGTCTTACGCTCCAGTTATGAGCCGACTGTCGCGTTGCGACACACTGGCAGCTCTCCCGCCCACGAGAGAGCGACGCGGAATACCCGGCGCCGCACCCAGTGACCTTGACACTGTTACACTGCTCCCAGGCGGACACTCCATCTGGAGGCGACTTACGAGATCGTTCTGTCGCCAGCCACACTGAATCACGGATTCAGTACGCACAGTGGCTGAAGGAATGCGAACAGTTCCGAAGTCAACGCGATGACAGGACTCATCGACAGCAGAGTCAGCCTCCGAGAACAGATATATCGACTACACCTCCTCCACCTGCCGGTATAAGCCTTGGTGATTGTGATACTTGTTGCAATTTGAGTGGGAGAACTAGTCTCTCTGCGGATGACTCAAGGGTTTACAACAGAGAGAAATCAGGGAGTGACTCTGAACCAATTTGGAGTCGCAACAGATCAGGAAACGTGTTTGACGTCCCTAGCATCCGGGACTGGACGCATATGTGGAGGGTGTTATCCAACAAGCAACAACCTGCCGGGGATATGGTTCCCCGGTGCTTTTCACAATGTGAAAGTCCTTATTTTTTGATTTAATTAAGGGTTTATTTAGCCTTGCAAGATTAGTGCCGTCAAACTCTCTCTTGCATCATACCAGGCGTTTAAGAAAACATATTTTACATTTCACACAAATAAACAATTTTTTTTTTTTTTTGCTGTCATCATTCCCTCGACTGGTTTGATGCAATCCTCCATCTCTTCCTATCTTGTGCTAACCTATTCATCTCAACATACCCCCTACAGCCCACGTCGTCAATTATCTGCTTCATATATTCTAATCTCTGTCTACCCCTACAGTTCTTACGTTTTACTGTTACCTCCATCAACAAATTAATCAACCCTGCACGTCTCAAAATGTGACCTACTAACCTGTCTCTTCTTTCTGTAAGTTTCTTTCACAAACTTCTTCCCTCACCTATCATTTCCAAAACTCGTTCGTTTCGTACTTTATCCGTCCACTAAATTTTCAGCATCCTTCTTTAGCATAACATTTCAAATGCTTCAACTTTCCTTCTTTGTGGTTTTCCTAAAGTCCATTCTTCACTGTCATAAAGTTCTGTGCTCCGCATAGAGTTTTAAAAAGTTCTTTCTGAGTCCTAGGTTAATAGTTGAAACTAAATGATTTACCTTTTTCATGAAGTCTCTTTTCGCCAGTGCTATTCCGCTTTTAACATCATTCCTCCTTCGGCCATCGGTTGTAATTTTACTTACTAAATAGCAAAATTCACTAACTTCCCCCATTGCATCCGACCCAATTTTTATATTGAATTAACAGCATATAACACATATTTCACATTTTGCTTAAATTAAATTAATAAACAAAATACTGAATAAAATCTTAATAGTATTGATGTTTAACTGCTGAGTCAGTAAGTGGCATAAACTAATATTAATGAATGCTGAAGAAACATGCGAAAAGGCACAAACTAATGCCAGTGAAGGCAGAATACATACGTCGAAACAGTATAAATTAATACAACTGAATTCTAAGAATGAGTTATACGTGGAGGAATTTGTTCAGCTAGGACTGGGACACTTAATACTTTCTCAAAGCGTATTTAAATGGACCGATTTGTTTGGTAGTTTAAATTTTGGGGGGGGGGGGCCGAAGATGATTATTCAGTCTAGCCGCTGAAATTGAGAAGGAATTGGGAAAGGATTTCCGATTTTTTTCTTATTGATTTACGCCTTGTCGACGGCTAAAGTCATTAGAGGTGGGATGGGAGTGGGGACAAGGAACGGGAAGGAATTTGGCCATAGCCTTTTTGAAGGAAGCCTCCGGCATTTGCCTGGAGTGATCTGAGGAAACCATGGAAAACCCAAATCTGGATGCCCCGACGGGGATTCGAAACCACGTACTCCCGAATGCGAGGCCAGAGCGTTAACCGTTCACCCACCACGCTCGGTGGGATTTCAGAGCTATGGGAGGAGGAAATTGTCAGTGTATTGGGAACTGGTGTTAATATCATAGTAAAGTCCTAGGTATTTGATGTTGGAATAAAAGTAGGAGGAGATTTTCGGATATATGAAGAGATGAAGGAGTCACAGAAAATGGAATCGTCGTCGATCGCAGGCGCACCATCGTTGTAAGCGATCGTGTGAAATGTTCGTAAGTGTTGCTGTATTTGTGTATGAATTTGATAGTGTCTCTGGTCAATGTAGTGTTTGAGTTGTGGGTGAGAAATGAAGGAAAAGAGGGCGAAACACGCCGCCGGCTAATTCAGGTCTACTCTTCCGAAAGCCACCAAGATGGCCGCCAGGATTAACGTCCCCATACTCCATATGCACTGCGGAGAGGTTATGATTGTGACTCATAATCTGGTTGTTAGGAACTGTGCCCCATCACCTCTCCTACCCTGCATAAACAACGCAATCAGGACGGCTGTACGCAGGGTCCAGGAGTCGAACCTGGGACAGTTGTACCTCCCACATCCAATATGGCGGCGTCTTAACTCACGTAACCACGCTGGCGGGTTGTACATGTCTGACTAACAAGGAAAGATCACGACGTCCGGACGCCTAGAAACTATTCACTCTGTGGTGTGGTATGGGACCCACATTTTGGACATCAAGTAGAGTAGTTGGAGAGGGTGCAAAGAAGGGCTGCTAGATTTGTTTCTGGAAATTACAACAGAACACAATCACTAACCGATATGATAAAAGAGCTGCAATAGTTTTGTGAATAAATCCGTCGAAAACAACTGGTTTGGTGAATTTTGTTTGTATTATGGGGAATTAAATAAAAACAAAATTCACCAAACCAGTTGTTTTCGACGGATTTATTCACAAAATTATTGTTCAGCAACTGCGGGAAGATGGCCTATTACCATATTAATAGAGCTGCAATAGGATTCATTGGAAGACAGGAGGAGGGCGAAGAGGATCATGGGAGTGTACAAGAGGTATAATGGTGATGAGGCGTGGAAAGATATTGGTGTAAGAATTAAAAGTAATGCATGGAAAGGAAAAGATGACCACGACCACAAGCTGGGACTCGGTTTCAGGCACAAGGGTGTAGGAAGATTTTCTTTCGTGGGTAACGGGGTCAGAGATTGGAATAAGTTAGCAAGAGAAATTGTGAACAATTTACCAAAAACTTTTAAACTTCTTAAAGTTGAAATTTGTAGTGGGTAAAAGTAGGTGGATACAGGAAAGGGGAAAATGGGTTTATTGGGAACTTTCCAACGTAGCGTGCGCTCCATTGTAATCAAATAAAACTAAAGGCATTTGAAGGTCACTTTTGTAGTGAAGCCAATAAGATTCGTAGACATCAGTTAATGTTTAATTACTTGAAAGGTGGAATACAGCTTGAATTCTTGAGAACTGACTTGAAGGCCAGAAGCAAGCGATAACATCTTGTCTGTGTGTGGAGGGGTGCTGTTCTAGACACGAACGTTTTCATAACAAGTTTGTGCCGACGTATGAAACAATGAAACCTAAGTACATGGCCTTACACTCAAGGGTACTGAAGAGGGCTACCAACCTCTATGATCACTTACTAATCTGATATTTTATTGCGGTATGAAATACTAAATGATCACCGTACTCTTACTAGACTACAGACGACCGAGTCTGGTGGGTTAGCAGTAAAAGTCTGGCCTGGCATTCGGAAGGACCCGTATTCAAATCCCCGTCAGGCCATTCAGATTTTGGTATCCCATTGTTTCCCGAAATCGCTCCAGGTGAATTAGAAGTTGGTTTCTTCAGAAGGCTATGGCCAAATTTCTCTTCATGCCTAGACTCCACCGAGCGTGGTGGGGAAACGGTTAACGTTCTGGCCTCGCATTCGGGGGAACACCGGTTCGATTTCACCGTCCGGCCATCCAGATTTAGATTTTACATGGTTTCCCCAAATCACTCCAGGTAAATGCCGGGATGTTCCTTTAAAAGCCTATGGCCGAATTCCTTCCCAACCAATGCCCCAGTCCTTTTTCACCTCTAATGATCTCGAGGTGAATGAGCCGTAAAGATATAAGTAAAAAAAAAAAAAGCCTAGACTTCTATATTCCCCCAGCTTTAATGACCCGACATCGACGGGTGAGTAATAATAATAATAATAATTAATTATATTGCAATGGATCACATGCTCCGGTGGCAATTTTTCCTACCATCCATCTTGCCCCTTCCCTGAACGAACCTACATTTGTCGTCGGTAAATGTTAACTTTAAATTCTTTCAACGTTTTTGGTAAATTAATTATCATTTCTTCCAATCCCTGACACGCTTACCCAAAAAAAGAGAATCTTCCTACACCTTTGTGCCTGAAATCGAGTGCCAGCTTGTGGTCATGGTCATCTTTTCCCTTCCATGCATTACTTTTAATTCTTACATCAATATCTTTCCATGCCTCATCAGCAATATACGCCTTGTACACTCCCATGACCCTCCTCATCCTCCTCCTGTCTTGCAATGAATCCCATTCCAGCTCCTTTATCACATCTGTAACTGATTGCATTCTGCGGTAATTTGCAGAAACAAATCTAGCAGCCCTCCTTTGCACCCTTTCCAACTCCTGTATTTGATACTCAAAATGTGGGTTCC